>JARQTG010000174.1:748056-1173344 GCA_030142615.1 Syrista parreyssii | reverse complement strand
TATAATAATGTGCGGCGAGAGCGAGAGAGAGAGAGAGAGAGAGAGAGAGAGAGAGAGAGAGAGAGAGAGAGAGAGAGAGAGAGAGAGAGAAAGAGGAAAAAGAGGCTTACGCATACGTATATAAAGAACACTAGAGGGACTTGGCCAATTGTTAATTCACTTTCGAAATCACGAGCCGACCAGCGGAATAATTAATAGTTTAATTTAACTCCTCGCACGGTAGCTCGTAGCGAGGTTCGATTGAAGGCAAATATTTGCCGTGCTTAGCCTCGCGATCGAAGTGTAACTACAGGATCGCGTGATGAGTATCGATACCGATTACCAATTGACCTGCCGTACATTTCCTATTGTAGGAGAAGTCTTGTCTATTCGCGGTGTGGAATAGCTAACCCTGTATACGATGTTTACAAGAAATGTGGTATCTGAAAAATGGGATAATGTAAAGAAGTAATCGGTCACGGTCGGTAACAGATATACGGTAGAGTCAGACTGTACCGACCGAGCGTGACTGCAAAGATCAACTCGTGGCCTATCGATGGTGAGACTATGTAAAATGATGGACGAGGTGGAGACCAAGGCTGAATGGGTCTAAATGAGAATTCGAAATATGGAGAAGGTCTTTGCTCCTGTTACCGATTCATCTCTAGTCAGGACCAACCGCCATTGGTAATTTTCACAGGGGTGAATTGCACTTGGAAATTTATAGAATGAACGATCGGCAGAGGTTCGGCATTGCAGCTCGTATCAATCGGATGAACTTGAAAGATTTTTGAGATTTGGAAAAGAGATGGTGGTAGCAGCCGTAATGACGCTTCGAGTATATATATATATATACCGTGTTGGTAACGGTCATGAGAAATTTTAGGAAATTTCCCAAGACTCGATACACATACGTTCGACGGTTACATCGTGAATGCGGATCACGTTTTACGGCGTAGGTAGACAATGCGAACAATTGCTTGGAAAATTACGGTCGTGTATGAGCGTCCACATTAATTAGTGCAGGGCCCGAGCCAAAAACCCTGGTGACCTTTACCCTCGGCCTTATTCCACCCGTAGCGCGATGTCGCTGTCTGCTCTCACAATTCCCCTATGATTAATTCACAAGTATTTTCAGCAAGAAACAATGACAAGCGTAGATACGCACGTGATACACCCGTCAGCCGCTCCTTACGAGCGTCGCGCGAGTTCAAGATGTCTGAAGGGAAGCGACGAGAAGCAAACGAGAAGAATCGTTATACGAGGATAGAAATGTATTGGAGACCAAGAGAAGCCGAGAATTCAAAATTTTGATAACAGAAACGATTTCACACGATACAAAAAAAAATACGTATACGTATCATTTGAAATTTCGAATACAATCCAGAAAAGGTCTAAAAGGTATCCTCGAGGTTAAGACGGAAAAGTTAAAGGATCGAGTAACCGGAAATGTCTTTGAAAAAAAACAAAAAAAAAAACCATCTAATTTGCAAAACACGTAACCACCCCTTGCATCGTAAGGGATTTACTTGAAGCTTTTTATAAGAAAATCAATTTCTCAAGCGAACTTCCTCGCCTAGGACGACTTCGTAATCGATAGAGCATCGCGAGTCGAGAGAGAGAGAGAGAGAGAGAGAGAGAGAGAGACAGCGCGGCGGCTTTTCATTGGTCGATAGAGAGCGTCGAGTAATTCGATAAGGCCAGTTTTAAATCGACGTCTACCAGCGGGATGTAGGGTGTAAGTCCCGGACAATGGACGCCCGTGGCGTTTTCCTTCGTAAATTGAAAGCGAACAGGAAACGAGATTGAAAACATAGTAGCCAAAGGATATGTAGGTAAGTAGGTGGGTAGGAAAGAAAAAGGTTATGCTGATAGCAGTATGGAAGAGGATGGTGGTGGTTAGCGTTGGAATTTGAGAAATGGCGTAACACGCCTAGGATCCATTGGCGTAGGGGTGAGTTTCATTCATCACGATCAAAGGAAGATCGAAGCCGGGCGTGTCGAGAGGGTCTTTCATGCTGGAGAACTTTGCCGGGGTGCTTAAACACCCCCAACCCCCAGCCGCCCGGAGCTGGTTAACGAGCCAGGGTGACTCGTCGGATGTCGGCAAAAGATTCGGACTTCGATGTAAAAGTCGTACCTACCGAGAGGAAATTAAAATTTATTTCACTTCTGTACGCGTAGCGAGAATCGCATAGGCCAGAGGAGGGGAATAGCAATTCGCCAGGACGATTAAATGTACGCGACTTATTGCCATCCGCGTCCGGCATCTCTGATAAGAATCTCGATGCGTTCCATCCGGTGCGACGGGGAACGCAGGGTACGGTCTTCGGCGTGTAACTTGTTCCGATGGGCGAATTGATCCAACGAGGCGGAGAGAGACGGACGTTTTTACGGACTAATAAAAGAAAATCCCGTCGATGAAGCATAGCGTAGGGAAAAGGAATTATGTGTCTTTACGATCGAGAGGAGACCGGGTGCTTCGGGACGTTCATTATTACCGACGAGAGGTAGGACAGAAAAGAAAGAGAAAAGAAACAAGACAGAGAGAGAGAGAGAGAGAGAGAGAAAAGGACTACGAACGTGCACACGATGCATTTCCGTCTGTCCCAGAGGATGTTAAACTCGAACGTCAACGTTGCATATAACCTGGAAAATATCCAGTGCGATGCCACCCGCTATCCATTTTCATTCAAGGTAACGGATATACTAGGTACTAAACTTTATGCCGCTCGAGCAATTCATAATTTAGCGCCCAAGGACATCCGACGTAGTTCACTAGCGACGAATTCTGCGACCGGCAAAACCAACCCGGTGTAAAGTCATGGAAAAGCGATCCGCCGAGTGCACGTGACGCAGTGCCGAAACAGTAAGAGACACGACGGCGACCGTGGAGGAAAACCGACGCGAAAAATGACAATACGACAACTCGACGTGGCGAAAGTCTCAAACGAAGGTAAAAATAAATTTAACAGATCCCATTCGAAATAATCTCCAGGTCGAATAGACTCTCGGACTTCGAAAGATCGAGATCAATTAATCACGTAATCGTCCAAGCTAGCCAATCTATCACCATAGTCCACGAGTATAGAATTTTTTTTTTTCCTTCGCAATACAAAACCACATAAAAAATGTCTACCTCCGATCGATTCGATACATCCTGGTCTTTGTCGAACAAATTTTATTTTTCACCGGCATATCTGCATTGCACATCCTCGACTATGTACACGCAAATCCCTTCTCTCCCCGCGCGTGCTACTACGTGAACGGTGAGCGAAGCTGGCACAGGAATAGAAGGCCGATACACATTCGTCTCGTACACGGAACAGTTTACCATAGCGTGTGGACCATTGCCAAAGGGTCTTCCGGCAGGTCTGCGCACTCGGTACCTGTGCTACTAATGTATATCCAAGCAGTGCTGTAGCGAGGAGAAGCGAGCTCGGTGGCTGAATGCCCGTCTCGTCGGTAAAGCGCAAACACCGCAGACAGGCAGACGACTGGAACCGGTATGCGAATCCGAGAATCGGGAATCGAAGTCCTGACCCGTAGAGATTCGTCTATACCCAGGCGTACCACTTCGACGATATTAACAACCGAGTAGATACTGGATACTAAATATTACGTGAAAGGCAGACAATTTTCTTTTTCATTATTACCACGGAGATATGCAACCGCGTGTGCATCGTAGATACGAGTCCGTATGGCATAGATGCACGTACGAGATACGCATTGAAGCAAAAGTAGAGTATAAATGGTACCACGGATTATGAGAAACTGTTACCAGTGAAAATTATTAAAAAAAAAAAAAATAATAAATACAAATTTTATAAATCTTCAAAATCCCTGCATTTCATGTCACTCAGATATCAGAACGTTAAGTTTCTATATTGCGACACGAACGTATACACAATAACGTGTCTAGGACTTTCGCCATGACGACAGCTTCCCGTGCGATTATCCGTGAGAATATATATATATATATATATATATATATATATATATATATATATATGAACGTCGAACCAAAGTAAAAAAGAGATGAGAAATATGAGATGAACTACTGAAAGATTTCTTAGAGTTTCCAAGTGAAGAAATTCTGTCGTTGCGTACGTCGCCTTAAGCTTTCCTAAAGTCCAGGATTATATATCGATACGGAAAAATGGTTCGGCCACGTAGACGTCATCGCGAAGCCTATCAAACCGTCTCTCTTTCCGCCTCCAAACTATGCAGAAATGTCCCAGCGTGAATCCCTATACGATCGAAAGGACAATTGACAGTAGCACTAGTGGTTCGTCCGTTCCGCGTATAAACGCCGTCGTCGTACTCTTATCATTACCGCTACACTTTATCAAGCTCGAAGAGGTTCGTCCGCATCTCCATAAAGCGACGGCCGCGCGCAGAGACACTCGTAAAGTCATGCGAGCCTGCTCGTAAACGTTTGATAGTCCTTGCGAGAAAGCGTAACGCATCGCAAAGACTGCGTTAACATAGCCTACCATACCGCGTTAACGTAACTCTCGTTCCCCGAATTATTACATACACGAAACTGCTAAATACAGTCGAATGGAATTCGTCAAATTAACGCAGCCACACAGAGATTGTCGAATACTGACACGACGGAGAACAAAATCAAGCTTGAATGTTTCAACGAAGTATCTATGATGAGTGATATATATATGCGTGTGTGTGTGTGATTGTATATCACGTATGAAAAATCCGTCCACGTTATCAGCCACGTGCGTGCTCGCTAAGTCATAAATAAAGAAGTACCAGACGACGGGACGTGTTGCCCGCAACCCCTTCAATCGTTATTGTCGTATATATCCATATAATGACATACCTACTTTACACGTGTATACATATAGGGGTAAAGTTAAGGGTTACAGTAGACAGTTTCTCGCACAATGATCCCTTCGACGTGGAGAGGTCGTTAAAAGAAGTGATTCACGACGGTTTGCGCGTCAGAGGAGCCGAGACTCTGCTATGTCGATTCCCGGGAGTAGGGTGGAGGGTTGGAAGGGGTGGTAGCAGCAGCCTACGAGGGGCACATGGAAGGTAGTAGTCGGTGCCTGTCGCCTCACGAAAGCTAGTAAGCAAACTTCGATGGGAATCGAGTTACTTAATAACCTTGTCGCGCGTGGAGAATCACACAGGGGTTGTCGAGAAGAAGGGTGAAGGACTGACGACCGAATCAAGGTATACAACTACGCGAATGGATGTTACTTTTTTTATGTAAAAAAAAAAAAAAAAGAACCTCCATCAATTTACACACAAACTCACACGCGTATCCATATATATATATATGAGTGCGACGTAACGTCGTACCTAACGCGCGTGCAGGTGTGAGTATAAAATAGCGAAAGAAAATCTTCGCGAATTGGCCAGAAGGAGGTAAAGAGAAATTTCGTCGCTTAGGGTTGTCTCGCGCATGATCGATCGCTCCTATAAGAATGCCTTCCTGTTCGGGGATGATATAATAAATTGGAAGTCTAGAACAGACGGGGGATGAGTGTACAGTAGACAAGGGTGAGACGGGAGTGAAGAACGGAGAGAAGTCGGAGGTAGCTGAAGAGCGAGAGAGCATATGGGAGGGGTGAAGGGTGTAAGCTACAATACAGTACATACGATGCGTATAACGGGTGGTCCGGTTTAAAAGTATACGCGGATTTGAGTGCGTTACGTATAAATACACATTGAACCGGGCCACCGGTTATACGGCGCAGAGTGCAAGTAGCCAACCCCTATGGCACGTGAGGGGCGGATACCCCGTGAACACGTCGTCAGACTTGCAGGTCGCCTATAGGTGAATGCACGACCTGGGAAAACGTTTGGCCTGCCGCCAATAAGCTCGGCGTAATTCATGCGCCGCTTTCTTTTTCTCGGCCTCGAAATAAAGCCGCTGCATTAAATTATGAATTATCGCTCTGGGCGCAAAATCGCTTAAGAATCTCCGACGCGGGCCCCACGCGGATAACGTTAAAGCAGTTAATGTCGCCGTGGAAATGAAGGATTTTAATGCGGCTAATATAACGCGAATATACACAGCACCGAGGCCTAAGGAGGGAAGATTGACGGTAGTTGCGCGACTGTGCGAACGCGCCTTGTTGACGTTTCTACGTGTGCACGTGTATATATATATATATATATACATACACGTATACGGTGTAAGACCATGACTACGGGCATCCATAAACTTTTATTCACATTCAAATACTTTTTTTTTTTACGACGGTGATTCTAAAGCGCGAATAGCTTTAAAAAGGCACTACTACCGTGTTTCTCGATTACGTTGCTCAGTCGATAGACGCCATCTTATTCTATCCCGTCGTTGCTCCTTGCCGCTTTATTCCAAGTACAGCTGACTGTGCCCGGCTCGATGGGTGAGTTGATAGAAGCGCAGGCTGCTTCGCGCCAGCAATCGTATCCAACGTGTAGTTGCTGGATGATCAGTGGAAAATTTAAAGCGCGACTTGCCTTATTTGTCCTTCGCTGTAGCCTTATGTCATTTAGACATGTCGAATTCTCGTTCACCGTCAGTTCGTAGCAAGAGGCGAGGCGCGTTGAAGATTACGCCGAGTTTCCCGGGCAATTTGCCGACGCGCCACGGTTTATTGGCATTTTGCGAAAATGAGTAATTCGACGGTATCGAATGAATTTAAACGAACGTCTCATAGACAAGCGAGCATACTGACTGATCTTTCGTACGTTGGGTAGCGTCGATGACGACTGTGAATGCGTAACGACAAAAGAGGCAACAGCGACAGACTATAATTATTAGTATATTTTTTGTCTTATATCGATATTCAATATTACTTATATTATTGGGCTAGTAGTTTTAACGAGAAATATTTTCCAGACTATCGTATCCGTGGTTTAATGGGAAATAGATAACGTGTATAATTAATCGCAATGGACAGAAATTGCCTAATGGTTATTAACCACAAACGTTTTGTTGAGTCGCGCACAGGGAATTCCTATCGGAAAATTCATTCAAACATTAATCCGATAAAAATATGAAAAAAAAAAAAAAAAATCGAGATTTCATTTATACCCGTTGTTATCGAGAACGACTGATGGGTTTTGGCTGTTACGTATGACGCAGTCTAACTGTGGCAAACAGACCTTGTTATTTTCACTCTCCTTTCAATTGCGAATAAAGGATTCTCGCCAAATTAAAAAGACGAGCTTTTCAAACAGATACGAGCCCCGTACAGACACGACAATTTTTATTCCCCGATTCGATTCAACGCACAGCTACGATATGTAAACACAGCACCCACAAAATGCACGACACGTCAAACACGGGCTCGGAGCAGCGCCGCCATGTTTTGTTTAGGAACACGAAACGCTTTCTATCAGTAATTTCATTTATTTTACATAAATCCTTATTTACATATTTTTTTCCACACGCGGTACCGATTCTATCCACATTCCATAAGAACTCAAAATTATTTACTTCATTTCCAGTATGCATGTGGCGCTTGAAGCAACTTGCAGTAAATCGTGCAATACACAATGGCAAAGCAAAGGTACATATTTTAAAGCGTGTTAGATCCGTACGAATGGGGTAAATGATGATCAGTCGAATCCTCGCCGACGTAATTGACTGCGTGGACATGTTCATTTATTTTGACTGCCAGCTTAAACGATTTACTCAATTACGCCGCAGAGTGGGAAAATGTCTGAATTCTCCAGGCTGTACAAGATATTACTGTCGACTTCGTTATATATGACTACGGTATGAAAGACTGGCTTTTCATGGTATACGGTTCTTCGCCATTATAACTTAATTGTCCTTGAAACTCGAAACCATAGTCGTTCGAGATCACTGGTAACGGACGCACACTGAAACTACGTAATCATTAATTGCTAATTGTTAATAACCACTTGACGCTTTAGCTCTTAGCTATCAATGGAATACAATACGGCAAATTAAGTGTCTGCCTATACAATTCCAACTGTGAATTCACGATCGATAACTATACAAATGGTCTACAAAAAAGTCATTAGTACTATCGACGAGATTATAGTACAGAGATATAATAGGCGGAGAGAGCAATATTTTACAATTTTAATAAAATCATTTAGACCCAATAAACATGTATTTAATGTCAATGTACCAATTGACGTTATATAAAAGAAGGCTGAAATTGTAGCTAACGCGTGTGTCATGTGTAATATTGTATTCACTGGATAGGTAAAAGTTTACTAAGAGCGCGGAGAACAAGCTTATTGCCTTAGAAAGTGAAGCAACTAAACGAGAGATTCAAGGAATCTTATAAAATTATGAAAACTTCCAGGTTCCACTTTCGAAACGTCATAATCACATGTCTAACAAACCGCGTGCTCTTAATAAACACTAGAAATAGTTTCGCAACTGTCCGTTTACATTATTGTTACTAAACACTATGATAATCGGTATAAAAGTCCGTGCGTAGTTTAAATCATTCGTAGCTGCTTCGATATTTCATAGCATAATAAACTACGAAGTCTACACAAATAATCCGAATCCACGTGGATCTTATGCCACCGGTTGAACGACGATCTTAAAGTGTCAAAGAATGTGTATTATCGTCCGACAGCGACTATAAATAATCTAATCAGATGGTTTAGGCCCAACCTAGAAACGTAAACAAATCCAAGATGGGAGCACGTGACGAGGGAAATGCACGTTGCACCACGCACGCGACTGTCGAAACTAGGAGGAAGCTTTTTGAATAGCCACGTGTATTCTGATAGCTAGATTGACAAAGAAACCTGAAGCACATGGCAGGGCCTGTGACTTCTTCCTATACGAGTATTGACTTGAATGTGGCTCGAGCCAGTCGCAAAGGGTGAACGTGCCAAGAGGCCGATAAACTGGCATCGCACTAGGGTTTGTCTGTAGGTTAGAAACGAGTGATATCAAGGGAATCTGACTTACCTCATGAGGACGTGGATGCTGATGGCTGCAATGTCTATGCTCGAACATTCCATTCACTAGATCTGCACCGCACACTATAACTAAAATAACAAACGACAATGCAACCGCACTGCATTGCATCTTCAACCGCACTCGAACAGCCATCACTGACGCTCGCACTCGTAATGCATGACACATACTGAGCGCTACCGGCGACACTCCTGACTTATATACTCGCCGCAGTCTGCTGGAGAGCGCCACTGTTCCTCTGGACTGATCCTGCGTTTAGCTTTGCTGGCTTCTTTTGAAACAACTAAAGTTACCTTCTTATTTTTCTACTTGTTTCTGCGCGATATCATTGGCGTCTTATTGGCTATGATACTATAGTGTGACGTAACTGTCTCCATCGAAAGAATACTCAGAAGGAGACCCGATATAATCAAGAGATATAGAGACGCCGTTTTCAGGTATTTTCCAACTGTTTTGAAGATACTATTACCCAGATAGCTTTGCTGCTATTGGATGTCATTCGAAAGAGCTTATGGGCCTATTCAAGGGATTTTATTTAGTTTTATGTCTGGCTTTGTGAAAGCGTTTCGAATCTATATATATATATATATGTAATTTTGATGTATATACAACAGATACATAAAATTCGTGGATCTTTGAATAATTAGTAGATGGTAAGTGTGAATTTGGATCGGGTCGTTTACCGGCTTTGTAATTAATGAATGCAATATTTAATTTTGTCATCGGTTATTTCATCTGCTCAATCTACAAGAATGAGGACGAAATAGATATAACGTGATATTATAGCAGGTATTGTTCCAATGGCAGTATTCATGCGGTATAGCGAAATGTTACTCGGAAAAAATTCCAGTTTAGAAATCTCCCGCGTACCATTGCACAAACTAATTCTCAAAATGGCTTCGAAACATATTAATGTTAATTGGAGTACCGTTTGAGTTGAACTAATTTATGATAGTGGAGTGGCTTGCTTCTCTACAATAATGCCATGGATGCAAATGCGAGGTCAATTCGGTTGACATTTTGCAGATCGGCTTGGTTACTTTACAGCACTGCAGTTAGTGTTCAAATATCTCTTGAGATAAGTACTGCACACGTTTATTATTTCTTTAATCATTCTTTTAGTATTTTTACAACGTTAACATTACAAATGTGTTACAAAAATAATAGCACTAATGTTTATCACAAGAAAACACTATTTCTTATATTTTATATAACAAGACATATTTAATGTCATGTTCACTCATTATCAAACCAATACCCAACAATACCCAACAATTGATTTTGACTATTTATAACAGGAAAAATCAATACTTGCAGTAAAAATGATAAAAAGCACAATATTACTATGATTTGCTTTTTATTGTACTGTATTTCACATGACATTATACATGAGCTATTTGCATAGAAATTGAATAAAAATTTCCCTCTTAAAATTCTGACATTTTTTGTATAATATTCTAATCTTTTGCTTTATTTATACTTTGCAAATCTGGGCATACCAGTCTTTGCTTCGTGCACAATTTTCATTGATGCAATGAGGACACCGTGTTAAAAATTTCGGTTTTATTGGCTTATTTGATCTCATATGTGTGGTAACAATATCCGTCATGGCATCAATAAACAAGGGATGATCATTTGGTGCAGCAGCACGTCTTATTCTCTCCACTCCCACCTGAGAAATATTAATTGCATAGATTTATCGTTAAATATATTATCTGTATTTCATACTTTACTCACTTCTTGAGCCAAGTCATGGCAATACTCGATGTCTAGTTCATGAAGTGTCTCGATGTGTTCATTAACAAAGGCAATTGGTACTAAAATAAAATTCTTTTTTCCTTGCTTTACGTATCCCTTTATTGCATCATCTGTAAATGGTCCTAACCAAGGTAAAGGTCCAACCTATAGGAAGAATAAAGATACAAGTTATAAAATTTCAATTATATTATGCGTTAGAAAACGGTGACGATATGCGCTTTCCTAATATCAGTTGATCAGTCAAACTAAAGTAGCTGCAAGGTTATTCATTAATACAATTACACTAACTAGATGTTATTGTTAAACTGGCACATGTTTCTGATTTTCCAGTTAATAATGAAAATGCTCCTATCCCAAAAGATCTTTGGATAAAATACCAGAACAAATTGTATTGTCATGACTCATTTTGCTTGATTTATTGATAAAAATTCTGTCATTAGAACTTTACGATAATTGAATTCCATAGAAATATTTATAAGCGTCATGGTAAATAGTTATATAATATAACTGTACCTTTGATTGCCACACTAAACTGTATGGATTACAGTGATTCAATTCTTGCATCACTAGTGCAACAGTGGCACCAACTTCAGATGGATATGCATCACCTCTGTTCACAGCCTTAATCGTTAAAAATTATAAACGTTATATATTGCGTTCATATATATACATATATGGAATATCATTGTTATATAACTAATAAATAACCTTCAATGGTAGAGAATGCGCTGAGAACAATATGAGAACGTTATTCCTGATGTCACTGGGGAATTGAACCAATTCTGCTCTAATCCTTTCTGCAAATGTTTTGACTAAAAGTGGATGAGTTGCCCATCGATCAATAATGCTCCATTTCATATTTTTTGGCAATTGCTTTTGTTTATAATGTTTGTATATGGCATTAAAACTGGAACCCGTTGTGGCACAACTATATTGAGGATACTGGGAAAAAATTATAGTGTGTTCAACACCATCCCTAAAAATTAATTAAAGTAATGAAATGTAGTTTCACAAGTATCTTATTTCTATTTATTTTTTATATTATCATAAAAATATTACTCTTCGATTTGTTGTAAGGTGTCCTCAGTAAGAGGATCAGTGTACCGAAATCCAACATAATGTTTATGCGGTGCAGTATCTGGAGAAACTTTATCTAGTTGCTCGCATAGTAATTTTCCTTGTGTATTTGTCCACTTTAAAATAGGAGAACCACCACCAATTTCTGCATATTTTTTCTGTACATCAGATGTACGTCGTTTAGCAATCCATGGTCCTAACTGGCTGTAAAACATGAATATATGAAACACTATGTATCAATGTTTTATACCACTTTCTTAAACTTATTTTTATTTAAACTCTTTCTACCTTTGAACTGGTAACTGTATCATGTCTCGGTCAGTCATTATGCGTAACAAATAATCTGGTACTTTATCAGTGTTAATTGGACCACCCATATTCAACATTAGTATACCAGTTTTTGGTTTTATGTCACTTTGTTGCTCTGCTTCAGCAGCTACTGACATTGACCGTAAAACCAACCCTGAGAGCCTCATACTTCGCTTGCCTGTAAAACAGAGTGAAAACTGTTAATGGTGTCCAAACATTTATTACAAACTTTACAACTTAAAATAATTCTTTACTTACCTAAATGCAATGCAGTGGATATTTTAATTATACTCATATTAAAATTACGGTATTAATGCACTACTAGCACTGAACACACTTTGAAGAAAGATATCAGCTGATCTCACTAGTCATTGACTTCTATAGTGTACAGGATGATACGATATTATGTATATTACACCGCTGCTCAGGTTTGGTACTGTATAGTATTACACTAGGTTAGGTAAGGCTACTCAGGAATTGCATCTATGGAAACAATAGTTAGGTTATGAAGTAATAACACACTTCTGTGCTTAGTGACGAACGTAATTCTGAAATCCTCGACCTTGCATTAAATCATTTACGTACAAGTGCAGTTAATTGTTGTGCTTTAGCCGTAACCATTAAGACCGAGACTATACATCTAGAATAAAGCAGACCAGTCAATTTTTATTCAAACATGACAGAAAATCATTTGCAAGAATTGTACCCATCCGATCTTGGAACACAGGAATAGTATGTTTTCTAAAATATTAAACGTTAACATAACATAATCTAATCGGACAATTAAAGTAACGTGTTATTAATCATCTTTTAGTTGGGAGAAAACATATGCTCTGGAAATAGCTAACTTTCGAAGTCACGGCGATGTCGGTGAAGTATGGTTTGGTGAGGACAGTGCTCTAAGGATAGTTAGGTAAATACAAGGTGATATATAAGTACAAGTTTGAGTAATATATAATTTAATACTTTTTTTTTTCAATTCAAAAGCTTAACTCCTTTGCTAATGCAGAAACCTATACGGAGAGTACAGCAAACTCCATCTCTGTGGTCTTCCTAAGAACTCTTTTAAATCTGAAATTTTATTCGACATAGAAGATCCCTTTAGAAATAAACTTTTTGAGTTAATTTCTCTTAATCCCGCAAACTTAATTTTTCCAATTATAAAAACAGTATTACGTATGCAGGTGGATGAGTTCGAGGACAGATCTGATCAATGAAAACGACAAGATAATAGATTTGGGCTGTGGAAATGGGATGATGCTGGTGGAACTCGCTGAAGAAGGCTTCAAAAATATGACAGGTGTAGATTATTCTGAAAAAGCTATTGACCTGGCTATTGAAGTGTTGAAAAATAAAGAACTTTCAAACATCAAACTACAAGTTTGTGACATATTGAGCAAAGATCGATCCAGCTTAATGAGCGACTTTAAAGTGGCGCACGACAAAGGAACTTACGACGCAATAAGTCTCAATCCGGATAATCCAAAAGAAAAACGATTGCAATACATCAAAAATGTACACAACATCCTGTTACCAAGTGGATTACTCATTTTAACTTCCTGCAATTGGACGGAATCGGAACTTCAGAATCACTTCAAAGACTGTAAGATCAGCATTGAAGTAAAATATTAAAATCCAATAACATACTTATTTATAGACCGATTGTCTAATTTGCTAATTTTTCTCCATATATGCAGATTTTCATGTATTACAAGTGATACCTACCCCCTCTTTCAAATTCGGCGGAAAAACCGGCAACGCGGTGACGTCAGTGGTTTTCCAAAAAATATAACACACCTACAAATTACGCGTGTTAAAGTAAGGTAATTTCGTTAATTATTAATTTTTGGGATTCATTACTCGATATTTATCGGTGAATTTTTAACTTTATTTAGTGCACGACGTACTAGAGTTATACAAAAGGAAAATATATCGTTTGCGAAGATATTGGTGTGTCCTATACATTATAAGCTATAATGTAACATACAAATTTTACAAAATATGTTAAGACTAGAATAAATCGAACGTATCGATGGGGTAGTATGTACTACATTAAGACATATTTCCCACTAGTGCAGCCACTCACGTACTTTAAGGCATCCTTGGCATATGCGGCAGAGTAGCCAGTTGCGAATTGCAATAATAACGACGAAAAACTCGACGAAGAGTAATGAATTCAAGGGAGCAAACTTAATTACGAACATTCAAACTCACGAGCAGATCTAATACAATTATTACTGGAGAAGATTCTTTAAACATTTTATTTCAGATCGGATCGTAATAATCGAATAAACATTCTACAAAGACTAACAACTCGATTCGTAGCTGCATTATCGACAAAGAACAAAACTGTATACTTCGACATTCTCGCAGCATTCGTTTGTAAAATCAATCAATATAAATACGTGAATCAAAATATTCTAAAAGCTCGTCTCAATCTTAATTCTACTTTGATCTTTCCTCCAAACTTTTTTTATTTTCCGTATCTTCCTACTCAGCTAATAATATATATTATATGATTGACGAATTTCATCCGCCCATGCGTAAATCACTAAAGCTTCATAAATCCTCATATAATGACTATCGATCAAACGTTCCATACGTAGCTACATTATTAATTGATAAGTTTATATAAATATTCATACATTCGATTCCTTTCATCTACTATCATCTCTTCCACCAAAAATTCTGCCATAAAATCAAGTGCAACAATTTAATAATCTGTTAACCCCTATCATACGTTATCCCATAAAATAAACAGAGTCAGTCGAAAACTATCACATGGTACATTCGTATTTGTCCACATGAGACCCACAAAGGCGCTTGTCATAAATGCTTCTGAAAGCAGTGCAGTATAAAGTAAATCATCCTAATCAGTGTTATATTTGCTATTGACCCCCGACCCGATGCATCCTACACTTCTTATTTTCTTCTATCTCCACCTTACCTATAGTAACCTCCATTGCCACCTCGTTTACGCCAAATTCATAATTTTACCTATCATCACCAATGCCACCAGCGATGTCAAAAAAGAGACTCTGAAGACGGATCGACTACCTACGAATAACAACAGACATGAACGCATTAAAATAGCATGAAATTTCCAGTCATTATTTTATGTCAATATAATTCAATTCAACAAATTACCACTGCACAAAAGATCATCCTCCACGTATCCCGGCATACAGTTACAATGTTTCTCCATTGACGTAACATTATTTTTCACTGAATACACGCAATGCGCCCCATGGCCACATTCCGAATCCTCGTTGCACAGTGACCGCAGTGCTGAAACAAAAAAATCATATTTGATTATTTTCATTAATCAATTATCAGTATCGCAACCCTCGTAAAGACCCAACCTGTCTATATTTACATTTTATAAATTAAAACTGATCCGTCTCAATTATTCTTCAAGGCAACATGCGTATCTGTTATCATTCCTATCAAGCATAAATGACCGAGACCAAAGCTTGCACTTATTGGTCTGATAGACGATTACGAAACAGCACTGCTATTCCATAAATTGGCAGGCTAAACTACTATCCATTAAATATACATTCTGTGCACTGCATATAGTAAAGGTTATGTTACGAGAACCCAATCTCCTTATTGCCACATAACATGCGAATCATAATTGTTACATTCTATTATTCATATTCATTAGCCTTATTAAGATAATTCTAAAAAATACCAATCTGTCACCCTCATCTGTATTCATTCATTATGGGATGCAGCAGTCATTATTATTATTGCTGGAACATGATCCAGAGATTCGATTTCTTGTATCTGACTATATATATATGTATGTATATATATATGTCCAAGAATAAAAGATCATTAGTTGTTACCCTTGGACAAGAAGCACAATGGGATTAATAGTAAGGGTGTATATTTTCCCTTGAAAATTATACCATCCTATGGCAACGAAGGCTAAATCCTCTTTCAACCCCTAAAGACGTTTGTGGTTAGTTAAAGAAGAGAAGAGGCGCAGTTTCGCCACGGGAATTCTGAATTTGCATAGATAACCATAGAGAACGCTGTTAGTGCCTCACGTACGTATTACAGAAGCTCACGTGAGTTCTTTATGCGAAAAGTCAATAGTTAGCACAGTTCTCGAAAGTTCTAGGGTTCTATTTTTGTTCTATTTTTTATCTTTTTTTACCTTCTAGTTATCCCTCGTGTCTCGCTATTTGTTTCGTTGTTAATTAAACTGCATGACTCTACACGAGAATGAAGTCATAGCGGCAGTTTTGGGGTTTTTCGTAACACTGGGGTAAATTCCCAGACGGGCAGGACTGTACGAAAGTATCTAATTACGTGTAATTGCTTATGGCGTAAAATTCCTCTTACAAAATTCATCAAATCTGACCAATTAAAATATATCAAACTCTTTGTCGACCCTCATACTTATGTTGGTTTATCGATTTAATTCCTACTTGTAAACGCAGCATTTTCTTCTACCCTTATATAGGTAAAAAATTAATTGAAAAAATTGTTCTTATATTTCTTATTATTATGTAGAACGATAAAAGAAATAGAAATTATATACCATTGATAACGATAACATTTTTAAATTGAAGTCCTTCCGTGTCTCACTTGTATGTTTCGCACGAGTGCAGAAAAGTTCAATCTACCCTTAAGCGATATATCTATAATGGTCAGAAAATAGTTGTAATCTTCACGTCGTTATTTCGTTAAAAAATTCTATTAGTTTACACTAGTGTTTTTTTCTTGTTAAAAATTACTAATAACAAGCACGTTAGTAACGGAAACAGACTTCAGTCCGTGTTATGGTGAATTGAGTTCACGCGAAACAAGAACGTTTTTACTAAACGTCATCAAGGCTTGATTCACTCTTATAGTAAAATTCAATCGTATAGAGTTGTAAAGAAACAGTTTTTCTTTTCTGATGTGAAGTAAACGAAAAATCATTACCCTTCCATTTAACGTTGCAAATTCCATTCATCGGCACAGATCTATCACTACAGAGACAACGACTTTTTCCAACCGTTCGGTCAGAGGTACAGGTGGTGTTCAGGATTCCAGCACAGTCCGCATCCATTCTGCATTCGCGAGCCTTGCCAACTGTAAAAAAAATAATATTCTCATACGTATGTCATAGTCGTATGAGATACGTTATATTATGATGTCACAGTGTATAATTATCGGATTAATGATTTTCCAATAAATTTCGATTAGCTCGCTGACATTCTAATGCCTCGTAATTACTGTTCGTTAATTAGCTTTGAAATTAGTTCAAAAATATTTTACATCTCAATCACCACATGACACTGGTGACTCGCATATTACAAAAGCATGCGGGTGACACCGGGACATTAGTTTAGATACGAAAGGGTAAATCATGCCAGGACGAAGGTCCCTAAGGCTTATATATAAGTGTAATATGTAATATAATACATGTGTAATATGTATTACACATCAATTTATAGCTGTATTAAACACGGATCTTATACGAAGCAATGAATGGAGGGTGAAAAATACAATTTGACTATGCTTATCTTTATATGTAAAAAATTACTCGTTACAATTATACCGCCAAGAGCTAAATTCTTTGCTAAACGACTAAGAGGAGTTTGCATGTCTCGAAATATTGAAATAGGAAAGAAATATATGAAAAAAAAATGTCATTACACATGATATATTAATTGTACAGGCGGTCCCGCATTAATTTTGTAGAATATCAAATTGGGCTGTAAATTCGTGTGTATTCGGGTCACAGGGTAGAGAGCATAAATATTTAATGTTCATTTAATGTAAAATCTTTGTTAGACGCGTCTATTAGCATAATACAGGTACGCAATATAATATCTCGCCCACCACGCAATTGTAGCGCAATCAATTAATTTGTAAATTGTACCCGGGTACGTTTTAAAAAGCTCCTGGAATTTTCCAAGCCCAAGTATCGCGCGATCCACCCTCATCGAGGATGGCACCAGGAAGTCACATAAATTAACAGCCTGCTGGCGGAGGTTGAGTAAATTAATACAATAGGTACTACTTAGGGGTCGTGCGAGTGTCTAACCCTTGCGGTATCGTTGAATTATTGCACAACCCTTGTCGACATTTCAAGCACCTTTCTACAGTTGCACTCTGGGTATTCAGCCAGGACATTAGCATGCATCTACACTTAAAGTGGCCTTGACACTTAGAACGTGAACGTTCTATCTATATAGCTATAGCTAATTGTAAGATCCCCTTGGAAGATACGCAACCTGGTAGCACCATAGCGCCAAGGTGAAAACACTGTATAAGACGTAACTCCGAATACGTCGGGGGTTGTTTTAATTAACATTGATAATTAACATAGCTATAGCTTGGGGATGTATGGATAAAGTCGACTTTCTATCACAGCCACATACGATATAGACGGAGTAAAAGTTTCATAGGATTTTTTAATCATATATGAAATATAACAGGTTTGCTACCCCTAGGGTTAATTTTATTGAAAAAAAAAGTTATTCCTATATGATTAAATGTTATATACATATATGACAGTCGGTGTGTGGGTCATAGGATTCTATTAAATTATTGACTGTTTCTATTATTAGATACATAAGGGTTGTTTTGGATTTCATGATATGTGTTTTGGGAGCGACAGATGGCGTACTTACCAGGGGTTGGTGAGGGTGCTTGATTCGTATTTGTATTCTGGGGATTACTCTTGCCGAAGGTTACCAATGACCAGGCAGGATTAATTGCGATAGCAATCGTGGTGGTTATCACGATAATCTTCATCCCCATTGTTTCCTTCATGGCTTAACGAATTATGCAGATCAAGCCTTGCTCTGATTTCAAATCAACCGTTGAAAGTTGCTCTTTGAAATTTTACGTAATTTTACTTTACGCCGTACAATTATCTTCCGGATGAGGTAAAAGGGCAAAGTCACTTTATAAAAGTTATCAATAATTTATCCTTCCCTTAATGCGACCGTTAATATATCTTTCGTAGCAAATAATTATCCCTTCTTCGTACTTCGCGGATATCACGATTCTTTTAGGTTAGTCGTAAAAAAAAATTTTCTCACGACTCTCACTCAAATATTTAATGTTCTGGTGTAGTTTGTAGACTGCGTGACGCAAAGACGTTCCATGGCCTTTTAAGCCTTCGAACTACCCCCACTATGTTTCTACTTGCTACCAACCTCAAGACTGGTAGCACCTCAACCAACCCAAAACGTGGATAACCTACCCTCAAGAGGGAGCTTACCTAGGACTACCTAACCCTCACACGCCTGGCTTTAATCAAACTAGAAGCCGTTTTCATGGGTATCTACATGCAATATTAACGGAAATAATGCAAGCCTGAAGACTGAGTATGATCCGGGTGCGAATTTCATTTAGCAATGAGGTGCAACCACGAGGACATGAAAAATAGGTTCCAATCCCTGAGAATAGATCATTGCAATACCCTGCAATTTTATAAATATATGGAAACTGTTAAATAATGAAACAAATGTATTAACAATGTAGTATTACATTATTTAAAATGACATATAGTAATAGAAACCTTAGTGGTTGCACTAAGGACCTTTTGCAGACACCCACCTATATCAGTTTCACCCTGAAAATAGGTTGCGGGAACAACCCCTTGGTGGCGAGAGTACCTATTATTCTAATCATTGTATTTGTTCCTAATGGAATGGTTGCTGGCACAGACTGCTTGACATTTTCTTCGAGGGTGCGTGTACATTAGGGGTGTATTATAGGAAATTATTTGTACAGTATGAAATTCGTAGAAAGTAGGCTATGTAGTACAAATAATCAGTACTAAAGATTTACTAAATTATGTCATTTATAAGACCCTATACGTCAAAGTGTTTTTTTAAGGGATGAACATTAAGACCACAAACGTACCCTCATAGTAGAAACCAGATCCGGATGATATTTTATATCAAATGAAAATCCTTTAATTCGACTGTACTCCAGTCAAAAATTTGAATAAAGCTTCAATTAAAGATTTCACTCGTTTTGATGTTGACCAATCACAAAGCAATCAAGATGCGCATAACCTGTTCCAGTAATATTTGAAATTCCTAAGCTTTGACCAAAGTCCGTATTTAATTGTCATTTGATCTAATTATGCTTGTTTGATTCGTCCTAGCTAAATGCTAACAAGTTGCATGCTCTGGTTTATGCATACGAGAAGGACTCATTATTGAAGGCCTAGGGCGAGCACGAAAGCACTTTGGAATTTATTGCATTGTTTCAACTACTTTATAGCGATTAAAGCTCTAGCGAATTGTGTCTTCTTACATACAACTTATTTTTAATTCTACACAATCTGTATGACGTTTGCACGAGCGTCAGTATTGACACGAGTATATAATACATAAGACGATAGCGCCTTGACGCGATTCAAGCGTCAACTTACGTTTCACGCCTTGTCTTTGGTCGACGTTATCGTTTGGATGAGCTTTTTTTTAAATAATTTTGTTTACTTGACTCCAGGATAAAAATCAAGTGGAATTCTTAATGACGACGACAAAAACAAGATGCATTTATACTTGTGACTTATATGTAACGAATGAGAATTATCCAACGTTATCGTTTCACCACTGGCATAAATTCTAACGAATTAGCATAAAGTTCAAGGCCTATGCGCAGCAATGCGATTAATACATTAATTGGCTTAGAGCATGCCTACGTTTAATGTTTATAAATCAGATTTTCGAAGTTATCAATAATTTTTATACGTCGAGTATTTTGTCACGTGACAGTAACAGAAAAATTCCTTTTTATTCTTCAATTCGAATGCATTAATGTCAATCAATTGTTTAACATTCATACACAAGTTTCTTACACTTCATAAATTATCTACTCGTTAACTACTCGTCTATTGATACAGCACTATTTTACACGGTTATACAAGATATTTAATCTTTATGATTATTCCATAGGGAATTCTTTCGATATGTAATCGTCATTCAAATCATTGAATTTTAAGTAACGTTCATGAAGCCGATCAATGTGCTCTGATAACAATTCCATCCGATTAAAAAATTCCTCGAGATTTGGTTCCAAGGATTGGTAATCACTCTCGTCAATCTGCTCCAATTTCTGTAGCAGCATCATTTTTCCTGTTTGTATCGCGTTGCGTAATATCCTATTATTCAAATTATCTGTAACAGACGAAACAGTGATCATAATTAATTTTTTTAACACCGAAATATCGCAATCTCAGAACCTACCGTTATCTTTTTCCCCGTAGTATATGGATCGTTTCACATTATGATTCTCAAAAGCACTGACTGAAGTGAAATTAGAAATATTTTTACAAATTTCTACTGCATTCTGTATTGTTATCGTTCCACTGTCCATAACCAGTCGGTCCTCCTCAGTCATGCTAACAGCTGGATTGGTTAGTATGTTTTTTAAACCGAAATTTAAAAGCATGCATAATATTTCATTATAATCTGCTGTTACATCTTCGAGAAATGAATCTACGGATTCTGTTTCATCTTGGATAGTATCTAATGACAAAGATAATACATTCCACAATTTATCAAATTCGATGTCCTCGTTTGATACTATCTCGTCATTATTGTTAGATGATTCAATTTCAATCGCGGGATAATCTGTTTCATTTTGAATTTTTGCGATTGGCCCCAAGAGCTCCCAGAGAGAATTATAAGGTTCAATTTTGTCATCAAAAACTTTTTCAATAACGTCATCCTGCTTTTCATCATTTTTCATATTTTTTCCTTGAATTTCCTTTACTTCTTCTTTGGCTTCCGTGCTGCAATCGTAGTATTCGTCGTCTTCGTATTCTTTATCCACCATTATCTTGTCGAATAGTTTTTCCGTCACAGACGTTGATTCTAGATCGTCTACCTCATCATATGTCACGGTGTCGGATGGTCTTTCTGGTAAAAAGTAATTCCACACTGGACCCTTTAATTTTTCAGTGGTCTCTTCCGACGAATGTTCTGCAAGATCAGACCAGATAATTTCTTCTGACGAATGCTCAATCATTTCTGCGTCTATATTATGAATCGTAGCATTGTATTCGGGTGATTCCGTCATTTCTTTGTCAAAATAACTCGGAGAGTCCCGAGAGTAAATGTCAAGTGTTTCTTCGTCGTAAATATTATTCATTGTACCACAGAAACTTTGATTAGTCGTATAGTATTCGATTGCTATATATCCAATCCATATTAAAAAAACTATTAGCAGAAGAAACATGAAGAACTTAAAGATCCTGCCAAACTTGTTGCACACCTTGGCCATATGGGAGATTTCATTTTTTTTGCGAATTACTTCTGTTTTCATCGGCAACACCAACATTTCTGTATAAAATATTTTTCACTGTTATCATGAGTCTTGCGTGTTCGTGTAACAAATAGTCAAAATTGCATCTGTTATTAGATTTACAAAAATTTCACTTACCCTTACTTGCAACACTATACTTCATGTTGAACGATCACTTGAAAACTGCACAGTACTCTACACTGAGAACATTCTCTCGGTCAAGCTGACTTGCCAATGGACGTGACTCCGTAGTTCCTCATTACTTTAAGAAGATGTCTGGAGGTCATCACATATCGTTCTTAGGTCAACTGATGACACTGCGGGAAGTTGGGAAATATTAGTCACCAGTAAATCTAGCAGTAGAGAAAATCGGGATAAGGTGGCCGACACTTTCCTTCTCCGAAGTTTGTAACTCGACGGTGCTGCCTTTGTTACGATACATCCTCGGCGACGCCATGCACTAGCGTAGTACGTTGTCGCGCCGCAGCTTTGCGTCTTACGGCAGGGACCCAATAAAAAGTCAAAATCTCTATGGTAAGTAAAAATTTGGTGGGTTGAAACGACATTCATTAGCTTTGCTATTGGAAAATTAAAAGCTCTTGACTTTTAAATATTATATTTCGATAAGTGCGTTAGACTTTCACATAAGAAAAGAGCCGATCTTACCCCCCCCCCCCCCTCCACTCTCTAGTGTTTATATCTTAAAACTTTAAACAACATATAATTATATTCTTCTGTGTAACTGTTCCTTATTTCTTACCCTATATCAATAACGATAATTCGCAAAATTACACAATGCTAAATTGAATAAGAACGACGAATAACTGGGAATTCCTCATTTACGTATGATAATGCTTTAAATAACCTAAATGAATTTGAGAGTTATGAGAAAATAATGCAACTGCACCATGTGGGTTTACCAGTGTAAATTCCACAAATCACGTGATAGATATAAAATTTAAAAAAATAACTAAATTCATTAAATACTAAAAATTAAGCTTAACGATTACTGCAATAGTCAAATGTAGTATGTTAATTGCAATAATGCAATTAATTGAAGCGCCAAAGCTGTTGTTGTAACGTGCCGTTATCTCCTAGGCTTACGATGGTAAACATTTAACTCGAATTGAGTGCTATCACGGAAAGGGGTCAGTTGTTAATAAATTTATTGCTAACAGAATCAGTTGTCTTCGAAATTTCTGTGAAAAATATCATTGTATGCTTCATCGATGCTTACAATCCAGCTGCGTGCAATTGTACGCAATCTTGACTATAACCAATCGAGGTACTTTATTTTGTATGCAATTCCACTGTGAGTCTCAGTAAAGCATGCAATGCTATCCTTCACAGTAATTCAGCAGACAACAGACACAGTTAGCAATAAATAAATTAACGACTAAGAACTTTCCACTTTTACGAGAAAAAAAGAAATAACGATCAGGCTTCTCACAATCTAAGTCATGCACATAATTTCACGATCCATAATGATCCGTCGTTAAAACGAGACTCGATCCACATTGTCGGTGCGACGTTATCGGTCATTTCTTCAAACGTATAAGGGTTATTTTCGGTATAGGGGTAGTTAACCTTTAGGGGAACTTTGACCGATTAGATCACGTGTAAAATATCCGTGACCTTGACAACAAGCCAATCGTCAAGCGGAAGTGACGTAAGGACTGAATGAATTAATTAAAACCCCAGCTAATCCTCATAAGTCAAAGAAATGTCTGGAAAAAGAATTCTTTTCTTTTCTCCGTTACACAATAACCGTGTGACCTTTTTTCTAACGCTTCTACCAAAGCATCCAAGGCATTCGATTAGCAGTAGTAATCGTAGTTCAGCAGACAGATGGGAAAGCTTGTCTTGGATAAGATTAGAAGAACGTTAAATCGAAATGTCAAAGTTATTTCGTATCAATCGTTGTCGATATAAAATCCGATAGCGTTGCAGGTGTCCAAGTTTTGTCCGTTAGCGCGGTAATTGTACTCAGTCTTAATTCAAGTGGAGAACAGTTCGTAGGAAAGACTCGACGAGATGCTGCACTTCAGTAATTACCTGGTGTGTCTAGTGATTTTCTTAAGCGTCACGTTAGCACAGGGTAAGACATGTAAATTTTGTATATTGATAAAACCAGCAGGATATTATTACGGTGAAAGTAATAATAGTCGAGGTAATAGAAGACAAATTTGATCGACGCGTAACGGCCGTCGTGACTCTTAGGTTATTTTCTATTCTGAATATACAAAACGGGAGACGCTCTTCTTACGATAAATCATATTTCACATGCATACATTTATCCTATATCCATTCGAACGATATTCATCAGATTGTACTAGTTTTCTTATGGGACACGCAAACTGTCTGCTTCGTGCGAAAAATCTATTCGTGACTCGATTGCTTCTATACGACTTCGTCCAGCTATTCTTTGTCACTCAATCTTACCACTCTGACGTAGTTTCCGTGCCAATTCCTTGGCACTGCCGAAATCCATAAAATATACTCTGTTGTCAAATCATAAATCTCGGTTCTTTTAAAGGTTCCCTATGCTTTTATTTTAACGCCCATTGTACTTTCCTCGTACCTCCGATACGGTATAGTAATACTTGAAGATGTAGCTCGGTCGGTAATTGCGACTGGCAGCTTTCCGTCGATAAGAGTAGATTCAAGTAAATGTAAAAAGGCAAGAGCATGGAAGGTCGTCTACGTGCGTAATTTCACCTCTTACACGACAACGAATTATTGTCCCACAGCATAGCAGGTACCTTCGACTGTTACTATAGTTGACGTTCTCTATTAAAATTGCCCTGTTTCTCGTGAGAAAGTATGAAAAAGGTAAATTACAATCTAGGAAAGTTCATTATCGTATTTCAACGTGGAACTATCACGATTAATAATGTTAATACGAGTCACGATAGCCTTGCTAAGCAAATACGAGTAACGAATGATATTCGGAATATAATAATGATAAGCGTACTTCTCTGGCTTATCCAACAGCCGATAAGAATCATTAATGATCTTGACAGCTAAGAAAATTGTATTCAAGACGCTGATGATATTGAGGATGCGATAAGACACCTGGGTCTACTTATGTCCATTTGTCACGATCGATAAATATTTAACACGTGTTACTCACAATAAATCATTAAGAACTACGGTGTTAACAATATCGACATGTATCATTCAACTTTTTCTCTGCTTATCATTTTTGGCATTTTTTTTTAATCTTAGGATCGATCAAGAGCGTCGCCGAAGAGGATGCGGAGCACCTTGCAGAGATTACTCTCAGAGCATCCAACTGGGAATGCAATTCCGACAGTGACTGCACCGCGACTGATAGCAGCTGCGTAAATGATCGCTGCAGTTGCAACGATGGTTACGTCTTCAATGTAGCCATGACGGCCTGCCTTAAAAGTAATATTTTTTACATCAGGTTATTAAAAATATAAAACTCAACACGCAAAATTGAATTTTATTATTTTTTTTTTTTTTTAACAGTTGCAAATGCATACGGCGACGAATGCGAGGAGACATTACAATGCACTAATTATCTATTGACCGGTGCAAGTTGCACTGATAATGTATGCATATGTGGTGATGGCTATCATTATATTCATGGCCGATGTTATGTTACCTCTGGTGAGTTCATTTTAAGTTCGTAACTAGGAGACCCAGTTAAAATTGTGGTTAACGAGATAAATTGTTTGAAAGTTTAAACACCATAAGGGTGGGTAGCTTAAGACCTTGTCCGATGCGAAACTACCTCTGGGGTAAATTACTGATTTATCGCAGCAGAGTATCTTGGCAATACTGATGTCAAGTATAACGTGAAAATACTTTGATAGGGTTTGGACCCCTTTGTAGAAATTCAACTGCTCTTTCAAAATTACATTTTTTTTTTTTTATACAACATATTATTTTTTAGGCCTTTTTGAGGAATGTGATGCCGACGTTAATTGCTATGTTAATGCCGACATAGAAGCTACTTCTTGTGTCAATGGTACTTGTCAGTGTAGCGATGGATTTTATCAACGAGAATATCGTACCTGTAGAAGAGGAGGATATGGTAATAATTATGCATTTTTTATAAAGTTAAAACACTTACAATTATAATATTAAATTTAAATTATATGTGTTACTGATAATTTTCATTCTTCTACAGCTGTTGGCGATGAGTGCATGATCGATAATGATTGCTTGTTCGAAAATGGCTACTGTAATTCAAATTATGTATGTGATTTGGATGACGAGACTGAGACATCAGCACGACGTAGAAGGGAAGCCGAGTACAGATTAATTACAACGCGTGACGATGAGGAATCTGTGATAGGTACAATTGTATAGTATTTAAAAAATGTATTGTTACACGTATAATTAATTCCTAATGCAAAGTTAGGTTACAAAGTAACGTTACTCCAATCATAAACCTACGACTGCAATTGATGTTTAATTTATGAGTATTTTATCAGATCTGTACTCAAGTTTCAGTTGGCTAGTGAATAACGAATGATGAATATAAAAGAAAAATTTGTTATACTATGATCAATGAAATACACTTATTGTCGAACAGGTCTAGGCTCCGTTTGTACAGAAGATGCAGATTGTGCAGCTGTCAATAACTCGCAATGCGGTATCATAGGAACTTGCGTATGTAAACGCGCCTATTTCGCATCAACGGATTTAGCAAGTTGCGTCCCAGGTAAGTCATTCGTAAAATGATTGTAAAATAATTTCAAGTTTTAACCATAGTTCTTGCGTTTTATTAGAATTGGGAGAGGCTTGCGCTAACGATGACACCTCGTCCATCACATACGCCTTGTGCAGAAACGGAGCCTGGAGTTGTGGCAGCGCTACTGTCTTTTCACTGACCAATCAAGTTTGTCGAAAGAGTAAGTAAATACGGATAAAACTTATTGATTTTATATACGATATCCTTATTCTGCTCTTTCTGATTCAGCAACCAAGAACTACAACTGGTCTTGTGTCTACGATGAGCAATGTTATATATTCGGACCAGATGGATCGTGTCAAAATAAGAGATGCCTGTGTGAGGAGGGTTCTCACTTGGAAGAGGATGAAGTCTTCTGCTGGGTGAACAAAGGGATTGGTGAAAGTTGTCAGGATGATAAGGATTGTTATATCGAAGGATTCCACGTGGATATATATTGCAGGGATAATATATGTTCATGTCCTATTGGTACCCATCTCAGTGCGAATGGTACAGTCTGCATCGATGACGTTTCTGGTAAGTTCTGAATAAGGTAAATAAACATGTGTTAATCTTTGTCTTTGAATTTATAAAACACACTAATTTTAATTCTTTACAGAACTTGGCGGAGCATGCGAATCCGACGGTGACTGCGCAATTGCCAATTCCATTTGTTCAGATGCATCGTGTGCTTGCGATGCATATTTTTACGAAGTAGACGGTCAATGTGTGGGAGGTAATTATTTATGTTATTCAGAGTACTTGGTGTTATTATGTTAAATAATAAATTATCTTATTATCTCTAGGTATAAATGCTACTTGCTCTACCGATGACGATTGCCATGCTAATAATTCGATATGTTCCTCCAACTTGTGCACCTGTAACGATGGTTATGTTACGTATAGCGTGGATACCTGTGTTATCAGTAAGATAATGAATATAATTGTGTGATATTAATAATTATTAATTACAATGAATTTAATCATTGATATTATCATTAGTTACAGTAGTATTAATAATCAATTTTAAATATTACTTAATAATATACTTTGCTTGTAGTTTCAAATTACTCGGAGGAATGTCAGTATGACATTCAGTGTTCCACGTCGATGGATAATACTGTCTGTGCGATAACCCAAGACTCGGAATCTGATAACGAGACGGTAACCGGGACGTGCACCTGCCATAGTGATTATCACAATAGATATGGAGCATGTCTCGCAAAAACATGTAAGTAAGAAAGCTTGACATGATATCCACGGTTACAATGTATTTAATAACGTCAAATGAATGTACATTTTTATTACAGTCTTAGGAGATAGCTGTACATCTCTTGGTGAGTGTTTCGTGGACTCTGACCTGGACGGTGTAACCTGCCTGAACGGAGTATGCACCTGCGGCTGGTCATATACGCAACTGGATAAAACAACGTGTATATACAGTAAGCGCATCTGTGTATTGTATCTGAAACAATCAAGAGCCTTGAAACGAAAAACGGAAGTCCTGAAGCGGAGACCAAGAGATTTTTCACGATTTTAATCTTCCAGTCGAGTAAAGTAAAATCAGGCGCCATTATGACCTTTCAGTCAAACCGTGTAAAATTGAACAAAGTGGCAACGAGTCTTGCAATCTAAAATTGCCATTCTACAGTCCATGTGCAATTTCTGTCTAAAATGCAATTTCTACGATCGTCGTTATCGATAACGGAAGAGAAGGTGGCGCAGCTGGGTTACGGGGGTTGAAAGGTCTGCGTGTCTTGCAAGGGTTCATTACCGGACCGTGTCGATCGCTCGTTATCGAACTTCGAGGTCGATCGAATGGCTGCCTGTGTTTACTTGACTGAAATAAGGTTAATTCATCGACTGTGGACTGTTTTCTTAATACAGTAGATTCCTAGTAACTCTGTAATTTCGGGACCATCGCTTTTAGGGTAATAAGAGTATTTGGTCTCCTAGCACTCGACCAATGGAGACGAGTCTCTAAAGTTAAAGAGAGACATGTACCTAATTCCTTCTGAATGACACTTGCTAAAAACACTGCGCATCCACTACGCGCATATCGGGAAGAGAGTAGGGGAAAAATACTAGTGCCAATTTAAGGGGAAATCAAAGAACGAGTTAGCGAGATGCAGAGTTACCAGGAATCTACTGTAACTATAACTGCACCTGACCTCGATTATTGTCGCGACCTTCGTTAAGGTCTTATTTTCTTTTTATACACTCCTATTTACGTTTCTTCGTTTTATGCTTGATCGTGTAGCTAATTATCACCATTTCCTTTATAATTTCAGGCGACGCCAGCACACTGTTTTTATCAACATCGCTCGGACTGACGGCTCTACTTGTGAAATTTTCATTGTAACGAATTACACGTAAGACTGGAAATTTATTATTATTCAAGGATCCCAGCATACATGTCTCTTTTATATGAAAAAACGTACACTCTCGTGCTAAAGTAGATGAGATATTTTCATTGGATTATGTATCTACCAATTTCTTTGTCTTCCTTTGATACTCATTTCACCTCCAGTACAATGTTTCTTGTTCACCATTGAGTAATCACGAGATTATTAATTTTGTTTTTCCATGGTCATGAAAACATCCACAGGCTATAGCTATTTATACACAGTTGACGCATGGAAGAAGAGCCGACATGACGAAGCCAGTTTATCTTGATCGAAGACAAATTGGACGTTCGGCAAACTGGGTTATTTCGGAACTCTGCATTAATACAGATTTAGTTCGTGGCTCAGTCTTCTCTTAATAAATCAGAAACAACCCCTGCCCTGCACGTCGCACTAATAACTTCTTGCGATCGATACTCGCGAGGAAAACATGGCTGCCAAATTTGATGACAAGTTGCAACCCTTAAAAAAATACATACCTAGATCATTTACATACACATTGATTCCCATCTACAAATCTCGACGAGTAACTCGCAGCAAAAATGTCAATTAATAATTTTTGATCTTGTCTAATGCTATTTTACGTCTCACTCGTTCCAACCCATCATCGACTTAAAATCCTATTAATAATTTCGATCGATAGATCTTCAATGGATCTACGAATAAAATGAGAATAGATGAAAGAAATAAAAAACAACCCTTCATTTATTTAGTACCCCAAGTTTACTCCGCGATAAATTCAAGAGATTCGGCACGCAATGCGTGCGTCTTACCATTCAGGCAGTTTTCACTGTAATATCCTTACGACGTCCAGGTAGCGACGTCGTCTACCTACAACCACTGAAACTGCCGTTAATGGCTTTTGGTGACGTTGTTGAGCGCTCGAGGACGTGATTACGATTACGTCACTCCGTACAACCCCAAGAGGTCAAGGCATTTCTACACTATAAATCGTTCTGCTGCTCAGTCGCTCATTGCGGACTTAACGATTTGTCCATTAGGTTTCTTAAATGGATGTGGTCACTTTTTAACGACATCGGTCGGCACAAATTACGGTTATGATGTAACGCAAGAAACTTACTCAATCTCATACGTAATCTTAACGCTTATCAAAAAAGCAATCGTATTCTAACGTATAAGCATGAAACCCAAAACTAAATCCATAACACGAAACAATTAGATAATTATCTGAACCTAATATTGAGTTTTAGAAAATCATTATAAAAAATTTTTATTTTTCACATACAGCCAAAGTCCTTACCGCATCTATGAATCATGTTCTTATGAAGAGGATCGAAATCCTAACTGACAGAATGGGTTCACGATGGGCGAACGAACGTTTGGCTAGTTTCTTCGTTATTTGTAAGCGGGCACCAACAGGGAGATGCAAAAGGTCACACGCCAACTAGATGGACAGCCGATAGAAGCTCGACCTAGCTTCTTTCTATTATATATGGGGTAGATTCTGCTCAGCTCTAAAGGAAGTGACGCTATCTGACTTTGCACGAAGTTTTGCTTTGATGGTGACGGAAATCACTTTTCTTTTTTACTACGCATCTGTAGCAGTGAACTGTAGGCTTTACGTTCGTACGCCATACGTATGAGGAATGAGCTTTGAAAATTGAGGGATGAAAATTTTTGTAAAATTTGACACGTATTGTTCTTTATGAAATGTTTACTGGTTATATGTCTCTAATAATTAATTCAATGTACTCTATACTTATTATAGTACTAAAAGCAAAGAATGGAACAAGCTGCAGCGATTTGTTGCAGTGGGCATACATAATGCATCGCGTGTCCGACATTGCTTCCTTGATATGTATTGTAATATTAAGCAACGTCCAACCAGCGGCCAAGGACAAACTTCGCTAGTCCTTTGGCATCCTGAAAAATTCTCTTGGACTCGAGTCGAATTGGTGCTCTGGAAACTTACCGGATATCCAGATTGACCCCAGGAAAGGTTGGAGCGAAGGGTGGCTTGCGTGTGCAAAAGTTTATAGTACTGTAGCTATAAGCTTTTTTAGTTATTTACTGTAAAAGGTATGTAGTACGTTGTACGTTATATTCGTTGAATATAATCTAGGGTATTGATAAGTATTTTCTATGACATTTGCTAGAGTTTTTAAAATTTGTCGAACGATCGTATAATATTGTTCTATGCAAAGTGTAAAGGCCTTACGCACACCAAAATCCCATTAATCAATGTAGGTTTTATTTTTAATTTACTCTTAGGCCCCACCTGCGCAGGAAACTACCCTTACACCGCTGGAGTCTCATTTAAATTAATTTGGTATGCAAAGCATGAGTATTTCTTACCCCTGTGAATTTACTGTCATTTTAGATTTTGTTATAAACCACAAGTCCATGGGGATAAATTTTACCTTGAATTTTCACGACTTCCTTATCATTTCTTTTTTACTGACTTTTCTTTCAAACTTTCGTTCGGCTCTATTTGTATGTGTCAATTTTCCTTTATGTTCGAGTCATGTTGAACAATGGGTTTTTAATATTTCGCGTGCTGCCACTGTTTATCGCCATTGTTCAGAAAACGAGCGAATTTTCTTTTGTTAAGGGTGTACTGACTATGTCGCGTAAGGTGTTTAGGGTGTAAACTTACTCTACGATGTGATGTCGACATGCGAAACCTCATTGAAGAATCAATATCGCGGCATATTTTACGAGTAATTTACTTAAAAACGAGGTCATCTTATAACCAAGTACCGTACGTGTCGTTGGGCTTATCCGAACAGTAGGATTTCTTACCACATACGTCAAAGTGTAGTTTAGCATTGATGCTGCCATCTAGCGAACGTCTTACAAGATTACACAATCTCTTCGACTTACCAATAAAGCGTATCGCTTTATACATTTATAAGATTCAATTACATCAAAATACACGCCACACGTTATCCCTTATTCGTTTAACGTCAATCTGTAAGTACAAATGCCACTCTGATAAATTATTACAAATTTCTTATTCCTATCAGTACAATAGATAATATACCGACTGTCGCAACTGCAGGACCAAGACCCAATGAGCATTTAAAAGAAATGTTTAGTCAATGTCAAATTTATGAAACGTTAATTTGTACACAAATATATTGTAAATCGTACAATGATGTAATGAAAATTGTTATTAAACATTATTAACCAAAGTCTATATCACATGACATTTAGCTACGAGTGATTTTTTCACGAGAGTTTAAGCTCAGCAGCAACGTTTCCAACATTGCCGAATAACCAGTAGCATAAAAACACACGAGGTCTCGTGTAACTTGGCAAAGATCCGAAAGTCCTCTATTCAACAGTCGAGTTTAGCTTCTATCCCATTTACCAGACAGCACAGGTAATTAGCATTCATCACTATGGAGACATTAAAAGTTCCCTGAGAAAAACAAGCATTCGAAATTTCCATCGCATCTATAGACAGTCAGCAACGTCGCGACCGTCGCACCTGGTCAATACCGTACCTAGTGCAATTGGTTCCCTGTCCCATGGCCTAAACAGATCATTACGCCTTAGTTACAGTTCCGATAACGAAGCCACCCACAGTTGAGCAACTAGTTATGCTTATCTGACGTATTATTAAGGGTTGGTTTGCGGCTGAGAACTTAGCCGACCAGCACGAGAGAGAGTGAGAGAGATTGAGTCAAGTTGGTTGGCTGGTCGGGGATGCGTGAAAGGGGATGCAGGTTACAGGAGCCGACGCTGTTATCGACCAGTTGCACACGTACACGTTGACTACGTCTGGATACATAATTTCTACAATTACTAAACTCCTTGACATTTTTTTTATATTAAAAAAAAAACACATTGTCGTTATTTACTTTGTTTTTAAAATGACGCACTTTGGTGCAGTTCAGCAGTACTAGGGTAACAAATTAATTCGTATTGAACAGTAATTATAGGATATTTTTTATCCCATGTGTTATAACTATATATACTGTGTGCAAGTATTATATCACAACTGGGTTATACGGTATTATGTATAAAGAAAAGAAGCGGCATTATACGAATGTTAAATTCAGGCCGGTCGTACAGGAAGTGAAAAGAAGATACGAGCCGTTGAGCTGCAATCTACATGGATTACCGAGTTCAAAAGGCTTAATGCACAAAGGGTGGCTCGATAGACAGACCAAGGGATATGGAAAAGTTCAGGGTGTCACCTAGTCACTCAAGGGAGAACGTGCGATCTAGTACACCGTTAAAAAATGCCAGTTCGGTTCTCTGTATTCGTCTGGCCAATAAAGACACGTCATTTATATAGGATTTGAATATCCCGCGCATTATCTAGTCCATCCTCGAATGAGAAGAAAGGAAGTCAATGCGAGCTACAAGTGCAGGCTCTTCGCATTCGTGTCAAATATTTCTTCTTCCAAGTCGGAATTGTCCCACTTTCTGGATCTCTAGTAGCGCCATCTGGATTTCTAGAGCGTCAATTCTAACTGTGGGACAAGATCTTAAAATTCTCTTGGGACAGTAAACGTCAGACAGGAAACCAACTTGACGTTTCTACCCTCCGCTAATGTCACCAACGTCAGGAACTCGAATTACGACCACCTAGGCTGGTATAAATAGCTTCCGCTTGAATACATTGTACGAGGACGAATTGTTACTCTTGAGCGTAGAAGGAAATAGAAGCCGGATAGGCATTTCCCTGACCATCCCCAATTCCGTCAAGTGGATACACCCGGGAACGAACACATAGCCAGTAGTCCAGGACGAGTTCGGATTGGCTGAAACGAAAAAGTCTCAGCTCAACTGGAAACATGCCACGAATTTCTAAGGTATCCATTGGGATACGGAGAAATGATCAAATGATACGTGAATGTCTTCGCAGTATATTTTCTATTTCTACCGAAGCGACGTGACACCTGAGCAAAACGTTCTTGCGATATCGAGCTGGCCTAAAAGCATATAATACCAATATATGGATAAACGTGCTGTGACGAAGATGCACTAAAGGTACATTTTTAATGAAAAATATACGTCACGAATTCGATTGATGGATTTGAATTCTAGGTATTTTTTTCAAAATTATTTTTTCATTTCATATTTTATCTTCTTTTTTTAGCATCCTATTACACCTTTGAACCGAGATACTGCGAGCCAAGTCAATCGAGTCATGATCTTATGATCGTTAATTTTCTAAGACAATAATAATAATAAGAACAATAAGTAGATATTTTCATATTTTGATACTTTTATTAATTAATCGACATACAATTATTCAATTAAATCTTACAACTTGCATAAGTCGATGCTTCGGCGTTCATGGATGTTGATTGTGTTTCAAGTGTTTCTATTGGCTTTTGCATCTCACTTATACATTATTTCAATTCGTAGTCCATTTCAAGAATCCAGATCGTCCAAAATAAATCCGAACAAAGATTCATCTTCGTCCCTCTGATATTTACATGGATCAGTGCACATGTCCCTCGTGGTCATCACTTGATGAAGCGTCAGGATTGTATGATACGAAGTAGGCTACACTCCAGATGATAAATGAAACGATCAAGATGGACCACGTAGAAACGTTGAATTTATTCCAACCAAAAACTACTTGACTCGTCGTCTTCTTCACACGTTGACATTGTACACCATTGCAGCAAATAGCCTGAGTGCTATTGTATTCAGACATCTTGATCAAGCTGAGAAATGAAACAGCCAAGTAGACCAGTGACACTTTCAATTCTTGATGATAATTGACTAGTCAGAAATTGCAGTACGATTTTATATGCTTCTACCACAATAATGATAATAACACTCAGACTTAGTAAAATCTACACGATAAGATATAATCCTTATCATATTTTCACATCAATTGATCAAACTCAGATCTGTCTCTAGTTACACCAGACGCAGGTAATAATCACTGACACGATACAATTACCTATATTCACAGTATATCCTCAATGTTCAACTTTTAACGTAGAAAATAGTGAAAGGAAGAGCAATGAGGTTTTAATTGAAATTAATAAAAAATTTTTGAGAAATCCGCTTAGATTAGTAAATAACGATTTTTTTTTTTTTGGTACATGCAACTGAATAGCCGAATCCACAATCTTATGTAATAATATACTAAGTAACTTTGTTCAAAGGTGCTTTGTGTTACGATGGGAAAAATATATAAAGGATTCTTTTAATTGCATAAAAATCATTTATTTTAAATCATTAATGTCGATCACTCACGCACGTGGTCAAAGAATCATGCAGATGAGAAACGTGCCGAGTCGGCGTGTTTCAGATCGTCGTTATCAAGTGTTTCTTTTGGCTAGTGAACTCTTCACGTCCTCATGGCATAATTCAACGAGACGATACGTAAATCATCAAATAAAATGATCGAAGTAAATTTTTTCATCAAAGATTCATAGAAACATCATTCAGCCTGAGTCGTATTCGTGTAAAACAGTTTTTTGTCAATTTTCCATTTTTTGACAATCACTTCCATCTGTACTTAATGACAGCATTCGTTCATCTCGTTGTTCGATTTATTCCAACCAAACAGCCAGTATCCACATCCAGCACCAACAGTCAGAGCAACGCATAGCCACACGTTGTAAGTCATGAAGATGAGCATAAGGAAATAACCAATGACCAATTGAATCATGTGGAGAAAAGTCTGCAAAATATGAATGCAGGAGAACAAGGCCGAGCTGAAAGGTACCGAAAATAAATTTAAGTAAAATACGTTAATTGAAGTAATAATTTTTTTTCTTATCTCCACAATTTTATAAATTTTATATTAAGACATAAAAACCACTATGTTATACATTACTATAATTTACCTTACTGGTACTTCAACCTTCCTCGATGAAACGGAATTGGTGTACAGGTGTTCCCTGGAATTGTCGATAGTCATTATTTTATTTATTACGCAATCCCTTCTGAAATTAATAACACAATTGCTATTTGCTACCTGTAATTTTTTAGGCCTTCGTAAATAGCTGCCATCAATGCAATCCCTACCATCGAACCAATTATTCCCTTCCAATCTGATGTCACCCAACCGCTGAATAATATGGTCTCTGAGAGACCAGTTTGAAATGCCATCTATAAGAGCAATATATATATATATTAGTGTAACTTATAATCAGGTATAAAGTAAATTGAAAACGTCAGTCGTATTTATGCCTTTTAACAAACAAAAAGATTAATATTGATTCTACCTTTTTTTGTATTACTTATATCATTTGTAAAGAGTGAATACATATACATATGTAGTTATTGACTAGTAAATAATACTAGTTTAAAATCCATATGTGACTAGGGACTTTATGTGTCGTACTCGACAGCGTACAGAGACCCATAGAAACTTTGTGCAATATATTTACTGTGCTTATTTACACAGAACTATATACGTTGTTTGGTGTATATAGATATACTGAAAGCTTTATTATGGTTGCATTGCATATGCAGTATTGAAATGAAAAATAATATGCATTGTCTGAATACACGATAAATGTGACGATGTGGACTGACTGTACGTGTAGTAGGCAAACGTAATAAGAATATGATACAAGTAGAGTTGGGACTAATTGGACTTTTTATCGGTTGGAATTAAGTGTACGAGTTGAATAAATTATACATTCTTTTGATGTCGATTTATATCTCTTTATGGTGTTTTATTGCGCTGTCTGTACTTACATTCATCATGGTGACTACCGGTTTCTGAAGTTTGTTCTCGTGGAATTTAAAACAATGGCACGAGGAGCGATGAAGATGTGAAGTTGTTACTTTCTTGCTAAATGGTGATTCTTCTTATCACTTTGTTAGATAAGTTATCGATCTGGATAATATCGTACAATTAATGAGGTGGGGTTATTCTGGTCTTGGTTAATAAATCTCTTGACTCTACTGGTCTACATTGTATTTGCAAAATTTTTTGAGAATAAGAAAAAATCGTTAATTGTATTAATTTCACATATCACATATGGATCTTATGTATGTCATACGAGACTAATAATAAGTAACACATATAGAATTGTACATGGGTACAAAGTGCAAAGTGCAAAAAAAATTGCAATTATTGTTGTAAGCAATTTTTGAAAATTTTCCAATAAAATAATTGCTTGATCAGCTGATAAAAGGATGTTTTAATAATAATATAATTTTGACTAGATCAATCTTGAACTTGCTTCTATCTCAAATTGGAGAAAATAAAAGGTCCAAATTTTACGGTTCCTTAGTCGTACAATATCGATCGAACCAACAACCTTATCACAGATTGGGTTAGAATCAACCCCAAAACTTGTTTCACTCTCACCCCAACCCCACTCACCGCCCTTCTAACAGCTCTAACATGAATCGACTACCACAAGCGTCTGAAGTACAAAATACTACAAAAGTGAAAAAAAAAGAAAAAAGTACAGTACACATAAAGTAAAAAAATCACGATAAAATGATTCAAAGAGAATTTTGAAAAATAATGTTACGTCAAAGATTTATCATTATCATTATCGTCATCACTTTATCTCTGATGCAAAGTGTTAATTGTTAAAGAGTCAAACTGTTGGATAAGGTGTTGCAAATAACAAATAGGCGAAGTAGTGAATGTTGACTGTTGAAGAGTCCTTCGTTTCGACTCCAGATCCTTGAGGGTTTTTAATCCACGCTTCGTTCCACGTCTTCAACCCCTATCTTCAACCCCGCCAATTCTCAACCCCTGCCTGCGTGAACGGGGCGAGCGCAACCTGTGGCTGACTCTGACCGACGCGCCTCCCTGTGCCCGGAAATTCACCACGTTCAATCCTCAAACTCAGTTCCACTCTCACCGCCCGACCGTTTACGTCGTTCTTCGTTAACACTACGTAATAATTCTTTTCTGGTATTTTCGTCCATTCTGATTTTTTCGATCTTCCTAGATGAGAATACCTGGAGTATCGAGTAGTAGTGAAAAATGTATAGTAAACGTAGAGCAATAAGCTAGACGTAAATCGAACAAAAATACTAAACGTGACTGTAGCGTCATTCGAGTTACTATAAATATGCCTTGGATACGTTAATAATAAATAATAAATAGTTAATTAACTTTATAAATATTCTGACATCTCTACTGGCTGACTGTTCGTAATATTTTATAATCTCCATCTTCATCGTGCTGGTAGGTAAAATTATATTTTGGTCCAATATCATCCTCGCTCTTTTTATTGCTTGTACAGTCACCTGTAAATTTATTACAGTACAGTATCAATTTTGCAGAATACAAAATTACGTAACTTTATAGTTAATACTTGACTGTATATAATCGAGGGTGAAATTTATAATCGACATCTGTACTATCCAATTAATGATAATGGGAATTGACATGTTGATCTGTTCGGAAACTGTCAATAGATAATTTTTTAATGACAGGACAGTATAGGTATATAATAATAATAATTTTTTTATTTCAGTCCAAGGCACCATTAGCCATACTAATCACGTTACGTCATACGTAACATCTAATAAAGAAATATACAGAATTTTCACTGTAAACTTCACAGTAAAATTATGAACCAATTGAAATTTTCTCATATCTCACGTTTCTCTATTTATTTTCTAAGAGGACATTCGGCACTGTACGAAAAGCTACGGAGTCGCAGTCTAAAGCCTCCCGTTTGCAATTATACACGAGCGTGCGATCGTTTTCGCGTCGGTGAAACCGCCGGTAATTATTGGCGTAGCAAGAGCGCAAAATCACATGAGGATTGCACGAGAGATTCTATTAAATGAATAGCAGCGTCTCCAGCGACCATGTATAATTACGTTATAGACAATGACGAGGTCATGAAAAGCATTCAGATTCATATACATGAAAACGGAATTGAAATGAATTTCTGCAATTGCCATTATTACCTACTTTGCAAGAAAACTCAATACGGATCTGAAAATAGGTATTTCCATATAAAAAAAATTAGAACATATATAAATCGGGATGACGAGATTATTTACTGATAAATAATTTTACATATTTTCAAAATAATTCTCACACGTGTCTGACTACATAGGTAATATATCTACTGTAATATTACTAGATAGTTTTGCCGGGTCAAAGAAACCCGAACTTATTCCGTCTTGTCTATACAAATGGTATCGTCGGTATCCTTACAAAAGGATGTTTAATTCATCAGAGGAAATAGAGAGGAGCGGGGAAAAAATGTATAATTCAACATTAGAAAAATATGTGTAGGAACATATGCATGCGTGAATACGGTTATAGGCTGAGTGTACTTGGAGCACAAAGTATATTATAACATATAGATATTCTTATAATTTCTTACTAAGAAATATAATGACTAAGTGCATCAGATACATCATAAAAATTGCATCTTTGAATAGTGAATTTCAACCCATACGTAACTGTTACTTTGTACTTCCTAGGTACCTGCCACGTATAAGTAATATGAGAGATATTTAATATCCTAGTAAAACATATTTCTACGTATATTCACTGGGAATAAAGGTGACGATAGAAGATTAAAGATTAATAAATTTATCTAGTACCCATGAGATATCCGCATAAAAGATCTTCGGCGCCATCTTCTCCGTCGTAATTTTCACATAATTCAGAGTAGAACGACTGATAAACAATGTGTGGAACTACGGTTAATCTTGGGCAATCGGCCATTGGCGATATTATTGGCGGTGCGTGATGCGTATTTTCTCATAGGTGTTGCTGAATGATATATGCGTCTGGGCAGCAGGGTCCATGGCACAGTCTTTCATCCCGTGAGACACGATAAATCCCAATTATAAATTTACTCTCGATATAAATAGGGAAGAATATGCGTAGAACGCGACGCACGTGGTGCGTCAGAGTTTTGTCTTTTTCTTCTTCCTTAGTCGATCGCGCTATACACGCGTTATATCCTTTACAAACAGCCATAGGGCTTTGTCTTTTTCTAATGGCTTCTAGAAGCTCGTGTCACCCAAGCTGGGTTAGTTAGCTTCTTTACACCCAATACCTGATTAGCTATTTATATATAGGATGAAGTTTGATACTATTCGATCGAAAATAGTTGGACCAACATCCCTATACGTTTTCGACAATCGATTCGTAACCCCAACCCTCTACCCCTGCCTTTGAGACCCCAGGGAATAATATTACCGAGACCGAGGGGATGCACTCTAAATTAAAGGGGATGATTTCTCAGGCGAATAAAGCCTACCAGGTCTACGTACATGGACCGGGAACAGATGCAAGCTCACTTTTGTATGTTTTTCTTTCATTTCTTCCCTTCGACTCTTCTTTCAATATTATTGTTAATGCTCTGGACTGATCCTGGCTAAAACACGAAAAGTCAATTGCACGATTGTAAGTCTTGAAAATTATGTTATCTTGTTTTGGAATTTTTTTTTGAGCGACAAATTTTCTAAAATGTTTTTTTTACACTCGATAGCCAAAAGCTCTTACGTAAGTGGGCGACGACCTTTAACCTTCAGTCATGCTTTTGACGCGCAATTAGCTCGAGGTCTGACGTTAATGGGATGTGAAAAGTTTTCTAGTCAGAAACAGTTTTCAAAATGCCGGACTACATATATGTATACTATGTGATACGAACTATAGTGATCACAGGGACTAAATTTTTAGTATAGCTTTACATACGTAAATATATATATAGGACAAGATGACCCTGTTTCTTTCTTTTAGACGGAAACGTTATTTCCTTCGAGTTTCCGCGTAAGAGTTTCCTGCAACGGATGAGGCTTGGCTTGCATTGAGACATTTATTTCTAACGAGCTGACCTTTTTCACTGGTTTTTACTTCATTCTGCTAATTTAATTAATCTGCACCTTGCTCGACCAGATCCTCGTTACAAGTTCAAAGAATATCATATTTTTACTTCACTTTGTTTTTCAGTATAATTTAATACTTTTTTTTTTCATCAATCCTTAGGCATTTATTACGTCAAATTTATATCAATAAAAAATACACCCTGTTTCAATCACCCTGTCAATACTTAAAGCTTATATGATTCTTATACTTACATTTACTCTATCAGATTAGTTCCTAACACATGATACACGTAACCACACATATAAATATATTTCTATCAAGATTACATATAGAAGCAATCAAGAGATGAAATTAAAGAAAAAGTCCATCCGTAACACATCCAAAGTGCTCCATTGTTACAGGGTACTTTAGAATTAATTTTTTTTCCTTTCATTATTAATCAAGAAAATTGACATGAACAAAAACCAGAGGCTCTGCGTACCTAGGTATTTTTTTCTGAACCACTTCACATTATACATACTTAAGTCAGCCAATTATTCAACATGAGCTCGCCTTTAATTATGACATTAAATTAATTTCTATATGACTTAATATACCCTTTCGTTGATTCCAGGTGTAACGGGTGACCGAAAACGACGCAATGATCCGCGTCATTGGCAATTTGACTCACGGCGTAATTTAATAGTCAGTAATCCAAGCTTAAACTCGTGATCGAATAAAAATTCAATAAATCATAAAAATAAATCCATCCATCGGCAGTGGGTCAAATAAAATAAACGCGATACTCGCCGCGTGTACAGACTGAAATATTAATTAAATGCATCTCTGTCGCCTCTTAAAAAAAATATAAAAATAAAACAAGCCGAAGAAGAGGAATCAGCACATATCACTAAAATCATTGATACGACGTCGTTCGTCGACGCAATTAATTATCGCGATATTACAGCACGAGTAATAACCCTATGTTAATATAATTAACGTAACATCACACTCGCAACCTACATACGTGCGGTACACTGAAGAAAAAAAAAAAAAAAAAAGAACTACTCGACTCGGGCGTCTCCATCTTTTTTATACTCCAAGCTTTTACCACGCGTCGTACATTTCTACCTAAAGACTTTACCGCGCGACGGCCGTCGCCATTTTACTAAAAACTATAAAAACCCGGGATCAAAACTGCCACGTGCTTTTGAAAGTACTAAGCTAATAATTTTTCGTCGATATAAAGAAAGCAGGGATAGGTAGATAAGCCGTTAGCCAATCTAGATTTAAATCCAGGAATACCGTGGGGAATAACAAGGGATTTTATTAAGGCACGAGACTCTATAAAGCTTCTCGTCGTAATCGAATACATTCTGGCTAAAGAAGTTTGCAGCAAGATATCACATTGCGATCGATGCACTTCTCTCATCATTTATATATGTATATGTATATATAATATCTATATATAAATATATATTTCTGGAATATATATATATATATATATGTCGCGAGTATGTGGTACGGTTACACATAAATGAACGAGAGCAAATCAAATAAGAGCATAGCGTAGCGACGTAATTCTAAATGGGTGAGAGACTTTCGCGACGTTGAATCCTTTGAACGAGAGAAACGTACCGGGTGACATATTTTTTCTGCAACGAATAAGTTTTAACCCTTTTCGGACGTATTAAATTTGGTCATGGGTGTCGTACTGGTCGGAATTAATTTCCATTGAAAGAGCAGTGATACATAACATGCAAGATTATGAAAAATAAACAAGATTTATTATTTCTTTTGACAACTTTAGTTATATTTTATACAATAATATGTTTTAATGTCATGTTTTCATGTAAAAATTATATTTTATAGTTCTCCATTGTATGGAATTTTTCAAAACAGTCTCCAATATGCAGTCTTGGTTTTCGGCTGCATGTATCGCAAAAATAATTTGTTTGACGTCTTCCGCCCTTAATCTTTCTATTGGAACATACAGCACAATCTTTACTTTTTACGTCTTCACAATTCCGCAATATGTGCAGTTTTCCGTTCAGCCTTTCTTTTTTATCTGAGGTCGATGGTCTTCCTGGGTTTGATGATGCTCCATCACGAAAATCAGCCACAAGTTGGTCCATCAATTTTCGGACGCACATGATTTCGTTATCTCCAATTGATAAGAGCACCGCATGAGTTCATGAATAGGTCCATAAGATATTTATGTTTCTGCAGATAAATTGTAAACTGATACATGGATGAATACATTACAAGATTAGTACGGTTTCTTAATGTGGTGGCTGAGAGTAGACATACGACTGCAAAGGGTTAAAACGCGTGACGACTTGGTGCCGGAGTGTCGTTGCGAATGCGAATTATGTTGAGCGCTTCGCAGGTAAATTTGAAATTTTAAAAACCGCTCGTGTCTCGTATTATTATTGTTATTTAATTTCTTTATTGTCGTGTTAAACATAAGGGGCGTTGATACCAAAGTAAAATGCCGCAGCCTACGTCAACGAGGGAGAGCAGCAGCGAGATAATTCGAATGGAGCCGCTGGGTAAAACTTCCAGTTCACGTAGTCCTGGATTGAACGGAAATGCCAACACGGAAATAGCTGGAAATTCAGGTAACTTTATTCCCTGAAATAGTTGTTGTAATAGGAAGAATTCATCGACCTGGGTCGGCAAGAATAAGTGTGCGCGAGGCTCGTGGCTCAGATGGAAATATTCGAATAATTCTTTGACGGGTAGTGAAACTAACCCGCAAAGGTCAACCAGCCGTCTGAAAGTGAATCGCTTGCTGAAATAGTGAGGTCACGAGTTCAAAAGTTCAATCGCTTTTGAACGACCCAATTTCATAAGTATTGACGCGAATTAGAATCTATTTCCGGTTTATGTTGACTTAAATGGATCCATGAAAAAAAGAAGCAGGAAGGTTCACGTGAAATTTATTCAAATTCAATTGAACTATGCTGATTTTTTATCTATTGTTTCTTTTCGTTCTTCGCTTTAATACTGGCAATGAGGAACCGAGCAATGTATTTACGTAGAGGAGATAGCGAAGGTAGATTTGTTGACTTCCGTTATTATATCCATGTCATTCAATTGCGAAACAGATACAAGCGAGGCCTGAAATTTTAAGTCTCTTTAGTTCGTCCATAGTTAATGCTTGTGTATATATGCATGTATAATACGTATTTCACGTGGATGTAAGACGCACAAGCAGAGCCAAGTATCAGAGTTTTCTCCATGGTAACCGTGGCGCAATTTAAATTGAAAAATAAGGGAGAATTATATTTCTGATTTATAAAATATTGGATGATGAATCACTTGCTGAAATCGCTGATTTCCAAGTACATATGGAACACGTATAAAATTTCATAGGGAATTTTTTCCATAACACTTCTGATTTTCCAATAATGTCTCTCATATCGTGGCTTGTAGTGGATATCGAATTTCTAAAAGTATTCCTCGACATCTACTTTGTGACATAATATCCAAGATACCATTGACTGTGTTGAGGTGCACGGGTCGTCGTCTTTTTGGGAAACGGACGTGTTACCCTATTCTTAAATGCTATTGTCGTCAGTCTACCCCTGTTTTTGTTCGTTCAGAATATTGAGCTTGAGACCGAGTGGAAAGTCTTCCCCGCGTGCGTTCCTTATTCAGAGAATTAGACATTAGAGTGAAGTTGGCAGCTATTGGAAGTTTCGATGAGTCTAAATACAAAGACGGTACTTCAGCTCGAACATGTCTTAATGAATAATAAAATAAGGATGGAATCGAGTGAGGAAAGCACAGCGAATGTAACACCAAGGGCAGACAGTACGAATGTGATCGATTGAGGGTGACTCAAATAAGGGAGAAGCGAGTAGAACACCCCCGATGAACGCCGATCGATTCGCGATTCATGTTTCGCGCGCCGACTTCCCTTACGGGGTGGTGCGAGATCCCAGAGCACAATTTCTTCCACAGAAGGGCGCATGTATGGGGACGATGAACAGAGATTGTGGGGTCGAATCCAAATGACATCCCCCAAGGTCAGGAAGCTCTTTCATGGCGTGTGTTGAAACTTAAGCACGTACCTGCCCTCCGGTAGTCCTCGACTCTAGAAGTCAATAAGGGTGAGAAAAAGGTGTCACCTCTTTAATATCCAGAACGATATCAAGTACCTGATAAGATATTCTTAATGGAAAGAAGCATCCTGCAACGTAAGCAAGAAAGTGTCAAATTTCTAGAAAGCATTAGAAAAATCAGACTTGAAGTCGATCTGTAGTAATTCTCTCTTACCGACGAAGTACCTCTAGAATAATCGATAAGACTCTACTGACCGAAACCATAGATACCTCTAGTTACCACGAGATGGTGCCAGTGGGCCGTGAACCATCCCTCGAGCACGGGACTGCAAATCCAACCCCGTCAGCAGCTCCAACCGGAGTTTGGAAAGCGCCGCCATTTCTGCCTACCACCGCAGTCGCTATATCCACTTTAATGCCAATGAAATGTCAAAGCAGAGTGCTCTCTACATAACAACCGACAAAGGCAGTCTCTTCAGGAACTGCATAAGTCTGGCCGCGTCGTTACGTGTTCCGATTATCGTGCTAGTCCTCGTTGTAATCCCGGTTATCTCGACGGCCTAAAAACACCGTAGAAAACGGTAACCTAATCGTGTCGACTATTCCTCGTGGATAGAACGAATAGTGACAATTAAAATATCTGGCGCGCATTTATTTCCAAGTCTTCCCTATACTTCCTAGTGCAAGAGCATGGACAGTTTCTAGTTATTTCCATACTAAGCCTCAGTGCTTCTAACCTCTGTGTACCTGAGTGACTGTTGAGTGCGTAGGGTGCGTACACGTACGACTTTGACTTTGGCCCGGTCGAGACCCGCGCACCAATCACTGCCCTCCTAGTGCACCTCTGTGACCTAATTGCAAATTCTGGCGGAGCAGAGAGAACCCCTTATTAAAATCTCGTATGCCTCGAACGACGGCGAGGTAAAAGGTTTTATATACAGAAGACCGCCACCCAATCAGTTCGCAATGAGCGAACAGGATGTCGACGATGTTGCCTTTCTGACAGGTGAGATGGACAGTTGTACCTGATAGGAAGTTACAGAAGAAATATATATACGTATATATTGTGTGATGCCTGCGGGTGGAAAAAAAGTGATATAAAAGTAGAGAAGATAAAACAGTCTTTCCTATAGGGATATCCTTAGATCGATGCTCTAGTAAATAGGTACGTGCTAGATGTACAGGTAGATGTAGAACATGAATCTAGGAAACAAAAATGGACATGAAAAATGAATCTAGAATTCTAGGTAAGAACTTTAGGTATCTTTCCCTACATTCGTTATGTCTTTGACCGGCTGGCCCAGTTACGCTGCTTCGAACTCTCATTGCGAGTACGTTAAAGCACGTGTGTACGATCAATAAGCGAACCTTCTAATCTTCTAAATTAAAGCCTTCTTTTACGTACGTGGTACGTAATGTTCGAGCGCACCTTTAACGTTTAAAGTAGCTAGCTCTACCTGGTCGTTTTCACGTTGATATTATTTTTCACGTGGATAAATCTAGGGCGTACTATATATATGTTATCTATTGTGTTGATATATATATATATATATACTAGATAATATATATATGCCATATATACCCCGTGTTTGTTTATTCCATATACTCCAGTTTAGATAAATATTATATGGATACCAATAATGATTTAGGTATATATTCGCTCAGTGCGGTTAATCCAACATTCAATTTTGCCCAAGTATTTATTTAAAATGCATTGTAAAGCATAGCTACGTGTATTTATAAGACACTAGGTATATTATCATTGAACGTCAGATTAAATTGGACTACAGACATTATGGACCTTGACGCTTGAAAATGAGATCATAATAAGGCGTAAATTATGTTTTTCTCGTACTCATTATTTTTTGCCCTTTTTTTGCCTTTATCACAATTTTCTCGCGTTATTCTTGCTCTATCCTTAAATTTATTTTCAGGGGACAGTAACACGGGTCTACACAAGCGCAGCATCTACGAGCACAACGGCGTTGCCGTGTGTTCACAAAAAAGGGCACTGTGCATCGCCACCATTGTCTTTGCCGTTCTATTCGCCATATCACTCATCATTGCCTTCGCGGGACCACAGAATGGTGAGATACTGTCTATTTTTAAATAGTTGTAGTATAGTCGTTATAGGTATATCGGTTCTTATCAACTTATCAAATTCTATTCTACACGTGTCAACAGACTGCCCGTGTGCTGGGGAGAAACCAGCTAATCTCGAAGCCGAGGAGGATAAGGAGAGCAGTAAGACTCTCGCTACTAATGGGGAGGTAAGAATAATTGGATAATATTCTAATCGCGTGTGGAATCCTCACAGAAGGCATTAGGGATGATTGTACGTTTCTAAGAGAGCGATAAGCCATCTATGCAAACTGTGTTTGATTATAGTGAACTTGTCTTTCTTATGAGGGACAAAATCGATTTTACATAACCTAGTGGATACTTGTATATAAAATAGAGTATTGTGTACTATATTGAATTGCGACATTTAATATTCAATTACTGCCATCGCACCGTACAGCACAAAGAACTCTAGAAATAGATTCTATTTGCTATAGTTTTAAAGGGGTAGACGATTTTCATTTGGTTCACTGTTTCTTTTATTGCATTTAGTATTATTTGTAAAGTATGATATTAGAATATTTTTTTGTACGATTTTCAAAATATTGATAACGATAAAAATCAATTTGTTTTGTATGGTGAGAATTAGGTAATTTGGAAAAAAAAAGAAAATTCTAATGGGTTATTCGTGACGTAACTGCCGTTATGTCACTTACAGTGTCGGCTTTACTTATTTCTATCATATAGCTGCCAACGTAAACTATTGCTGGCAATGATTTCAGAGCGATGTAGCTGAAGCCTTGAGTTATTCGATGGCACAGATTTTCATGTGTGCAAAAAAATGGGGCGTCTGATAAAAAATATGTATGTATATATAGAAAGAGTGGTCGAGCTGCGCCTGAAAACAGGCATCCATAAATTCATTGTATCATGGCGAGTTATTCGTCTAGAAGGAAGCGTGACTTAGTCTGATAAGGCATCTCTTTCACTTCATAAATTTACGTGGTATTATAATTTCTTTTTTGTTTTCTAGGTTTTCCCATGGAATAATGTTAGACTACCCACCTTTGCCCATCCCACTAGGTACAACATTACGATCCATCCAAATTTAACAACTTTGGAAGTCAAAGGTGAAGTTTAGAAGATTGACGATTTTTTGTAGAAAAATTCATTCTTATATCATAATATATTTTATACGTAAACTTGATTTCCCTTTCTTGCAGGACAAGTCACGATTGAGTTTTATGTCGACAAAGAGACCAATTTTATCGTCTTCCATAGTAAAAACTTGACAATAAGTGAAAAGGTTTGTTATTTTGTCTACGTCAAATAAATTTTACATATCATCCATCGCCATGGTTCTGTTCCTTTCTTGCAGATGGTTCAAGATCGCAAGGGACATAGATTGAAAGTTGCCAAGTTGCTGGAATACCCGACCCACCAGCAACTTTATTTGGAATTAGAGGAGAGCAAATTTCGAAAACGTGGAAACTATACGGTTCACCTGAGATTCATTTCCAAATTGTCTAGCGAACTGGAGGGCTTTTATTTGAGTAGCTACGTAACAGCCGACGGGGAGAAACGGTAAAATGAAGAAATAAAAAAAAATTAACATGATTCTTCGAATATTATTTTTTTGTAAAAAAATTAATAATACAGTACAATTACCATATGGATTATTTCACTTTGCAGATACTTAGCCACGACGCATTTTGAACCCACGTATGCTCGTTCCGCGTTTCCATGCTTCGATGAGCCACAATTTAAAGCGAAATTCAAAATGTCCATTTTTAGAGACAGATTTCACATAGCATTGTGTAACATGCCTGTAGTCAATACAGAGGATGCTGGTTTCTACATGGGAACTGGACTCGTAAGTAAAAGATACAATTGAATACTCCCATAATTGCATAAAACTTAAAATAATATAGAATGGCACCTGAAAAGAAAATAATAAAAAAAGGAAGAAAAAATTCATCGTCAGAATAAACCATCACCAAACGCTTTTCTCATTAGCACCTGACATCCAATTCATTCACAAAATCATGAATTGGCAAAGATTCATTATAAATATCATCGCCCGTAAATCGACCAGAACCGCATCTATACAAGCCTGACATAGAACAATGAAATTTCTCAGCTCCGTGACGACTTCCAAGAATCCGTCGAGATGTCGACGTACCTGGTGGCCTTCGTCGTCTGCGACTACGAGAGGGTGTCTGAGATGACACATCGGAACGTATCCGTAAGCGTTTACGCAGCGAAATCGATGCTTCCGCAAGCGCAATACGCCGTCTCGATAGCTGCAAAAATTATGGATTACTTTGAATTATTTTTTGGCGTCCATTATCCATTGCCAAAGCAAGGTAGATATAATTATGAATAAAATTGACAGAAATATTGTGATTCTTACCATAACACGTTTATATTATCAGCATATTACTGTTAAATAATTATCGATTCCAGACCTGATAGCCATTCCCGACTTTGCTGCTGGAGCTATGGAGAATTGGGGTCTAATCACTTATAGAGAAACGTCAATACTGTATGATCCAGTAGAGACATCCACCATAGCACATCAATGGATTGCTATAGTAATTGCTCACGAATTGGCCCATCAATGGTTTGGAAATTTGGTCACCATGAAATGGTGGAATGATTTATGGTTGAACGAAGGTGCTGCAAGCTTCCTTGAACACAAGGGTGTTAATCACGTGTCACCCAAATGGGGTATGATGGATCAATTTATACTAGACAAAACACAACCGGCGCTTCGCTTAGATGCCTTGGTTAGTAGTCATCCAATAAGCGTCCCGGTAAAGGATCCTTCAGAAATAGAAGCCATCTTTGATACGATAAGCTATAATAAAGGAGCGTCGATTCTCTATATGCTGGAAAGTTTCTTATGTGAAGACGTCATGAAGAGAGGACTTAATGATTATTTGAATTCGCATTCTTATGGAAATGCGGATACTAATGATCTTTGGGCTGTTTTTACCAAGCATGCTAATCATACATTTGACGTTAAGGTATGTTTATAGTAATCACAGAATTTAAAGATTGTTGGTATATTAGTTGCATGTTGTAATTTATTTTATAGGCTATAATGGATACTTGGACTCAACAAATGGGTTTTCCGCTTATTACTATCAGTCGAGAAGGTAATATCGTAACGGCCACGCAAAAAAGGTTACTTTTATCACCAGTTGATAATGAAACAGAACTGTTACTGCCAAAGTCGCCATTTAATTATAAATGGTACGTGCCACTCAGCTATTATACGGACAAAGAGCCACAAAATGTGCACAACGTATGGATGAATATGACTGATGGTGAGATTTAAAATGGACGTAAGAAAATATCTTATGATATTAATTATACTGGTTTTTAGTGACCTTCGAGATTCCAGCTGATGTCGACTACATTAAGGGAAACGTAAATCAGACTGGTTTTTATCGTGTTGCATATTCCGAAGAAATGTGGACTTCAATTATAGCTACGTTAATTAATAATCATACGAAATTCAGCCCAGCCGATCGTGCCAATCTTATTGACGATGCCTTTACACTCTGCAAAGCTGGAATACTGAATGCTACGATTCCTTTAGAACTTTCCTTGTATCTTTTAAACGAACGAGATTTTGTGCCGTGGTCTACGGCCCTTGACCACTTTGACTCTTGGGCGAAGAAGCTGAGCGAGAGTTCAGGATACAAGAGATATCTCGAGTTCATAAAGAGATTAATTGGACCAGTTACCAAATACGTCAACTGGAAAGATGATGGTCCACACCTGAGGAAGTAAGTATTGCAATGCTGTACCGTAAAGTAAAAACTCTTGTAGAACTGTATGGAAAAGATAAAAATTGTCTTTTTTTTTAAATACAGATTATTACGGAGTCACATATTACATTGTGGAGTTTTGGTGAACTTAGAAGACGTCGTTAAATCAGCACATGGTTTATTTAATGATTGGATGCTGAAGGGAAAAAGTATTTCTCCAAATCTGAGAGAAGTCGTATATTCAGCAGGTTAGAGTAACAATGTTGTTGTTTCAATAAAAAAGGAGTATTCAGAGACAAAGCGATAAGGTAGAATTAACGAATATACGTTTACATATCTAGGAATCAAATATGGCGGAGAGAGAGAATGGAACTATTGTTGGGAGGCATATCAAAAGTCACAAATTCCAAGTGAACGAAGGATCCTCCTAAATGCTCTCGGGCAAGCCACTGACCCCTGGTTGCTTCAGAGGTACTTGCTAGCATCCTTAGACAGGAGCAAGGTACGGCCACAAGACGTGGAAGGTGTCCTCGCAGTGGTTTCCGGAAATCAAGAAGGGAAGTTTCTTGCCTGGAGGCATCTCAAAGCCTACTGGTCTAAAATGCAAGCCATGTTTGGAAATGGGACGTTTACATTAAGCGGACTGATATCAGTAGTGACCTCAGACTTCTCTACGGAATACGATTACCAAGAGGTAACAAATATCCATTTGTAAATATATGTAACATGAACTATTGTGCAATAAACTTCCAACCATTTTCCAGGTCTCGGAATACTTTAAAAATGTCGACGTCGGCGGTGGTCAACGAGCACTCGAGCAGAGTTTAGAAACCATCAAGCTCAATATTCACTGGGTCAACGGGAACGTAGAGACGATCAATCAGTGGTTGATAAACTACTTGAACATTCACGCAAGTTAAATCATATATCGATCCTTGATTTGAGGTGAATCATAAGAAGGAAAGAAAAATGGCCGAGCCAAAGGTGTACACAGGGTCTTCGTAAAGGAAGAATTGTAACGTAAGGTTTAGCTTCAGCACGAATTTAATGAGAACGTTGTTTTACTTTTTTGCTGAACGACGTTAGCAACGAGAACTTACGAAGATCATTCGACAACCTCAATTAAATACTAATCACTTTAACGGTCTCGATATAGAAAAAGAAAGAAAAAATGAGAATGAAGAACAGCGAAAAATTTTATATCCTCGCAAGACGAGTATTCGTGCTTCGTCCCTGTGATTGGTTGACGCCATATTTCTTTTTTATTTGTTTTTCCTTCTTCAAAACTTCCGCCACGTGGAAAGGATTGTTATTAGTTGGTCCAACGCACTGTGTCTAAGAACCGTGAAATAGTGTACATATTTGTTTTTATGAATAATCATCGTTCCTCGTACTAAGATTGCGTGACCAAATGCTAAAACGAGTAAAAAAAGTGCAAGATCTTTTAAGAATCTCCAAAAAACAGTAGATTACGGGTTCACGACCTCGAGACACAGCGCGTTGAATTTAACATTACCCACGATAAATTATGAAATATTGTATAGAAAATAAGGCAGCGTCTTCCAAACTGCGAGATATCGTCACAGAGGTAAAGGTATATACATACATACACATATATATATATAAAGAAAAATCGCGATGATAAATAGGAAAATATCTATCGACAGGTTCTTATAGATCCAGAAAGTTTTCAAAAATAATTATTATAGAGCGGCTGACCGAGTATGGAAAAGGCTGCCTTGAGGTATGACACACATTTGCGTATAATAATGTGATTCTGATTACATAAAATCGTCCATTGACCTAATTTATACTGATCATCTTACACTACGCTTATCAAATTACTATATTCATACCAAATAATTGAAAAACGTGATCTAAACAGCTGTTTCTTATGAATATAGTGCTTTATAACGCTTACCAACTGCTCAGTGTAAATTATACCAATGGTGCACTCATTTCGTACGATTGATTAAGTAGCATATCAAGCAAAAATAGAGACCAGATAAAACACGATATATACATAGTTAAACACGAACACGAATTGGACGTTGTTCTGTTTCGCATTTCACTGTTACACAACGTCGCCCAATTGTGAATAAGGCACTTATTTTTGCCATGCGTGAGCCAAATCCTGTCGAAATGAGTAGGTGGTTAGTCGAAAGACGAACAAAAATAATCAAATTATTGTGCTGAAGAGTGGAAATTAAGAAAACTGTTTAAGTGTTGTGTGCCATGTGTTCATGTTGCTGAATGCCGTTACCGACGTGGATGCCGAAGCACTGCGTTGCGAATGGTTTTACGATGGTTTTCCGTGTGAACTAGCAAAATAGAGAATTGGATATTTTACTATGGGGAACTGTACATTTATATTATCGTGACGCTTTGTACGGTGTGTATAGCATATGAGTAAGGTGATCGTATAGATAATTTAATTACTGCGATCACACGTACGAATGTCGTACTCGAAGTGTGTTTTAAAGCGCCTAAAGTGAGAACGAAGGAGAAGGAAAGAAAAGGGACATGAAAATAATCATTTAAAAAAAAAAGATAAATTCCTACCTGATAATACGTTTCGAGAAATTATCCAATTTTTATAATTATTAGACAATCTGCGAAATCTTTCGCAGCTCGACGAAGAACGTTTTCGCAGAGTTGCAATTGCGAAACAGTAAATAAGGCAGTTTCGATTAACAAAATATTCCCTCCAAAAACTTATAACCTATCCAGGATTTCTTGTCGCCGATTAAACCCACCAGCAGTTTCTGTAAAAAGGCTCTCGTATCCTGACTAGTTTTTGATATTTCTTTATCACGCAGCGAATGCCCGAAGAACAGAAAAAAGAGTCTGCAAGAATAAAGTAAAAATGCTCGACAATGATTTTTATCAGGTGACACGAATTTTCAAATTTCATAAAAACTACTTAAATAAATTCACGAATTTTTCGCCCTGGGTTTCGCATACTCGACGTAATTGCGCGCGACGCGGAACTCCTGGTGCTCTCCTTACACTGTAAATAAAACAGCAGTATAGAGATGCAAAGTAAAACGAAAAAAAAAAAGCGGCGAAGGAGAAAGAATTTTTCATCGTTTCATCAAGTAGATTTTTATACACACCCAACCTACGGCGAATTAACGAATCGACGCACAACTAGATAACCTATTACATGTAAATAGGATATTTTTTCACTAAGAATTCTCTCTCTCTTTCTCTCCTACTTTCGACTCTCCCTATATCTTGTCTCTCTCACTCTTCCCCTCGGTAAACAATCTTATCTTTCATTTCTAACGAATACTTGGAATAAGAGCAAAATCGATTTTTCGAAAATGCTTCTCGTTACGTGGCTCCTTATTACGGCTGTCAAATCGTCGACTCGAAAAGGACGCGAGTCAAATGAGGCCTACTTTGCATTGTTTGTAACCGAAGATACAAATGCAAATGCAATCTATTTCTCTATCTAATTAATTATCAATGCAACTAACGAATCTCATTTTTTTTCCTTGTTACGTTTCTTATAACGATTCAGGAGAACAGGAAGAAAACGAATGGAAGAAAGTAATAAAAAGAAAAGATATAATTCGTTCTTTCGTTCGTAATAAAATCCAAGGGCATACGAGTCTCAAAGGATGCAAAATTTAAATGCTAAGTAAAAGCGTCATTTTTATTAGAACGCTTCACCACGTGATCCTTCGTTCTAACAAAGTGACCTCTTTACAAAATTTGATAACTGCAGTGAACTCCACTAATTTCCCCATAAATCTCCCATTTCGTAATTCATCGTATTCATAGGTATTAAAGATACTCTTGTGTATCTACTATAAAACCAAAAGGTAATTATGTGCCGGAACCCATCGTGGGCAGGACAAAGAAAAAGTAGTCATACGTAAAGACTGTACAGCAGAGTAAACCAAGGATTCTTGTATTTTATGCAATCATAAAACGATATCGTTAAACGTCTAATAAAAAAAAGAGAGCTAAGCTGTCTTGCGTTTCGTATATTAATAAAATAACAACCGATATAACGATATATTGTATATTGTTCTCTATACTGTACTGTTGTCATAGATATTTTGTTGTATAAAAATTCGAGACATGTACAAGTATACAAATGAATATATTATATGTTTAAAATATATGCTTTCTCCATTCTTCATTGATACGTCTGATCGGCTCGATCAGAAAACTTTCCGTCCTCGCAGCAGCCATTTCATAGAAACTACTGGAAGGCAACACGTTCACGCGCAATGGAGGAAACTCTTCGTGAGAAAGTGAAGCAGTTTAATAATTCAGGTAGGAAGTGAAAGGTCACGCAGGAAGGCAATTCCATTGAGCACCTTAACGTTAACATACAATGAGCATCGATTTACCAAAAGGAACGATAATTAATACTTTAACCAGCGATCTGTACACTGGTGTTTGAAAGGATGAAGGTAAGAAATAAATATTGATAACTAATAATGCATCAACTGATGAAATCTAGACATACCCAAAACAAAAGGACTAGAAATAGTTACTCAATTGGAATGTAAAACTCTCCCAAGTCAGGCGTAACAGCAAATTAGAATGTTCGCTCGGACTCTACCATTCCTACTTGGTCTCTTAAGCATAACTATCCATAGTGACTGACGTCACTCTGGGATTAATAATCTGAACCTGGAGAGAAACAAGACGCGCAGTTTCCATCTCGTGTTAATTCTGACGTCCTCGAAAGTTTACTGTACGTTGCGGCAACTTGGGATAGAGGGTGTTACAAACGTGTAAAAGGATAAAGACGGTAAAGAAGAGACTAGTGCGCATCACTACTGCGCATAAAGTTATACCGGAAAAGGGATAGGACTATGTTGAAGAAATTTTATAGCGAAAACGCGCGCTACATTCAAACTTAGATCACGCGGTGACGTCGTGTGTATAATCATAAACTGGTGGGAGCATTCACGTCGCGTAACAGCCATTAGCCTTCGCGAAATTAATAATCTGTCAAGGGATAATAACGGCTGTTAATTACGAATAAGCTTCTGGTGTTTTCCCGTTTTGTGTACCAAGAATGTACAAGTCTGGTGCGATTCGTCGTAGTTGACTTTTACTGACCACGCACATAAAACGCAATAAATTAGATGGCCTGTGGCTGAGTGATAGTTACTTCGGCTGCGTGAGAATATCACGAGATAACATTTGTGAAATCGTGTGTGATTAAGACGTCGTGCAAAAATGATGGAAACGGAAGATCTTCCACGAATGAAGGAACTTTTACCTGAAATTCAACCACCTGTTGATAAGAGTGTATCAACTATTTGTAAGGTAAGAGAAAATTTTGTTAAGTAAAAGTCAGAGTGTCATCATTCTGTATGTCATATCAAGTGTGGCAACGCTGTCACGATGCACACGACCATGAGCAAAGTTCATGTAGAAGTGATTACGTATTAAGCTGATCGTTTATGATGCTCGGTTTGGTTTATACGTCTATAAATCACTGATTTTTGTGGCGAGAAAGTGGGATTGTCTGTGGGAAAAGTTGGAAAATTTGGCGCAGTGTATTCGCCTTACCTTGAGAATTAGGTCACGATAATATATTTGGTTTTCTATTACCGACGGATTATCTATGATAACGCAGCGATTCCTACCTTATCAGTAATGCGTAATAGTTCTCCACTCGTAAACAGTAGAATATGAATATGTTCCGAAATTCACTGCGGGCACGGTTGTGTCTCACTCTATTGCTTGCAGGTAAACAAGAATACAATAGTACTTCAAATTTGTATGATTTCAAGATTTAATACTTTGTTGTCATACTTCCTGGCAGTTCCACGCTTGTCACACTAGGTGGCGAGTTACCTTGACCCTATGTTACAACGAAGGATAATTAATAGTTAAAGCTATTGGTTGCCGTGAGAAAAGCTTTGAATCATTATGAATTCTTAATTATTTTAAAAATATCGTATTAATGACTCTTCTCACTTTCTGACCTTTGAAATAACTATAAAATTCGCCATTACGATTGTCTTAGTTTTATAAGTTTTTCGTCATATTTCAACACTTAATAAATTTAAGTGGAGCTGAAACAAGTTTCCTGTTGCATACAAAAATTGAATTTACATTGTCGAAGTTCAAATAAAGGAGAACGTGATTTTAAAGCTTTCCCCGGTTTGACGTCATCGCTCTATGTACGTGTGTACATAGAATAGCTGAAATCAGCCTTAACCCACGGACCTCTGAATATATGTACGTAGTTACCATATTAAGGTTCTAGTCGAACATATGAAGATTCCATCGTAGTCTTTTGTATGAACGTTTAATCAAACGAGTTATTTCTGCTATCGTGCGAATCAAGTTCGATTTCTTGTTAACGATTTTTACCTTTAAAACAGATTTCGCTAAGAATATTTACAGGCTTTCTATAAACTTTATGCGGATGAAATCGCGTTTGGGGAAATTGAATAAGTTATCGGAACTAACAGACATTTACATATACGTTTGATAAAGTACGTGCGATCTTAAAGTCAAGCTACAGCTCCTATTTAGGTCAGCTGATAATTATTTAAACACATCAATAATTCGAATACTTGTGTTTTGGACATTACGTATTTTAGAAATATTGATATTGTGTAATAAAATAATTAATGGATAGACATCGTAGCAAATTTTTCAAACTAACATTAGTGGAAAATCGTTAGATTTTATATTAAAGGCTTGCACAATCTTACGCAATCATATACATTTTTACAATAATATGAACGCATTCAAATAATATGACACTCAAGAACTGTTACGTAAGGCTCTATAGAATCGATTTGTATGACTGTGCTGAAGATTTCCTTATCGTTCCACACACCTATCTCAAAATATATATTGATAGCACGTCTTGCATATTCACTGTGAAGTGTAAAACAGCTCGTCATTCGAGACTCGTTTAAGAATCAGTAAAAACAACGTTAAGCGCTACTAGTCTGGTGTGACCGGTCGATGTCATCCATCAGTCGGTACCAACTTGGTAACATACTTGTACCACCAAGGAAAATCCGTGATAGTAGATCTAAGAAACTTGCTTATGTACATTGATAAGTACCCAGTGGGGAAGATTATAGATTGGCAGCAGAAAATCCGAAGAGAAAAGTGCAGTTGGCACGGCCCTGAGACACGACGTTGCCAGAGTGACTGCTGAGTCACATATTCCGAGCGATCTTTCCCAGCAAGGTGTGCGATTCGATTCTCTGTGAAAAATACACAATTGCGTAAGTGTAATTTTGTTAAATAATTTTCGCCGATGATATTGAAACGAAAATGGTTTAACGTGAAGAATAAATTGCGTCTGCAGTGAGCCTTGAGGATATACGACGATTGGAGTACACGGGTTTAGACGGGGTAGGTGTGAACTGTCATCCCTCAGCAAGTTCGTGTAATTATAATAGAATTTTGTGAGTGCAGCGACAGTGTCACTGGCAGTGCAGCAGTCGATGTGATTCTGGATAATCGAAACGTGGGTTGGCGGACTCCCGTTTTATCGCTTGCGCAAGCCTACACCGAGTGCACGGGAGTTTGACGTGGCCTATGTGTTTTGAGGTTATTTTTGTACCCGTGTAACTGACCTATACCCGACAAAGAAAAAGTCTACGTCTTTATTTCTCAACTGGCAGTCCTGGTCTGCAGTCGTCTCTCGATACTACTGATTATACTTTTCTTGTATCTTGTGTGACTGTGACAATATCTTGTGGAAGCAATTGGTGTAACCGAATCGTGATAACCTCAAAATCGAGTAGTTGTCAAGATCCGAACCGGTTTCTCATGTGGTTTAAACTTTCTTGTGATCAGTAACGTATTTAGTGTATTAATTTGTCTTTCGAGGTAATGGTCATTTGATTGAAAGTGGATATGGACACTTGAGACTTTGGTACAAGAACTTTGGGACACAGTGCATACCCTTATGTTCTACAATGTTTGACCTGCTTTTTGTACTTAACATCAAAGCGAAGCCACTGTGACCACTGCATATAACCTAGAAAAATTATTTGAGAGTGAATGGAAATATCTGTGATAAAAGTTGGACTAAGGTAGTGCGCCAAGATGTTGTGCCTCAAGAAACTGTACAGAGAAGAGCTTTTGCAGCTGGCATTGCTGCTCTCACTGCTTCGTGTTGATCCAGATGCCTATCTAGGTTTGGACATTCAAACCATCGGAGTGGGATCATTGGATCTTAACAATGGATCTGGGTGGCATACCGATGCTCATACCATTGTGCATCGTCCTACATATGTACATCCAAAGAATCTGGATTCGGTGCTGCTTAACTATGAGAGAGATTTATTTGAAGACTTAAACTCGCTAGGACGATATAACCGGCTAAATTCTGCTCAGAATAATATTCATGCATACTTGCTAAATATCGAAGATGCTGGAAGAAACAATGCTGTGGCTGGGCCTAGCGTGCCCACATCTACCGATCCAACTAGAAATATGACATCCTCTGATACTCCTGACTCTTCAGAAACACCTACTGAACCTGTCGGTGCTGCAGAGCTCACCCAAGAGGTACTGCTTCCATGAACCCTAACAGTTTATACAAGTCCACAAAATAAACAAATATCTCAAATACTATTTACATATGTGAAAAATGGCTAAATATGCATACTGAGTAGAAAAACCATCTTTTTTAACAAGACTATATCCAGTAAACGTTAATAGGACACTGATACGAATAGAACAGCAACTTCTATGGTTTCTCAAGTGACTTACTTATTACAGTATATGAATATATCTTCCCAAGCTGGTTTCAAAGGCACCTAGCTTCATATATATGTTGAATAACATCTTTACCTGTTACATTAATAATCTCCATACGATGTATAAATTTACTTTACTTATCTTTCCAAGATGCTCGGCCGCAGTATTGACAATTGTTGACAAAGCAAGAGTCCCACTCAATATAATATATATGTACATCTTACTGACGATTTTATTTCGCCAATGAATTAACCGTATCAAATGTGTATGTAAATTCATAAAATATATTAAAAGAGAAAATATTTTCATTTCATGACTGCTCTATTATAAAAATATCTTAAAGGCATGATCTCACTATGTCTACAGTCTAACACGATGCAGAAACAACATATTATATGATACCATCGCACTCTTTGTCTCTTATCGTTTTTTGGCACTTTACGAAACGTAAAATGTTGTAAACAGATATTACGACGTTTACAAATATTTTGTTCTTTCACATTCCCGATTACACGATTGTAGCATAGGGGGAAAGTTTGGACCGAATAATGAATGTCTATCCGGTATATATAATAAAATTATCCCTATAAAAATCAACATGGACGACTTAACTAATAACGAACTCATTGCCACTTCCGGTACTACTAGTCAAACATTGGGCTTCACTAAACAGGGACCTAAAAAATGAATCGTGCCCTGACTTAGAGGACAAGCGTACAGGATACATTAATTCTGATAATACGCTTGATGCACAGCCAGAAGAAAGAAAATAGAATAAAAATAAAATTAACGCCACGTAAATAGTAATTCTGGCAGTGGCGCTATTTTTTTCGCCCGGAGACACCGGCATGCAGAAATCAAAAATAGCCAAAGTGCCCAGACTCGTGCTCTGTATTTCTTTTTTTATTTTCGTACACCACAATTTGGCGCAATATCTTTCCACGAACTGGATAATCGCCCAGAGTTAAATGACCTGCTACAAGCGCTTTGGTTCGTATATGTACTTGAAACCTTGAAAAGACCTTGGCGAATACTACGCACCCTTACACCTTTCGCTTCAGCGTCGACGTCACGTCTAATTGCAAATATTCGTACTCGCCCGCATGCGAATATCTATTATACAGTAAATGGAACATTTTTATTAATTTTTTCAATATTCACTGTATTTCAAATTTCACGAAAATTCTCAAATATATGTCCTACAGTATTCTTGTTGTCCTCGCGTATACAGGCTACCCATATCTGTAGTCATCGATCTGGGTTAATCGATTGCAATTCCATTCGTCAGTAAAACAGTCTTTGATTCTAACATCATGCCAGGATCACCAGTTTGTCTGATTACTTGGTCAACTATCGGCTATTACTACTAGCATGTATATAGTCAGCCTTGATCGTTGCCATTCAGGTTGTTCGAGGTCAGTGTAACCTATGAAATCATTTTTCCAACGCCATCTTATCCAGATCAGTGTGCCACCTGTGTATACGACCTTGGACCTGATCCTGTCTTCATCCAATGTTAATTCAGGTTCAATCCCTAGAGGTGTACTGACCTCGACCAATCAAATTGTCCTCTTTTCGTAAGCCGAAGATTCACTGGGAGAACCAAAAATGTCAGACCTCACTGTGGCACGGAATATATGAGGTCTCGTGATTCGCTTGCAGTGACCTCAATATCAAAAATAATCGAGCTCTGGGGACCCGCGGTGTCCTGAGGGAAAAGAAAATTTCAAGGGATAACACCAGATGCGACCTCGATATCCCGGGAAATTAACGTTCTGGCGACAAATCAACCAACCGATGCAGGTCTGCACTTTAACGCCACTTGTGCGTCCACCCACGGCGTTTGAAAATAGCATGCAAGACCTTCGTGTTGACGATTTTGCGAATATCCAAGTCCACGACCTCACTTCGCGACCCTGAACCATATGTACGAACGTAAATCCACGCATGTCATTCCGCAAAACAGTTCTTTCATTTTTTCTCCTTGCACCTAGGATTGATCGTTTCTGAACATAGCAGTAGTAGTAGCCATATTATTGCCATATTGTATTATAAGAAAAATTTTAAAAAACTCAAATAATTATTTACTATGAGTAAACAAACAATACAAGATCCTCTGAATTTATATCTTGACAATCCCAGATACGACTATCCAAATCCTTTGCTAGATTTGATATCCTATATCAAATTTAACTGTGGGGATCGTTAATGATAATAAAATTAAGCAACAATAATTTGCCACGTGGGGAAAGTAAAAATTTACTCGTATTCTCGTCTCTGCGCCAAACATTGAGACAGGCGTGGGTAAGTAGTCCATCTTCGCGATACCCAGGTCCTTTTTAGTCAAACAAAGAACCAGTCTCCTTGCCTGTACTCGACTCCAACCTGGGCCACGTCCTCTGTATTAAAAATGACGCACCGTCCCAAGAGCAATTCTACGTGTTCGTTTCGGACGACATCTGGAAGCGTGGGTCGTTCTGGTTAGGATAGGTTAGTTGTCCAGCCGTGACCTTGCCTGCTCGTCGCATAAACCCACGGATCACCCGTGTAAATTTAGCGAGATCTAAACTAGAAAGAATATCATTCGTGAGGAGCAATCACTACGTTCTCTCTCACCTACTATTCTCTCATGTTGTACAATGATTTTCTGTCATCTCGATCAATGATGAGAAAAATGAAATCATTATATAATATAATAACATCATTCGCCATTACTTGGCATCTCTTAGGAAAGTTGCTAGGAGTAATCGAGTACAATGAATGAATGACAATAGCTTTCATTGTGTTTCAAAAAGTACTAGTTGATTCTGAATTATCAAAAGTTTACTTTTATTTGAACAATTCAACAAACGAGTTAACGAAAGCAATGTTAATTGTCTCAAGTAAAAGAAAAGAAAAAAGTACTCGCACCCGGATGTACCCTAACAGAGCGTGTCACTGTCTCTGAGTCTCTGAATCATTAATATTAATATCTGCTAATTGTCATGAAACAAATGTACCAGTCTGGAAGATTGCTCATGTGGATAAATAAAACGTTCATTCTCGTTCACCGTTATACCTATATACACCGATGTACATTGTTCTTTGAATTATCTCGTAGACGTGACTTTCCCTCGGTATAGAAAAGCGGAAACGTTTTGACTATTTACAAGAGGAATAATAACGAGCTGTTCTCGTCAATTCACAATGTCGCATTTGCAATTGGCAAAATGCCTGGCTGTGCTGCGTACTCACGAATCCGCGAGCGACAGGAATTGTCCATTTGTTTAAACAACCTTGTTAGTTAGTCATCTCGAAGGCGTTTATTATCGTCTTGCAAAAGTCTGGCCCGAAGCAAAATCGCCTGGCCCTTTTGATAAGATCGCAGAATACTCGGTCGGTATTGAAATAAATAGTAGATTCCTAACGTACTCACAATAAAAGTACTTTGTACTCTAGTGTAGTAAAGTTATCTGAAATTCATTGTATACGTATGTATACAATGCACTTACCAATTGGCAAAATGCCACGCGCTCTGCAACAATTGCGTATATTTTCTGCCTTTCTTTGTTTCCTTTGTTCCCGCCACGTGCCGACCAATGTGCACTTGAGACGTTAGATGAAATCATGTAAAATTGTGCAATTCTATAATAATACATTTTTTATCAGTTATATCTCATTCATTTTTTGATATCATTGGATTGTTGCACGATTTACAGAAATACGACTAGCAGCATCTTATTTACGGGCATAGATTTATCACTACGTGGCGTTTTGATTCAATTACTAGTACGGATTGTCACTTGATTGATATTACGAATTTTAGATATTCAGTTTATATATCTGTATATATGCGTGATAAAACAGGTGTCTCAATGCTATTTTACCGATAAATATAATCCGTTAGAAGAACACTGACGATTGATGAACTTTGCTCGTTTGCTACTTGCTTATTCAATTTCTGTTTGCCTATTACTCGTGGCTATCTATTCCATGAGTATACAGGGTGTCCGACAAAGAATGTACTTCGAGCCAAAATTTCGCGAGTCATTTCTATTCTCAGCCCGATTTGAGTCACATACAATTTTTATGCGTCTTGCCGTTACCACCAAAACTTTCCCTAGGCAATTTTTTTAGCTTCATTTACTGTCAATCGGGAACAAAAGTTTCTACAAAATTCCCAATCATCATCTTCATTATTTTTATCGATAGAAATATCCAGGAGGTGCCATATTGTAATTGTCCCGTTTCATACTGATCCTAAAATAACGTACGTTCAACGTAAACTGGCGTATAAGAGCGAGTAAATTATTAGACTCATTTATCTACAGTGCTTATTCCTTTCGTAATATCATCGAGTGTTTCGTCGTTACCTTCATTGCAAACTTTCATGCCGTCGATCCAATTGCATCGATAATTGCACGCAACGCCTATTTCTTAGGAATAGTTTATTCTGCTTATTAAAAATTATTATTCCATCCCCGTGTAATTATTCTGACTCGACTTTACCTCGTAATGTAATACACTTCGAGCAACTTGTCCTCGATACTCGTACGTTGCATACGTAAAAAAAAAAATCAGTCGATATTACGAATTATCGATTGATGCGTAAAATCAATAATCAATTCGGACGTCTGCGAATTTTGTAATCTGATTTAACATTGGCCCAGGTCAGACAAATTGTTTGTCTATCCAATCGTGTTTTCTTGCTGATCTGTCAGGATAAGATAATTATTGCAACAAATTATCTATATTTGTTTTAATATTCAGTGAAATCGAACTGCCCGACTGCGGATATTCTAGCTTTTATTTTTTACCAGCAACTACTTCTAGACGCGGTTCTTGAAAATATACGAATCTACGTTGTATATTTTTTGGGCTATTTTTGCACAGGACTTGTTTGCTGAAACAAAAACAAGGTACGATGCTAGCACAATTTTATTGTATTATCTATATGCGTGCTTAGCTTGCAGGATTACATTGTTGCGGAAGTAAGTGTAGAAGCTAAGTACTTAATCAGACACGTCTGTCCCTATCACTTTATTAATCTTTCAAAGTCACGAGATAATGTGACGTCGGGCAGTCGGGTTAAAGTGGCAAACATGTCGTAAAAAACAGTCACGCTGTCCGATACTACTCATGCATTTTTTCTTAGGACAGGAAAAGGCGTAGTAAGCGATAAAGTAAACATATTCGTTTAAGTGATTATTATCGTTCGTATATCATAAAAATATATTTCGACATATTTAGGATATTTAAAAATACGATTTGGCTCTGGACCTCAATCAATTATTTTATTCGTTAGATAATAGACTTGATTGTCTTATAAGGCATTATTTTCCGCGGGACTTCGTAACCTTGTGTCGAATGACGGAAACAGCCATTCACGGTAATGAGGTTGAAGTAAATATACACTACACTCTATATATGTGCAAATAGACGATTATATGACTAATTATTGCTTGAATATAGAAAATGAAGAATAACGATGCGTTATTGAGATATGTAACACAGGTTATTTTGTTGCTATGAAAAATAAGAAAACTCGTAATGTCGGCCTCGATTAACCCACCACGTGGTCGTCATATCGGAAATAATAGCCTCTCGAGTTCAAGAAGGATCCATATATTTTCATAGATCAGCATTCCAAGTGTATGCAAACGATGACCTCCAGGAACCCTGAAGTCGACAGGCAGCGCCCAACGTCGTCTTTATGGACTTCAAAGCGCGCCATAAGTTTTCAGTTGGATGTGTCGTTGCGCGAAGCTCGTCCTCGAAATGTAGGTTAGAATCTCATCGGACATTTTTTGCTTTCCTTGACACGTCACATGCCGATTAATTTTCGTCTCGACGTTAAAATAATAGAAGTGTGTCTTCGAGTGGTATAGCAGATCGGGAGAAAATGGCCCGCAAGAAGAAGACACAGCCTAGGATGCTGTCAGTCTTCGTACACGATGACGTAATGACTTGATCGATTAATTAAAAATTGTATCGTCGCGAACTGTTATTATTATACGTGTCTCATGGATATACCAATTCTCTGTTTCAGGTACGTATACAGGACGATCATCAGTATAGCTTCATTCTACGTCAGCAAAGCGTAAGTCGAATGGCGGCTCGAATTTACATTCATTAAGGCGTCTACGTAGAGCGACGATTCGTAGAACGAATGTGGTGCCATTACGGAAATACAAAAAATGGAATTTAATACTGTCTACGTAATTCGCTACTGCTTCATTCGCCATTCTCTCAAGTTCACTTATTTATGCACTCCAAAGTTTCGCCTGTAGCGCGATTTACTATAGTATCGTTTTGTTTGCACGTTTCGGTAAGTCGACACGGTTCGTATGTTCTTATAGTATTCGCAGAATTGCTTGGCGCTACCCGGCAAGCTTGTCAAGCTGTGCTTGGCATCGAACACAGTCTCAAAGTTCGGGGTACGAAGGTTCTGGTATCTTTGGTAACGTGGATAGATACTAATTCGGTCATCGAGTCATGCTAAGTTCCCGTGAATCAGGCCGTCTTTTGAAAGCCCTGTACTAAATTAACGAACAGCCTTCTTCACAGGGAACTCCGAATGATTGTGCGCCATTTCATGTACGTACGCAATCTTAGGAATTGACCTGGTAAACTTGTTTGTCCTGAACGAATTTAGATTAAGCTGTGCTCGGATCAGTCACATTGGATTCGGTGGAGAGAAGTAAGAATAAGTGAACTTGAAAGAGACAGTAGTGCAAGTTTTAGACGAGTTGCTGTGATATATGTATTGTTTCTTCGTACTTTCTACCACGTCGAGAATGTTTAGACAATTTGTTATGTACGTCGCGATGTTTTATCTGGTACTGATTCGATGGTAGGTATTTTGGAAAGTTCATTCAAGGTCGTGAAGCGATGCAAACGATCATTGAAAAAATAACTTACATCTTATATTTTTGATCGTCTGCTAAATAAGAGCAACAGACTCATGGCCTTCGGAATCATAACCCATGTCTGTATCTAATTTTAATCAAACCAACTTTTTGCTTTGGGTAAAGCAAGATTTCTTAAAATACGACATTAAAACGAATAGATCTTTACGTTCACTTATTGACTATCAAAATTGTGATTCTTTATTAATATGAACAGGTAACATTTAAGAGGATATGTGTATACAGTATCATACAAACAGATCTGGTCTGGAAAACATGAGAAAAAAATACGAATTATTTAATCGTAATAGATAAAAGGAATATACGTATAGACAATTTTCATATTTCCAATGTTATCAATGGATTTCTTCTTTATCGGCAGTATTTCTTTTAGTGTGCCGATAAAACAGTTTTTCACTGTTTACAGCGATACGATATTATGTTTCTTCAAGTTCCACACGATGAAAACAGATAGCGCCACTTCGATCGAGTATAAATGGCAGCCTTGCCAAGTTATCAGATATCCAATTGATTGCATATCTTTGATCCACTTATAATATCATGTCTCTCTCGACTTGTCTTAAACAAAACCCTCGTAGTTTTGTCGTGGTGAAAAACCGTACTATCAGAGATAATTTCGTATCGTGGGATAGTATTGTAAATAATAAAAGACGCTATAAAGATAGCAGACAGACGCCTATTGTGATTTACTGCATTATCTCTCCCAGAATAAAAGTGGAGGGAACATTTTTCAACGAGAAACAACATTACAGTGGTACATACATCATCATCATCAACAGTATCTTTTAAGAATCGAGCATACGTACTTCTTGGTTATACCCAAGACTTTGGACTTGACTCATTTAATAACAGACAATGTAAGTACTGCTCGTTACGACATCGTTTATAAAGCAAATTACACTAATGTTTGAAGGTACACACAAAAATTACAGTCCCATATTTTCCAATGTTACGTACAAGCATGTGCGAAGACGTACGGTAACGTCGGATGTGCTTCTGTACAAAGATACTGACTTGCGCGGAAAGTTTATTTCACGAATTCCCTACGTGCTTAGCAGAATGTGTGATTATTCCGTTGATAAGAATACATCTAATTACAATCTTGACATAGGTATGTCAGATCCCACGGCATAGCAGAGACATAACGCACATAATAATATCCGTCTAGAATTTTTCTATTGGTAAATCACAGATGCCCCTCGTACCCATAATAACTAGTTTCTACGTAAATAATTAACGAAGTTCCGGGAATCTGGATATCAATTATACAATATATCTATATTAAACGCAAAAGCATGAATATGTAGGAGAATCTATGTGTTTGCCGTTTATCACGCCACCTCGTTGTCTACTTGTCGAGATTCAGACTTTACCAAAAAAATCTCTCTTATCATTTAACTCGACGCAGGATACATGCGTAGCCTAGCGCAATATTCTTGATACAATATTTACTTACATTCGTACGAGGATCTGCCTCAAGTGTCATATTCCATTAGGCCGACAATTAACACAGTCGTATTATCTGCCGCCGTGGACTATGGTTGAGGAAACAGTAATGAATACATTAAGAAACGGAACAGTGCGGACTAGGATAAAATAATTATTAACTATCGCGTTCCCTCGTTTCTAATAAATTTTTAATAAACAAATTAATAAGTTAATTTCTTCAAAGTACAACAACATCGAGTACAGTGTTCCACAATAGAAGTACCAATATAGTAATTACGAAAAAAAAAGCATGTAACAATAACTTTTATATAAAGAAAATCCTACATTTATTTTCCATAAAAACATATTTATCAAGCTGAAGATTGATCGTCATTAATTACAATAGAAGCTAGAAAAATAGTATCTGACACGTTCGATACGTTCTTATCATTATTTTATCTAAATATAATTTCTCAATTCTACCTTTCGCATTGATAATCCTGTTATCATTACTACGCATATCTGACATCTGGCTGTCAACCGAAATCTGTGCCTATTTCATTACTAAATATTTATTGTAATTCGAATTAAAAAATGTCATATAAACTTTTAAGTCAGAATCTTACAACAATTACGCCACGTTAGACTGCATAAAGCGAACTGTGCGTACAACACTTCTTGTTATCATCAAACTAGCCAGCACGACCCGAGTCAGTTATCGCTCTCGGCGGTAGAGAAGTGACAGTGTCTGATCTGCCCGTGTCGTGAAAGTGGACGTGAAACAAACCGTGCGGTGCTTGAGAGTCAATAGAGTCGTCCAAGTATACATTTTACTTCAAATTTTTTACAAGTGTCTAGTGTATCATTGCCGTCGGTAATCGTATGCAGAAGGTTCATTGAGGTTGTACGTAATACGTGTGAAGTCAGAGCTAAATAGCAGATACAGCATAGTCTACAGGAAGCTGTAATAGCTCGTTATTGGGATATATAATTTTGTCAAAAACAAAAAAAATCATCGCGGTAAGTCATTTCCCTCGATATCGTTCAAACATGTAAAATTGTCATTTTCACTTACAATTTTCATTCGGCCGCGTCAAAACGTTTTCTGCCGTTTAAGGAAACTTTCGCGTCGTTACAAACCGGCCTTACGCGACGACCATCTTTAATCACTGGTTACACTTTTCTTATGTCACTACGATACACGTGCTCATTACGCAATCGTGTGTATCTCATGTGTATCCCTGAAATACCTTTTTTTCGATAAATTCACGACTAGCAGCTCACTCCGTTATATTCGTGTATTGATTTTGTATGCGTGAACACGAAAAATTTGGGTTATTTACAGAAATGGAATTTTATAAAAAATGCCATTCAAGTGTCATGTCAGTCAAGTGAAAAGATGGATTTTTATATTTTCCTTGTGTAACTTTGCAAATCCGATTCGCACGTTTCTAATGGACGTCGAAGCTACCGATTCTATTTCTAGGGACTTGTTCAGCCTTTGCTAAGACTATAAGGATTACTTATTTAATCTTTTATACCTTTACGCTGCTGGTCTTGCAGTTTACGATTACTGAACGTACCAATGTTAACTGACAGTACTGTACATATGTAAGTAATACGTGTACCCCGTACTTGTACTGCAGGCCAGTTAGTTTATTGGTAATTACACAGTAGATGAGTTTTACTGTACGTCAATAGTACAAGGTAAATAGTAGAGGAGACTCGCTCAGATCTACATGATAAGACTCTTGAATTCGTGGCTGTGTTGTGAAACATGATACGTGGCTGCTTCGTACGGCTCTCGTGAAGGTAGCGATTTTTACGGAGTGGAAAATAAAAATATGTGGTTTATGATGTTACGTTAAGTTTGTTGCTTGTCAAAATGAATTTTGGAACTGATAGTTTTTCTTTATCAAGTACACAAGTATTCAAGAGAAAGTACGGCCAATGATTTATTTCGTTAGTTCGTTGAACACTTATGTATGTTATTGTCTCGCAGCTGCCTCAAGCTATACGGTGGGTTTTTTCTTGCGGGGGAATTCGAACGACCCTGTTGACGTAGTCATAAGGCGTTTCGTATTTTCGCGTATTATTTATTGAACAATGTTAATTTACTTGGCACGTTTCTCTAGACGATATTTTATGTATTTATGTATACAGATATTTCATTGTTGATAATACAGACGGTTATTGCTGCACGTTACGTGCATACGCACAGTGGGTGTACGATACCTACGATTAATAATAAATAATGTATTTTCTTATTGTCGATTAAAATATATAAGAGTTTAGCCGCGAACGAAATATTTGTCGATTTAAAGTATTTTTTCTAAACAGGAACTCTAAGATACTTTTTATTTAGTCATAACGTGTTTTCAAGGTAGCTTCGGTCATTTCGACATAATTTCTATGTCTATTTCAAGGTTAGAATACCCGATGGATATTATATTCATCACGACCTTTTTACCAGTCTTTTTTACCTTAATAGTAATATACCCATAAACACTTTCGTAGATTGGTGAATAGTACGTGGGTTATATGACGGAATGGTACGTGGTTTTATGGAATTGTAAAGGCATGAAATCTTTATGGGAATAATAAAAAATTAAGAAACTTCTCTCGTGATTTACTACATACTTTTCTCGTCGTGTCTTCTTCGCGGACGCCTAGGCCGCATTCCATCGTCTAGTCAGACTTAGCGAAAACAAGCAAGAACTTTCCAGTTTTTAATATTAATTCCCATACTAGAATTTCACTTTTGTGTTGGTACGTTTGACTCTTTATATATATAAAGGAGTCCCCTGGACTTCACGCTTTACTGCTGGATCGACTGTAGCATACTATAGTATGGTTAACCAGAGTCTACTGCGAGCAATCAAACGACTGTTGGCAGTTTAGAATAATGGATAGTGTCTTGGAAGAGACTGTACCGAAGGGTAGGTTGGTAAGATTGGTCTAGGAAATGTTTCAGGTAATAGCTGTAATTCGTGTAATAGTAATGATGCGAGACTCGACCAAGTCCTTTGATATAATGCATTGAATGATAGGCAGATATATTTATACACATCAAAATAGAATTGAAGCAAATGGTCAATTATGATAAATCGCATTGCAATGATAAATAAGGATTATTGGTGTAGGGAGTATTTTCTTTTTTTTTCATAATAATGAACTCATGGTAAATGACTGGACGCTTGATATTTAAAAAGGCATTACTATGTTAGCTTGAAATGTTATTTTCCGCTTTTTCACGATAGTTTTCCACGCGTCTGAAACAGTTTTGTTCTTATTGCAATGTATATTTTTGTCATATATACATTCTCATGTGCTATAAGTAGCTTGAAAAAAAAAACTAGGATTAAGCATACATATATATGTGGGTATATTTGTCATGAGAAATTATAACGGCCCTTGCCATTCACAGAGAATGTCTCGAGGTTTATCTCGTAAAAACAACTGATTTACGTGCTTTCGCGTCTTTACCTTGTATTATCAATTTAGCATTTATATATTATATAGCATTTTATCCGGTGCCGACATACACTGAGAAAAGAGTTTATTTATGGAAAGGAAAGATATTTATTGAAACACATAAACTTCTCGAAACAAAGAAATATTAATTTGACACAGGAGGGAATCTCAAATGGGCGTCATGTTCGTTGTGACTATGTGTTTAGTCTTTCGTGTGCAAATATTAAATTTGTTTATTGCATATAAATCTCATTGATTCTAAACAGACTCTTTTCTCAGTGTACTTTTATCACAACCATGTGTAAATCGTTGTGACACGTGGCGCTATCTTCAGCAATTCCGTAATCCTTGATAGTAGTAATTTTTTAAAGAGTAATCATAGACTCTTGATAAAAAAAATTCCTCTATGACCCCTTCTTTTTTTTATTCACCGTATGCGTATAAGAACACGCTAAGAACACGCATACGTTCTATCGGGATAATTAATGCGGCGTACCGTACCAGATGATCGTTGCGTATAAGATTAAAATGTATCTTTTGTACAGATGATCGTTGTATATTAGATACAGACGTAAAATGGTCCAAACTTAAATTTTGTTTCGTTGCGTAACTTCCTATGGTTAATGATACCGATGCTATTATCAGTTATTAGTCTATCGCAGATACACGTATGTACATTGTACAGTAGCAGCGTTGCGTGTCGATTAAAAACACGCGATCGTTCAATTAGGGTCTCTGCACATATCTGGAACGTAGAATTCTCAAGCAAACGTTAGAGTCTTAACGATTGACAAAGTAAGGCGAGCTATAACGATAAATTTATCGGTAGTGCAGATTAGATGAGACTGGATAATCGCGTAATGCAAGGTATGTTATCAGAAGCTTTGGAATTGAATGTAGTTTATTAAATCCAGGGACTATTTTAAGATACGTTTGGTTGGATACAGTCGGAAGCTTTATCTTACGATTTGTTTTTATAAACACTTTACGTTAGGCTCGAAATTATACACGATTATTTACCAGCAATTATATTATTGGCCGTGTGTTGCCCTCTGCTACAATATATTTGATTGCATTGTCTGGTTTAATTTTTATGAAACTGTTATTGGTTGTCGTTCACTTACCACGACGGCCATGGTCGTGTTAACGTGGCGCCATCTGTTGGTGCGATACTGAACAAACTCGACTCGAGTGGCATCTAGCCAATAACTAAGAGTATTGTCTTGAAGTTTCCTCGAAATTCTCAGAGATGTCGCTAGTATCACTGCCTCCATGACAACACAACCGTCAGTTCTTCCAGAATGAATTTCTTCCGATAATCATTATCACTCGAAAACTTTGTTAAACGAACAACCTCGTTATTTCACACATTTTCTAATGTCTAATCATCGACGTCGTCTTTGAATCATTCGTCCATGTGCTCTACTATGCTACGGTTATCAACATTGTGTCAAGTTCCAACACCATCTCAAGATTATCCGTACGGTTGTCATACTGAAAAAAAATCGATATGCACTGAACCGCAATTCTCGAACATCCAGCGCCCACAGCCAATCGCGATCATTGGCCCGAGCAAATCGGTTTCCATTTGACAAATTATAGTAGCCTAGAGATAACCCGTCTGATAGCCGACACAGGCGTGGGTGAGGTGGTCTCGCGTCACGCTCCTGTCAATGTGTCATGTCCCTAAGCCTGCTACATAGATATACATATACCGATGCCTATACATACTATATATATATATATATATATATACACACACGTGCACTTTACGTGTAGATACCAAGAGGCTCACCTGCCTTCTACAAGATTCTCGCATATACAGGGTGTCGTTCAATTCACTAATTATTTGACCAACCACTGCAATGGTATCTAATAGGACCAATTAAGCAATGCTTTTATGTAAATAAAAGTGAATTTTTAAATACATTTTTATTCAATCTCATTCCCCTTTGCATTCCCACCATCCAACGACGTACTGCTCATATTATTTTACATCACCCTGTATAATCCACTCGGCCGAGCGTAACCCTCGCTCGCAATGCAGGCAAAGGTTACGTCCATAACAATAGCCATCTTAGCAATCTAAGAGCCTCCATTCGATACCACTAAGACGATCCCGATGAGGAGGATCAAGGATCATCCGATCAGACTCTTGCTACGAGTTGGATCATATTGTGCGTTAATGCTGGACGTTGATGTATTTCCGGGAAGATTTACTTCCCTCTATCACGCTCCAGCTTATTATTGTCTTACTTGATAATTACTTCACGAGAACTTGATCACTGCTAGACTTTCTTTGATAAATTAGCGGTGGTGGACAATATTTTTTTTTTGTATTTGACACGAGGCACCCTTATGCATGAGCGATTAACGAATCGTTAGAATGGAAAAGTATACCGTGTCCTTTATTATTCCCTCTCTCTCTCTCTCTCTCTCTCTCGCATTTCTTCCTGTTACACAGTGGGATTTTCTTCAGGGCGCTGAAAAATGATATGGAGGCGAAGACCACCTTCGGAGTCTCACGAAGGAGTCTTGTAGGATTACCATAAACACCTTTACCACCCCATGCCGCAACCCCCATATAGATAGAATAGATTTGCTCGCTCCCTTTCCAAGTCGGAGAGATGCTCCGAAAGTGACTAATGATACCTCGGTTCGAACCAGTACGAGAAAGCATGGGAGAAAGTCAGGGACGTAGTCAGTCGCAGATGACTCCCCGTATGAGGATTTCTTACGTTTTTTTTTTGTTTCTATGTACGATTTTCTCATCCCCGGAGATGTAGATCAAGATCTACGTAAAACCTTGTCCACGTAATCCTCGTTGATGATTCTGAAACGATGTGAAAGTGTCAGGGAAAGCGGATTGTCTAACTCAAAATTGATAAAAATCATCTGAAACGTGAGGTAGACTAATTGATTATTATTATTTACGAAATTTTTTTTTTTTTTTTTTAATACAACTCACTTGTATTTTTAATTTCCACTACACGAAGGATATCTTATGGTATGAACTCCTTACGTGTTATCTTGTGCTCTTACGGGATACGTATTTTTGAATAAAAATTTAATTTTTTTTCAAAATATTTTTTTTATAATGGATTTTTTAGGCAATATTATAATATATCAAAAACGAAGATACATTTTGTATGTTTACCCTGGAGAAATATCCGATTCAAAAGGATGCCGCCATCTTCATTTGTCAGTCTCCACTATGGTATTCTTCCATGGAAACTACCACCACCATCATCGTCATCATCATCATCATTATCGTCATCTGTGTACGACTCACCTGTCGTTTTCTCCAACCCCACGTGTTATCCTACGAGCAACATCGCGACAGGATGTTTTCGAACGCAGGTGCATGTCAAAGCGAATCGCTGAAATGAAAAAGATGTATTTTCAGTAGCGTCCACGTAGTGGTGCCAACGGAATATTCAAAAATTCAATGACAATCGTGTACACGCATCGCTAATCCCAGATGGTATTATGACTTTCTCCAGGGATTCCAATGGGTATCGATCAGGACCAATTGTACGATCGCTAGTTTACCAGATCGTTCGATCAGCTACAAGGGATGCTGCGAGCGATCCGTAGAAATATTTTGACACCGGTGGATATCTCAACGTGATCGATGCACTCCCTTGAGATTACGTCGTGAATTGCATTTTCACAGCACGTCCATTCGCCACTGTTATATATATATATATATATGTATGTATGTATGTATGTATATATATATAGTGTCTTGTGATATACTTATAGTTTTCCTTTATTTCCCATAGAAATGTGAAAACTATCAAGACGCATCTGGTATTTTCTTATATTTTTTTATCGTTACTGTTTACGTGGTAGTAAATGCATCTGCCTCGAAAACATATTTTCAATGGTTAATGACAGCAATGGGATATCTTCGTACGCAATATAGAAGATGGCGAAAACCAGTGCGCACAAAGGTATCCGGGAGGATTTTTTGACGTGACCAGTGATTGGTTCGAATCTTGTAATTACGTACGGAGAAAACCGGTCGGGAGGCTTCTGACGACTTCTCAATAGGCGCCTCTGTGCCCGTGTCGGCATACACGGCAGCCATTGACGCAAAAGGAACAGAGACGCTGGGGATCGTACGATTCTCCAAACTGATAATTTGATTTTTTTCGAAAAAGTTCAACTTCGCTATACACACGTTATAAGCCTTTACCGGTCTTCACACGAACGGACTTGAATGCGGTAGTAACGTGGAACGTGATGTCGATGTGTAATTTATTGAAAATAAAACCATAAGAAATTCACGATGAGATGCCCTGACAGAGTATATATTCGTGTAGAAAATTTGCACTTATGTTACTTGGACGTTATACGTCTTTGTATAGGACAAATTGAATTTTGTATGTCCGCCATTTTTAGAAAAAATTTCAAAAATTCGTAATGCTATCTCAATTGGTTAAGATCGATCAGTAATATTGAGCAATTCTTACGTTTCTATTGCTAAGAACCAATTATCGATACGACTGTTCGATAAAATCGAACCTTTTATCTCAATCTGACTCGGTTGGGAACCCAGGCCTACGATACTCACCGTCAACGTACTATCTAATGAGCCGTTTAATTACCTACGCTCTACGAGCCACGGCTCTAGATGCTTTTTAATACTGTGTACGTGACAGACTGATAAAAGGGCCGCGGTCGATATTGTAGTTTGCTTGTATTTCCGACAGAGAAAACCTAATCGTTTCGCCATGGTTGTTCGATGCTAATGTTCACCCACGAGATAACAATAATTTCTTACGAAACTATACGCAGCGGCACAAGACACGATATACGACGAATAAAACAGTATCGTTTCTCGAGCTCCTTTGCGACAACAAATTTCAAAACACGTATCGGATTCTTCGTACAGATATTACGCGACGGGGAAATTAAAAGCGAAATGAATTTTAACAGCGACCAAACCGTTTGTACAACATCCTCGTGAAGCCAACGGAAATCGAAATCACCGCTGAACAAATTAGAGGCGGAATAGCGAGTAATCGCCGCCATTCTACGTGGACTTCGACCAATCGGACGGAGCCTCCAATAAGCTTCGAGCACTTCTCGACGGGTGGCGCCAGCTCTGAATGCCGTTGCGCACACTCAAATCCGGATTCAAAGCTTCGAACCTTTTCTCTCCTTTACTGTATACCTGCTAGACGCTCGCTGTATTCTCTCACTGTACTCATAGCTCCTGCCTTTTTTAACCACTCTCCTGGAATCACTCAGCCTCCCTCGTTCTACTGATTATCATATTAATATATCGAGTTCCCTCTCCACTCTTCATCTCATCTTATAGCTATTTCTCAAGTTCTCATTGTGGTATACACAGACGTATATAGATCTATCTTTTCCCTTACTTTATTTTTCCCCCTCTCTCTCTCTCCCTCTCTCTCTCTCTCTCTCTCTCGAACAATAAGAACACTTACCGGCTTTATTGTCGATGATGATTGTTGTTATCGGCGCCACTCACCGCGCATGCGCGGACGGCGCGTACGAGTAAGAGAAAGAAGAGAGAAGTCCATTGTACACTTAATTAAGGACATAATTGGAATCGATTATGATTATTCATAAATTACATACACGAACTAGCGCGCCTTTGTCGGCCGTTAAACTCCAGTGTGGCAACCTAGGGAATTCTTTCGGATTGTTTCTTAGCTTGCCCAGGCACTTCGATTCTCATGATGGTTTCTTAACACGGTTCCTGGATATGATCTTGTTTCTATAGAAAGGCACAACCGCTAATACGTACCTGAGTACGCACGTACCGCGATCTTATCCCTTGCTATGATCTTTCTGTCAGGATATTTTTTCTTTTTTTTTTTTCCTTCTACCTCTGTACCCACCACTCTTTTTTTCACTTCTACCAACCTCGTGACGCCTGTCACAGTACAATTGTTTTTTGCAATCATCACATACTCTACTGTAAGATCAACGCAAATCGAAAGCGTCTTCTCTCGAAGGATCCGATTGGCTAACAAAAACGTCATGCCGATGGCTATTCGCAGCGACACAATCGAAAGTTGAACCGCGTAATCGTACATTGAAAATCAATTATCCTTAATACCCGGGAAAAAACGTCGTGCTCTGTTATCTATTAAAAATGTCCACTCCGTCCAAGAGACGAGATATATATATATATATACGTGTTGTTGCATAGAACGTTCAGCAACGCTAGAATTTTTTTTTTATGATGTTTTCTATTACCTACTATATATATTGAATTCCATCGATTCTTCGCTATGGAATTTCTATTACTTTGACAATCGGATCATCGGAGTTTCGCACGAGGAAGAAAATCGATGTGGAATTGTGGGTACATACCTTACGCCTACTCTTGTTAGCTTCGTATATACAGAGATTGATCGAATCTCTGTAACCGGGATCGCTTTGTGTCCTATGGCATTAAAGCGTGTGATTATCCACGGGCGTGATTCTGTGACACGCGTGAATAATTGCGACATCGAGGTGTCTCGATAATAGATAGAACAGAACTGGACAGTAAATGTCAATTCTCTAGTTACAGTACTATATATATATATATATATATATATATATATATATATATATATTAACATGTATATGTCTGTCATCATACCAGTAAGTATATAAAACTATTTTCTAAGTTAAATTTGTCACGTGATTTATCACTTTTAATCACACAGCCACCTTTAGCATTGGTATAGACGTTTAAAAATGTTGAAAATTTTTTAAAAGAAATTTCGCTTCAGTCAATCTCATTCGTCTGGAACATCGCGAGTATTCGGATAGCGAATTATACGAATTCGATATTTATATTGGGCTGCATTGTCTCCTCCAGATAAGTCACGCGCTTAAGTATATAAGAAGCCAGATAAGAATAAGGCAAGAGAACGGGGCAGTTTGCCTCGCCAGGATTGGAGCCCGATCCAAGCTTGATAAATGATCCTGTCGGAGGATACCTACCCATGACTCTCCTTTGCCTTACCTTCTTTTCCCTGGGGTATCTTGGGACCCCATGCCGGCTCACGCTCACTATCAAACTTAAGAGAAAGAGGGTCCCGTGATTGGACGCTTATCCTGGTCCAGAATATTATACGTGGCTGTTACCGATACAATGGCCGCTCTTCGTTGCAGCATGGTGTTTGTTTGGAAATTATTCGGATAAAAAGAAAATTATCCTGATCCCATTAATTCATTGGTGGTTTTGTTTTTTTCAATTATTATTATTGTCAAACGATTACTTAATTTTACGTAAAAAGTTTAGCTCTTGGATCTATTATCGAAATTGGGGAAAAAATGTTTATTAATTAGTATTAAACCTTTTTTCATCTTTTTTCAACGGGATCGTCGAGCACTTTTATCTTACGCCTTTCGACAGCCTCTTTGACACTCACGTAATCTGTAACGAAGTATAGATATACAGGTTACTCTCGACGCTAATCAAGCACGGTTATCTCTCCTCGCTCTCTAAATTCTGTACTACGAAATTACAAATTTCATGGAGAATTCAGGTGCAATCGTCGTCTTCATTCTTGAGATTTAATCGATTGCTCGAGGATCGTGTAAATGATATTTTTTTTCATTGATCACATTTTTTCATCCCTCCCTTCGCTTTATAGAAATAAAAAAATATATGTCAATATATCATGACACATCTACTATACGTATATCAGGTATATTATTATACACGTGTATACCTATGTATATACCAAGCACGAATGGATATGCCTATATCCAATCCAAAAGGGCGGCGGATATTCTAATAGCATCGGGGTCGATGGATACTCGCGTATTGTTCGAGTATGAATAAAAAATAGTGGATATATAATGCGTGGGCTTGGGTGAGACCATGGGGCTCAGGAACATGGATCGAAGAGAATGGGGACCGCCCCTGGGGTGAACGTTCGTGACGGACGGCGGCGTTCCCTTTGTACACGCGCCGCCCCTGACTGGCTGGCTGGATGGCTGGCTGGCTGGTTCTCTGATATCCTACAACACAAACACATCTCGCTCCCTTGGCCTCTTGCTCTCCTCCATTTTATTCAGCTCCCTCTCTCTCTCTCGCGCCCGCACTGAAGTTGCGTGGATACATTATACGAATTACATAGATGATACGCCGATAGGACCTGGAGATATAGTGGGGAGGCGATGGGGAGTTTGTGCTACCCAACCTTGATAGGGCCGCAAAACTATTTTTCATGATACTTCTATCTCGCTCTCTTCAAATCGTTTCATTCGCCCTTTTTTTTTTACTCCCACCATCCTCCCTTCACCTCCCACCCACCCAATCACTCTTGTGCCATAGCCATTGCGTGACCCTATCAGCCACGTTGAAAATGCCTGGTGTATCTTTAAGTTAATTTAACCAGGATTCAATGTTGGCATCCCTGATCCTTATTGTAATACTCCTTGTGGAGATACTCCAGTTCTCTGGGTTGCACCTATTTGCACGTGTACTATTGGTACTTATAACGTTGGTACTTTGTAAGGGACTCGGCGCGTTTGATCGGCAATGGTTAACGACATCGCGCCAACCGCGGCCATTAAAGATCAAAGGGACCAGGCGGCGATTATAAGTCTTTCATACTGCATATAGTGTACGAAAGGTGCTCGCCCTTTTTGAAAGGTACTGTAAAAGGGTTGAGACGATTTTTTTTTTTAACTTTTATTAAATTCACTCGCGAACGAACATGGGTCTCTGTCTTCAATTAAATAAATCATGTTATTACACCTGGTAGGCCTATAATACCTTATTTAAGATATTTTCGAAATTTCTATACGGTGTTTATCGATTTAATATTGTACTGGGACTTCTTAATATAACCATTCGCACGTTAATGATACACGTCAATCAATATTATAGCGTCTATACGATCCTCGTTAAATTCCAACGATAATTTCTTATCGATATAGAAAATGTACGTTTTACTCTAAAATCTTTTGACCCCAGCCAAGTGGATCCTTGGAAAATATTTGGAGATGCCAGTTTTGACTCTCTGGCAGACGTATCGCTCTGCAGCAAGACAAGCGTCCCCTAGGATACGCTTCCTCTACCCGCGTCCCTGATCCCCCAGGATCATTAATCAAACTCCCCTTTCGTCCCTCCTCGCCCTTTCACTCCCTCTCGGAGTACCGGCTTTGGCCGCCATTATGGAGCGGCTGCGTGCACGACGCACTAATTAAAACCAGGAAATTAATGCTTTATGCTCTTAAGCCTCCTCGACGGGACGCACCAGGACCGACGAAAGTTTCTCGAGCTTTTAACTCAACGGCAACCGCCATCATACGTATAACTATATATAACCATAGAATAGATTATTGGTATCCTAGCTTAATTCATAGTCTCGGAGCCAACGTGGTACGTAACGTGTATATACAGTACTGGTATATCTGTATATATTGCTCGACCTGATTATCTATACGGTGTATGGGAGAATATCTATGCGAGCGTTAATTTTTTTTACACGCTAAACATCATGGCGGAGAAGATAAGATGAAGGAATTGTCGTGGGTACAGCTGAGGGGCGAGGGGTGGGGGAATCGATCGATTCTCTGGGGACTATTTTATCTCGATGGCAGATAAAGGGATGTTTCGGGGAGAAAGGCTTTCTCAGATCTCTTTCTACATTCTTGCTCACTATGGGCGTATCCCCATTGGGTATCCCCATGGGACCCATTAGCGGTCACTGGACCATCTATTGGCTATCCGCAAAACGTCAGACCACTTGTAAATACTATGGTTGCGAATACTAAGTAATTTATGGTGGGAGGATTTTAGAACGGCATTCGACATGGTTACCTGTCTACTTTACTTGGGACTCATTATTTTACGAGGACTGTCACCTATTCGATATTGACATTTGACATCTGACAGCGGCAGGTTGACAGTTCACGGTCTGTACCGATGTTAACAGGTTGTAATTCAAGTGGAGGCGTAGATGGTGGTTGTGAAAGTTGTGCTTTCTGGGTAATTATATTTCTTATTACGTAAGAAATGACATTTTTGGGGTTGAGATGAAAATTGAGGGGGGTGTATTTAGGGGGTGCGTTATACAATACGACATTCCTCAGATACGTCATATTTGTTATGGTGAACCTTTCATCGTATCTCATGGTGGAATTTCCCATGGTATTTTCGGTACTGTGCTCCGGGTTGGCGCAACCCTTTTTCTGGATTTGAAACCGACGACTGATCTATCCCACGGGAGGCTTCGGGAATGTCGAGAGGATCAGGTTCAGTTACGAGAATGTTGAAGAGTCCCGAGGGATTAAAAAAAAATTCAAAAAATGTATATAGTATAAATAAAATAAGTAACCCCTGACTATGGATGGTAATAATAATCTTATCTATATATCAAAACCACAGGGGTCCTATCATCCGATGGACTCTATAATATCAGACTCCTCGGGTACCACTTGGTATCGAGATCAGCATCGCATCCCAAATAAAATCGGAAGTGGTTTTAACCACTGCCAAAGGAAGTTGAAATTTGAGGTCGGTTTGACCAGTATCCGTACGTTTACCAACTGTGCGGTAAAAAGGTACTAAGCTATCGGTACGCTGTGGTCGGGCATAAAGGGTTGGCGTGAAGATCAGGAATAATGCCCGACGACTGACCTAACGGTAGTTCAGTCATTAGGCGTATTATTGAACCTTAAAAGTCAGGTACATGTCGAAAAACCACCGCAGGTCCTACTGGCATAAAGTACCTATAGAGTTACTTGGTCTACCTCGCTTTGAGCCCGGGACACGATCAAGGGATGTTTACCCCTAGAAATGTGGACCCTGGCCATTATTCCGTAACAAGATTACCAGCCAATTTGTAAGGATTACTACTTGGTTACGGTGAAGCCCTTCTCTCACGGGAACGTGGCTTACACAGTACAGCCAACTGTACAACAGTATAGATTTTCATCCTTGTATTTCTCTTCGACCCTCTACGAAAGACCTTCGAATCTTTCATATCCCCATTTATATGTACTTCCCTTCGTAGAATCTGCTATTTTGGTACTCGACATGCATTTCCCTTTGACTTTGCCAGCTGATCGTGAAATTTGGTTATTCAATTCCTCGTGTCAGCAGTAAAGCAATCTGGACTGTTTTGCTACGTCGACTCGATTACTTTCTCAGCTTTCTTTTGGTCTCAGCGCCGTCCTGAGAAATATCGAAGAGCACCGTGAGAATCCTAAAGCGAGTTACTTAGACAAAGGCAATGTCCGTCTTTATAGGCGGATTATAATTGCTTTCGAAAACTCACGGATAACAACGTTATGACGTTATTGTCAATCTCTAAAAAGCCGTAACGGATCCTTTCCGATTTGCATCACAGTTTAACGACGGAATGGTATCCCGACAAAAATGCGCGCCAAGGTGTTCGAAATTCAAACGATGAAGAATTTATGTGTCTACAAAGACGTCCCTGTGTTTCTCGAACGAGCGAACCTGGCGTCCCTCGTTGAATTCGAATTCACACGACCAGAGCATAGCAGTCATGTACCCCCAGTCATGTAGTTAACTACCTTAATACAATTTTAACCGAAAGAACTTGCTACGCTACTGTAATCATTCTTCCACTGTTTGTAGACGCGTGTACGAGGCTTCATGGTAAAACGAGCAGCAACACCACTTCCTGCTGAACGTACAGGACACCCGTGCGATCGTAGAGAAAGAATTTACGTAACACGATGTTGAATGCTAGACCCTCCAGTTCTTTGATATTGCTTTGATAGTCGGATCGATGCCGACCTAGTTCACAGCCACGAGTCCATTTTGTTTCCTGCCATTCGATCACTGTGCGAGGACACTTTCACGAAATGGCGTCCGATAATAGAAAATATCTTTGAGATACAATTATTAAACCGATACGTAATCTATAGGACGCCGCCTGGAGCACTTGGCCTAAGGGAATTATCAATAGAGCAAATTATCTCCTATCTTACTAGAAATTATTTGAAACGTACCAATTAAGCCAAGTCCACAAGTCCCCGCTATGCTGTTACCACCAACACGTAGTTATAAATATTTAGTATGAATTTCTTAACGAACATATATTCCAAGTCATTGTCCCTGTAAGGATAATAATAATGATACACATTATAGACACGCTATATTTCACATTATGGCTAATGCACCTTTCGTCAGTCTCTGTCTTCTTTATTTTTCACGTATACCTTATATCGTACAGGCTTGTTAGAACAGACACCTTTTATCAGCACGTCAAGATGAAGCTCGCGCGCTTGACTCGTCAATAGGGGCGCCAGGTAAAATACAAAAAGTGTCATCCGGTGACGAGTGGAGGAGCAAGACAACGTCGAAGCCCGCGGTCCTCACTCGCAGGTCGTAACCGTCGGCAAAAAGCCCGTACTGAATCCATTGAGTGCATGCACGCTGAATGATCCATGATGTAAACACTCCGCCACGGCCAGTTAGTAGCGAACCGTTACGTCATCCTGAAGTCGTCCAGGTTGAAGACGACCGGGTCGAATTCGACGCCCGTCCTGAAGGAGATCGTACGAGGTCCTCGTGAAGCCTAACTGACCATCCTGGATAACGAAACTCATCATGAGAGTCTCTGTACAGATACGGCCTGATGCTCTTTCAAATTTTTCAAATAGAAATACAAGAGTGACTGAAGATCCGTCACTGGGTTTTCCAGTGAATACTGTGAAATAATATACGCCAGAAAAATGTAGGGAACGTAATTGATTATTTGGACTTTGTCAATCGAATCGAGACACGGCACTCCTGAACGTTACGGAATGACAGGTTGGATCGTGGAAGATTAAAAAAAAATGCAAATTGAAACAGGTGTAATGGGCTCGAGGAACGAATGCTATTGGTCGCGCTGCCAATGTTTTGCCTTTAAAGAACATCACGGTTGAAACGGTACATGTAGATTCTTATGTACAGACAGCTGTCAATGTGACACGAATTTTCCAGTGACAGTGGTCACGTTCCTTGTATAACTAAGAGTTTCTACTTTTTGTCTCGGTCGCTTCTTTTTGACTTCTTCCTCGTCTACGTGAATATTCATGGGTTTTGATCAGTACGGTACTCATTCTTAGTATATTCCGGTTCACGTCTTCCTGGAGTCAACGCTACGTTTCTTGGACCTAAAGAAACTGATTTGTTCATCAGGGATAGATGCTCGTTATAACCTAATTCGTATTTACTTCTATTAACTTTTCTCTTTCGACTCGTTATACGCGTGTGTCGAGGCATTCAGCGATATCAGGACTTGACACGGAGACACCAAGATGCTAGATAAACTCATCGACCATTATGAACAGTGCGTAATTGCTGATCCGTAGATACGTGACTCCTTTGTGATCAACTTGGCCTCTCGAGTAGTTCACTATGATTTCCAAATAAAGTGATCCGCACCAAGATACATGCCTACTTTATATACTAAGTATACATGGTATAGTACAGTATCATCATCCAGATCCAGGTGACTCTTTTACATTGTTAGTCATAAGGAGATGGCCCCTTGATCTCATGAACTCAACGTAGTCCCTATATCGGAGGTTGTTCAAACACTTTTGAATTTCCCGCCTTTACACTTAGTATCTCAGACAAGATTACTTTTTCTTAGAAACACGTATATTCCTCGTTTCAAATATATATATGACTCTTGCTATACTTCATATATGGGGTATAGGAACGTGGGCTAACCAAATGGCCGAAAGAGCAGCAGGGCAGCGGAGTAGTGTGGGCGCGGCGGGTATCCCGCTGTGAAGACTCCAACATGGCCGACATCACGGTACTAGCACACCCACATAAAATCGACATATTAAATTACACGTTAGATACTCCCCGTATATGCGTTATATTTGGGTATTGGGTTCACGTGTGTCAGAGAGGGAGTGACTTATGCAATTCTCGTCCATTGGTCTATGTATCTATAATTCGTCTGTTGTTACTAATTTTAGGGTATGACGATTGAAAATCCTTCATTGTTAGTATTCTGTATAGAGTTTATGGTTTATGGTTCATTTCATGAATATCAAGACTGCCTGATCGTACTTACCGATATTGGAAACAATAACCGATGAAAGTCTGGTAATGATTGCTTCAGCCACACCCAGGTGTAATCAAGCAATGAATGCAATCGCGACATCGGTTCTTGGTTATTTTATAAGAATCTATAATCGGTATTATTATTATTATTCGATCGAATGCTTCCTCGCGGACGAAGTGATAAGAGAATTTTACAACGAGAATTGGACCGACTGGACACGTGTCAAAATATCCGTAGTAGCGTGTATATCGTGTTTCAAAATACTTGCACAACTTTTGTTACACATTTGTCAATCGTTGTTTTTCATCCTTCCTTTTTATTCGTAATTTCTTAGCTAGTCCGTTTAATCCCGTAAAAACGTTTAGTCAGAAATCTCGGACGCGGTTCCGTAATTTCCGGAGACGCTCCGCGACAATGTCAGCCACGCGAGACGTCTCTCCGATCAGGCTGTATTAGCTGTCGGTCGTCGATGTTCGATCGAGCGAGTGAAATCGAAAGAGTTTTTCGAAAAAGTCAAGCTATTAGAAAAAAAGAAAAATGTAGTTCCGCCGAACAACGAAGACACCGTTGTACATCTTAAGTAGGTAGATCGAGTCGTTACGCCTGTCCACGTGGTTAGAATCAGCCATTTTAATCACTTCCTCATTCAATTATCCGCTCGTTCTACGAGTCCGCTATTCACACTGCTTCGTCAGACATTTCGGACGTGGTTTTAGATAGAATTAGGTAAAGTTACTCTGGTACTAAATTATTAGCATGATAAATCATTATATCGATTACACATTGTGTCTCTTGCTTGCGTCTGGATTCTATTACAAATGTATTCGTATCACTCGTCTATGCTCGGTTTGGTATCAGAACTAAAAACTGGGCGTAGTTACTGCTATACTTTCACAAAGACATTCCTGCTATTAGATTGGCGAGGAAAATTCATAGATTGGTTAACGAGGCTGGGAACGAACAGAACAAATTGGCTGAATTAAAAGCACCGACATGCCGCACGAGCCAGCTGCCCATCGGTTGTGCTCTGTCACGGGATTGGCTCCTGTTGTATATACTTTTATCCCTTTTGCTCCTTTGCTATTCATCTTCTTTTTTTTCTATATTTTCATTGCCAGCTTCTATTTCAAGATGCAACCGTGTAACTATGTATTATTGTTCATGCACTTTTACACGTGTTGATAACACTCGTTTATGTACGTATAATACGATTGAGAATCAGAGCCATGGTTCTGGCTATGAGTAGAACGTCTACCTTGATGGGAACGCAAATCCAAAGGCGTTCGTAGTCATGAAAATGAAAGGAAAGTCCGAGATCAATAGCCGAGAAGTCACTAGAAGTTCGATCGGTTGATATTCCTTTGTATTTTCCATTTTTGTCCTTTTCTTCGTAATCGTAAGATTAGCTTGTTTGTATTTCAAACGACCGAGTCGATCACGGCAATCAGTCGCAGGCCACTGTGCAAATCAGACTACGAAAAAGCCGAAAGCGTGTCGCAGGACAATTTCTTTAAGATAGCGGAAACGCACGGATGACCAGAGTCACTTCCTGTCGATCGTCTTGGCCCAAGGATCGGTTGACCGATCGTGCTTGTGTACTAATTGGCAGTCGGATTGACTTTGGCCCGTAATTAAAACGGGCTATCCAACTGTAAAGTTCAGCCGGCGGAGATGTCGCAGGGTCTCTCCTATAGTGGGTGGTGGGGATTTTTAAAAATCGATAAAAAAATTTAATGAAAATTGAATGATTATTGAATATTTCGAAAAAATAATTTACTTCGATATCAATAACTCATTACAGACGTTCTTCCTTTAAGATTAATTATCTTCGCTTTACCTACCGATATTATATACTTTACGTATTGATAACTTAACGATAATTAACGACTATTCGCATAACGGTTAATTGAACTCTTTACCATGTCCAATAATAGTAGTACTCATTATTCAGGCATATCCCACTACTCAAACGGATAAAGATCCCATATCTGTTATCAAGGACAGATAAATTTAATTTGAATTTTTATCTATCTTAAAAAAAAATTATTTTCTACAGGATATGGATTTGATCGAGGTACTATGGAAGCAGGATGTGGATCTTGGATTTACTTTGGCTCAGCCTGCTACACTGAACGAGAAGGATGCTGGGGAAATTTCAGAGAAGCCAGGAGATGACAATATGGAAAAGCTCAAGGGTCTTGAAGCAGCTTCGAAAAAAGACGGCGATAAGGTGAGCTTTCTATATATATATATATATAGGCGTAGGGCCTTCTATATATATATAGAATAGATATTCCTGTCAGATAAGTATACGCATGCGCCATATGCAAGATGCGCAGAAGTTGTAGATACTGTTACTGCAATTAAGCACATGCCGATTAGCTGTCTAGCTGCTATATTCCCAGCCGGACGGTTGTTATTACTTTCTAGCAATCGGTTATTGAATTTTTCAGTTTGACGTGACAGTGAAAAAAAGAAATATCTATTCATGACTCTAGACTCGAGTGGTAATCACTTATAAATTTCCCATTAGAAAATATTTTTTTGATTAGCTCCTTAATCAAAAATGTAAGCCGTATAAATAGGTACTGTGAAAAGTGGCAAGATCTTTATTTATCGATATAGAAAGATCCACGCAAAGCATCCAGAGGATAAATGATCCGTGTCCATGATAGATCAATATCGAACAGTCAGGCTATCAAATAAAGGTAACGTTACCCGATTGGGTAACGTGGAATTTGGCCCTCGGGGTGGTTATCTCTTCAGGATCTCAAGATCCGACATTCCATTTGTATATAAAGAGGTGGACGATCCTTATACTTCTGGATACGTAACAATCAACAGAGATCATCCTGGATGTTTTCCATAAACTGGATATAGTTTGTCTAAGGGCATTGACATTTTTTAAGTTTTGTCCACGTGTGACGCACATGGCGCAGCATTGTCAGTGACAGTCGAAACATGTTCTTTCGATGATCAGGATCCCCGAAGACACTGCGGCCAAGACGTTAATCCGGTAAAATCCTTGGAAGCCGTGCACAGGGTATCAAGAAGATTAGGCACGAGCCTGACCAGGTTGCACTTGGTCACTAGCTGAGATAGGATCTTTAGTTGATCTTCCTATACCGATCTGGAATCTTGTTCCTGATCCTCAGAATGCTGTATCCAGTTATTCCACTAGCCAATATAGGCTGTCTCGTACGAAGAGTTAACGCTGTTTGGATGATCTCGAGCTGATCAAGGTTACTAGGATCAAAATTCAGAAGCATCTTTGATGGTCCAGGGTGTCTGAATTTTCGCATTTGAATTTGTACGGGAGTTGGGATCGTGCTATAGGTCGAAGGGTGCACACGCAGGATGGTCCCTGAGGATGACGATGCACAGACGTTCTGGGCGGGTCGGCCATCAGACTCTTCTGATTCTCTCCCTTGTTTCTTCTCTTCTCTTTTCTATTTCATTCTCTTGTCTCTCTCTTACACATTATTCCATTTCGCTGCCTCTGGTTCTCTTCGCTCTCGGAACCTCCTCGCGCATTGTTCCATCGAGTTCTGCCTTTGTGATGGCCAAGACGCCGCCATCGAACGCTCAGTAATACGGGGAACACCCTTGGTCCAGAACGAAAGCTGATAGATAGATTCAAAATGGGGATCGCGAATGCTTGGGGTGGAGATAAAAAGGAATAGAAAATATTTTAGAAGACGTGCGAGATATCAAGTGGGTTCTTCTTTCTTATGGGAATGACAGCCGTTGTTCTAGAGTATGGAAAAATGACTTGAAATTATTTTGGAAAATTTTGAAAAATGCTGGTCACCTTTTTTTTTTTAACAATTCTTAACGAAGATTTCAAATAATCATCTGCGTGAATTTCTCACTTCGGTTTTGCCTTTAGGTTGGCTGCACGCATCCGGAGCAATTCTGCCGCGCGGAACCGATCTCCATTTTGTTTTCAGTCGACTGCGCTTATTTTTACGTGTTTTCCTAAGTCGAGTCTTATTACTATTTAGAATCATGATGGTGCAGTATAATAGGTACTGTGGATTATCTGCGAGATGCTGAATAACGCTTGATCCAATTCCAAAAATCACAAATAATATGTCAATGAAAAAATTAACTATGTTGAAGGTATCGAAATGGTCCATTTCGTCGTACCCTATTAGTACACTGATTGAATCAGAGGGAACAACGATTTGGAAATGGTCAATGGGTGATGAAAAGGGTTGAACCAGTTCTGATGTCTGCGTTCTGCTTGTAGTCTCATATATCAAAGTGTAATCAGCAGTTGATATATACTTAGTAACTATAGTTAAATATTCTGTTTAAAATTTATGAAAAATTTCAAAATTCACCCCTGGTAATTTTGGTTTTCCTTGAAACTATCAAAACCATAGCCGGGCTAAATTGGCAAATAATTAATACGAAATTCTTACTTGCCAAATAGACGTTTCAGAGATCTAAAGTGTAAAATTTTCAATTGACATCAGACAGTGCTAAATGATCTTGGTGCGTAGCCACGACAGACTCCATTAGAACGTCTCTACGAGGATCGAAATATCGTTCAGCTTGATGAAGGATTGTCGGTCTCGTGCCTGTAAAGTGTATCCGGAAGAGAAGAGTGGATGGATTGATCGAGAAAAACAAGACACTCGAGCGCTGTAAAATATATCCATAAAACCATCAAAAATGGGCCGCGTTCATTTGGCCCGAGATGCACCGTCGTAAGGGGATGAAATGTAGGGATTGGCAGATGATAGATGTACAGCATCCCTCGCGGGGCAGGAAGCGCCCGGGATGGACCAGTTCAAAAGAGGGAGGCACGGTCGAAGGGAGATTGGAGCAAAGTAGTGGGGAGAAATCGTGTCGAGTAGGAAGGGTAGTAGCCGGGGGGTTGTATTAATGGTTGTGGAAATTGAAAACGCGCCCGACGACCTGAAGTGGGCGGCGGCGGCTTCTCCTTTTTGCCTCATTGTTTCCCCCCCGACGGAAGATTTTGAGGGCAAAATGGCGCTTGCATAATGCGTATCCCTACGGCTTCGATTTCCGCCTGGACGTCTCCGCTACCCCTAAAATCCCCTTACATTCTATTCCCCGTCTGCCAAACAATTCCAACCCCCGATTTCGTGAACTCTGGGCAAATTTATTTACGCTTCTCAAGCCACCCCAAAAGCACTTGCCACTTCGGTAACTCATCTTACGGTACGATGGCGAACAGGCGCTCTTCCACTTCCTGCCAGAATTTACATGGATGAAGGACTCGCGAATACGTTGGTAAAGGTGGCGTTGGTTGGTACTCGTATAATGACGAATGATCGTGGAATAGAGCCAAAGAAGCCAGTGGTGATTCACGGAACCGTGACTGGCACCATTTTCCATGCTTAGTGAGCGAGGGAATGGAATAGATGAAGAAAAAAGGGGAACGAAGGAGAGAAGAGGAACACGTTCGGCTCACGGTGGGGCATTGATTTCATATTTATACAGGGTAGAGAGAAGGTTGAGGTGGGTTAGAGTCTCTTTCGAGTACCGCTGCCTGACGATGTTCACGATGTTGGTGATGTTGGCCAGCAGTGCCGTTGCTGCAGCCGATCGAGACCTGAAGTCGTGACAGCCCAAAACCTTAATTGAGAGCTATGCCAGCAATGCAGGTCCGTGCCGATGACAGGGCCCCCATTGTTGCATGGAGGACAACGTAAAGAAAAAAAAAAAAAAAAAAAAGAAAAAAAGCAAGACAAAGAAAAAAATCCCCGCGGTCAGCGAGGCACGAAAGGACTATAAACTAATCGAGAATCCTTCGAGATTTCCACCTCGCAAGAGCAAACGCCAACTTCACTCCGCATAGAACGCCTACACTCTCCTCGTCCTACGTTCCATAATTACATTTATCCGGATTATTCCTTCTCCTCCAGCCCCTTTTCTATATCACTCTTTTTTTTTTCTAATTCCATTTTTCACTCACCAACCCCTGCCTAATTACAATGTCCTCGATCTCGCCAATCCCCGGGTGTCCCGCGACGCCACGTAACCTCGCATGGCGAATATTTCTCATACGCACGTGTACCAACCTTCCTGGCATGTGGTACTTTTCGTTTGATGGAGGGTGGTTTGAGTTTCATATTCATAACCCCCAGCCCCCCGAGGTCGAAGAGCGCACCACGCAACAACAATACATCACGGAGAGTAAAGAGTGAAGGGGGAAGGTAGATAAAGAGAGAGCATATAGATTCAAGTCGAACGAAAGAGAGAGAGAGAGTGAGCGAGGAACGTAGTGGTTGGATGGCCACTATCAGAACCTGGCTATGATTAATGGTTGGAGTACAATGCTGTTTTCATTAAACTTATTTCACTGTAGCGTGTACCGCCGCCATATACAAGCCAGACTCTGGCTGAACGTCCGCCATGGCTCCGCTTCGTCCTTACGGATATGGACGAAGGGTCCCTTGATTATGACGTCTCTATGACGCCTCGATGTCAATAGCGTTCAATTGATTTCGCCATTGTAACGCCAGTCTTGGTTGAACTCTTTGTTAGGATTCAGTTCTCCATCTTGTATCTTCTCTCTCAGTGACCTTACATACCTTCTGTAGGAAAGAACGTCGCTTCCTCCTAAGTATGATCAATGCTCGATTACTCCAGGTTTGGACCAAGGTCCTGTATTTCTATATCTGTAAATCAGGATCCGTATTGTCTTTGGGTCCAAAGTCTATGAAGTCGATATTATTATTATTTAAATGTAAAATCCTTAACCATGATGATCTCTCCTTTACGTCACTACCATAATGTCCTATTTCCATATACGAATATATATATGTATATATATAGCACAGTATACAGCTCATTTACATAGATTCAAGAACCAAGGTCCAGACATACCAACCCTACAATAGAGTCGTTACGTCAACAGTTTCCTTTCACCCTAATCTCAAACATTTTCTCTCTGGTCCTGTTCTGTCCTAGTTACCAGCATTGTAAGGTAACCATAAGTATACATCGTATTGAATGACCACAAGTCTCCAGGGTTCCTTTTAATTGGCTCAAACAATCAAGATTGCCGATGACTATCCTCTTGGCCTAGCATCAACACTGTCTACCGTTCGTTCAGGATGATATTGTCATCTCGGCGCTAGACCTAACAATGACAATTTTCGAGCATACGTGTCGCTTAACAATAAGCGTAATCACGTATCCAAGGAAGTTGACTTACTATGCACGTGGTGGGATCGGATCTAGGAATTATTGCGTCAACTCGGATCGTCTTGGTCGAAGAATAGCTAAAACCTTGAGGAAGTCCTGTCATCCCTTGGGATTGTCTCCCTGAGAATCCCTGACGATCCTTCCACCTCACGTCGTACCTTCTAACCCTTCTCTTAAGGGATGTCGTTTTCAGGACGAGGCTAAGGATGATGAGGTACCAGAGGAAGATCCATGGGCAGGCCTACCTTATACTGTCGACCTGGAAACCGGTAAGAGAATCAGTATCTTGCGATTTTATATATATATATATATATATATATAGACTTTCTGTTCTATTCCAATGATCTTATGGATATTATATGTAATATAGGTTATGTATATCGCTATATGATTTTACACGCATTCGAGTCTAATTAAAAGCCATAACAATATGTCCGGCACGGATGCGCTCTGGTAAACCGGTAAGGTTCGACGTACCCCACCTACACGGGGCTGCTCCTTAACACGATACGTTGCCAGCAACCTGCAGCTGTCCGTTCGACCATCGTCTCATTATGTACGAAGCGTGTCGAATTAAAGCAGCAATTTGTAAGGACAAACCCCGAACATCCTCGACGAGGGACGCTGCTACGTTCTCTGCACCTGGCCACACCTTTCGCTAGCGAATTACCATATACACGGGCGAGTACGCTGTCTTAATATACGTGTATCGCAAGCTTTTACGAAGACCGCGAATATAATTTGAACTTGAGAAATAGGTCGTTTTTGGATGACTGTCGAAAAAAGATTATTCAGAGTTACGATATAACGTGGGTATTAAATAACTGAATTATAGGTCAGGTTTGGAGTGTACGCTTGGAAATTTTGGAATTTTTATAGTAATGTACTTGGCTGAGTTTCCCGGTGGAACGAGGAAATGTCAAAATTGAATAATTTCGAATTTTACGGTATGCTTCAAAAAATTGTAATGATCACTCGAGGTATAGCGCATATGTATAGGCTAGTCTGGCTAGGGATGTAGAACGTTTTCAGGCAGGCTTGGAGTTCCGGAGGATTCGAGCCGGGGAGTGGCTCCAGGAACGCCCTCGGCCCCTTCTCCTGGGCAGCACTTTGCCGAGGTGCCCTGCCCTTCGTGCTTCGTTCCCCACTGCATTTAATTACTTTGGTGCCGGACGAGGAGCCCGTGACTCCGTAGAAACCCTCTTGCGTACCTACGTACGTACCTAGGTACGTCCCTCGCACCTTTCCTACCTTTTTGTTCCCTTAAGGAAATCAAAAATACAGTACTACCTGTATATTACACCCTTTAAACACGCCGAGGTTCGTTAGGCACACGGAAGTCTATATCTGAATACATATATGCATATAAAAGCTCGGAATAAATAAAAGAAACGAAGTCTATTATTTTTTCCATAAATTTCTCTTTAATTACTTTTAACACGGGCGCGTATCGATTTGCGTGCGTGAAAGGCGATGTTTATCGGGCGACTATCGTACCTGCGTGGAACTAAATGAAGCCCGAGCTTTTATCTCTATTTGCTGGTTGATTAACTTTTTAATTAGCCCCTCCCACAGTACATGGCACGAGAGCCACAGGGCCAGTTGACGTCGTAGTACACATGGATCTATAAGTAATTTTTTTTATTATTACACAGGGTGAGACTATTTAACACGTGTCAGCTGGGATCTATGATTAAAATAGATCTTGGATTAGATCATTCGGACTGGTTCCTATTGGAGCAGAATGATACATCAGTGTGATCCATGATCCAGTCAGTTTGTTAGGGATCGAGAAAAAAAAGGAATAAAGAAAAATTATCCAATTGCAATTGCATACAGATTGTCCGATCGACTGGTCCAGTTTCCATGAGACAGTATAGACCGTGCCAGTCGCAAGTTGCGACAGATCGCCGATAGCATCTCAATGATCCACAGGGCGATCTTGTTGTCTCCTGGTACGTGCATTACGCTATGCTGTGCGTAATAATAAATATGTTTTATAAGGCTGCGGCCGTGCAAGAGCAGGACTCATTACGCGGTTATCTCTCAGCTGATCGAACGAACCTATTCAATATGGCGGTTGATTAATGGATCAATAGACTTGTCCGAAAGGAGGTACCTTGATAGGCCATAGTTGCCCGTTCGATTTCTTAGCTTATTTTCATTCCGCGATGCTCGTTCTTTGTCGCTATTGACTTTTTGCAATGAGTGAATTAAAGGAGCATGAAGAACTGGATCGACGATGCTCCGATACTAGTTACTTTTTGTCTAGGGATAAAATTACTTGGTAGTGCATATACCTATATCTGTATATACGTTGTTACTATTACCGAGGGAAAATTAAGGAACCACTTTTTCATAGGGTTTACATTGATACATAACGTGTATGTTGTATGGATATGTGAAAGTCGTCGAATTTGAATATTAATATTTTAATTATTTTTTTATCGTGCTCTTCGTGGATGTGTTAAATCAAGAGTCGCTTTTATGAGGTAATACGAAAAAAAAAAATGTCAGCACCACCACTAGGCTCTTGTACCAATTTGATAGAGCATGATGGATTACATCATGGATCTTGTAAAAAGTTTATATCCACGAATAAATTAACATACCATTGTCTCACTGTGCTTTGGGTGTGCCTACAAGTGCTACGGCTGAGTTCGTCTTTCGGGTTAGGTTTCTCACTACGGATGTACCATAAAGTCTTCGAACTGTGTGGGATCTCCTTTTTCTTTTCGTATGGATTTTTCGAAAGTCCATAGACAATGCTGGCAGACCTTTTTGATTTTGTTAAATGGCAGGTCATACAGTCGGGGTTACCAGGCGAGTGTCATACGAGCTTAAATTGTATCTGACTATATATAGTTTTTGGGTCTAAGAAATCGTGATGAAATTCAAGAGTGATTTTTTGATGTACAATTTTTCATAATACCCATAGAATTTACCTTAATGTTTCAATTCACCGATTATTACTGACTGACTCCCACGTTGCTTTTTACATACTGAAAAGGATAATGTTGAGTTAAACCAGACGTCGCAGATACTTATGCCCGTCCTCCGGGATCAAATTTGATTTCAGGCACCGCCCGCAGCGCTGCAGTTTCGCCTATCGGAGCTGAAATGAATTTGCTTACGAATGTAAAATAAAGTCTGACTTACACGAGTAAAGTTGAAGCAGCCACTATGAGTGTTATTTTACTCGTATCTAGATGCCGGGTTTGTATGAAATAATTTGATTGAGAAAGATGAAAATTTCGTGAGAACCAGACGTATCTTATGTATCGTGAGAAAACGAGTGCGGAAAAAATAATTGTTTATAAAGTACAAACGTATCAAAATTCTCACGTAATTCTACCTTGATGCTAGACTTACGTCACGAAACTTCTGAAAAAGCGTTTGGATCAATACCACAAATCTGTATTAGTCATCGATGACGAGATTCGTGATCGATCGTGAAATCTTCGATATCTGTCTTAAGCAATCAGCAGAATTTTGGCTCCTATGTAGCAGTCACAGTTAAGAACATAGAAAATCAGCGTGCATACTGATTCCACGTGCTTAGTACATATGAGAATCGTAATGGGCGTTCGATTTCATAGACTCCGCCTTCAGCGATAGACTCCAGATATTATCTTCTGCTTGGAGAACTAATCGAGAATAGACCCTAAAGTCAGAGAACGAACCGGAAAGAACCTTTGAAAAAAAAAAAAAATAAAAAATAGACGCCATACTAACATAGTCCTATATATAAGACCCTCAAAGGGAACCAATTAATATTTCCATCTGCTCCCGGCATTAGACGCTCACCAGAGTCACCAACGTACATTAACCAAAATTCTTTGGACACATCAAGAAACTTCAAGGCTCTAAACAAACTTCTACCGTAATCGTCCTTGTATCCTGGGAGTTACGCTAGAACGACGACAAGTCTTGAATTTTCTTTGACTTCCTGCCGGTACGTGCGAAGGACGTGGATTTACAGAGCGTCGCCGAAGAAACCGCAGGAAATTACAATTGCTACGGAGTTTTGTAGCATCGTTCTAAGTTTGCGTAGGCGTAAACACTGCTGTGACCCATTTCAGGAAATCGTGCTGAACTCCTACGACTTTGACTTGGTACGGATGAAATTTCTGAGGTCCTCAGACATCATCCTGCTAGGGTGAAGGTATGTGGGAAGAAAAAAATGTTCAGGTCCTCGATTTCGTCGATGGCGGAATGGTCGTTGGGAATGGTGAACTGTTTTTTTCGAATGGAGTATATTGAACGCCTGCGTGAATGTGGAACAGGAACATCTGCCACGTGCGCGGGCGTTTCGTGGATCCTCCTGCCTTTCTGCTCATGTGTGGTCACACGAAAGTTCCTAGGGGGACGCTGATACAGCATGGCCGCATCCGCCATGCGTATGCGCAGCCATGTGAACGGGCCAATCTTTTGTCTTAGCCATTGTTTCGCATAGTTTCCATTGGTATGGGTTGACGTAGTAGATTCACTTTCGAATTAGATTGATATGTAGTTTGGATGTAGAAATTGAAAGGTTTTCAAATCAATTAAGGTAATTCAATCGATATGGATTTGTCCGTGTTATTTAAAATTATATATGAATATTTTTTGGTATCAGGTAATTGTGGTTTGGTATTACATTTTTTTTTTTCATTTTAATAATTGATATGAGATATATGACTGTTTTCGAGGACACGTGGTACACGTGGTTGAAGAACCCTGGGTACAAGCATGAGGAGTAGGGGCTGCTGCAATTTTGGATATCGTATTAATTTCCGCTTCGATTCGACAAGGGTGTGGTGAAGAAAAAAATAATGTACGAACGGTTTGGTGCCTAGGGGGAACCATAACGAATTTCGTTCCAAGTGGATTCGGAATTGAGGTGAACCCTGCTGCTTGTATTAGGGCCTTACCGACTATTGGGACTTATGGGTACGTTGGTAGTCATGGATACTTTGAGCTTTCATTCATCAGCATGAAGATTGATACTTTGCTAAAAATTCAAATAATTCCTTCTATCAAGACATCGATAAGATAACAAATTTTATCTGACGTTTGTTATCTATGCGAGTGATTAAGGATGTAATTCAAAAACGAGATTTTTTTTTATTCAAAATAAAAATACGTCAATACCAAACAAAAATGACAGTGACTCACACGATGTATGTATTTCTCCCTTCTCGGTCGATATTAACGGTACTAGACGTCTTTTAGAAAAATAGCAATATCACAAAAGCATCATAAAAGAATAGCAAGCTTGGTTTAGCTAAGGAATATCAAGAAACAGGAAGCAGCCCAGACTCCGGTATTTCCTCATTGTGATTCAGATCGCCGTTCCGTCCCACGAGAGAATCAATATTTGGAGCTGTGCGTGTTCCGCCATGTTAGCCCGGCTTGCTAGAATCCCTCGGGGGTTGCGCTTTGGGGGCAGCTGCTTGGCGGAGCCTGTTCGGAGCTATGGTCTTGGGGGCATGACTTGCTACATCCACCCCTGTAACGTGGGCACACACCATTACTCATATCATGCCTCGCCACAAGGCTTCGAGTCGTCGGGATCGACTCTATGTGGATTCTCGATGATTCTATACGTATAGTAAAATCCAGTAAGAATCTCCACAGGATTCTAGAAAAACCCTTAAACAACCCCCGTGGTTTGAAATTCCATAAAATCAACACAAATTTGGAATGACAGTCTCATTTAACCATAAATAATAATAGATTTAATATGCCCGTTGTTAAAATAAAAAATAATTTTTAAATCGACTTAACAAAGATTGGCTTATAGGCAAATATAATTTTAATATAATTTAGCTTTATAAAAATGTCACTGTAACACTTCGACGCTAACTTCAAGTCCAAGAAGATGGTATCGTCCATCCTAGGGCCGCGTGATTTCTTTTCTTTGAAAAGTCATCGTCTGACCCTTTCTCGGTACTTTAATTATTCCTACCATTAATCTCCTCGAACTAAAATAAACCCCCCCTACTGTCTCCCTCCCTTTCTCTTGGTACATACGATACTCACCAGGCGGCGCAGACGAACGTCCCGTTGTGGCACTTTGGGCTTCTAGGACGGTCGACTTATAGGAACCGGTCGCCATTGTTGCGCGCGTAAAAAGCCCGAATACCTTCTCATCTAACCACTACGGTCCTTTTGCTGTGCTTCAAAGACATTTCAATTCCCCCGTGGATTAAAACATTTACATAAAACTCGTATTACGACGCGCCAATAAATAATGACGTGTCAATTCCGGTGAAAAATTAAGCCACACTTCAGTCTTCTTTATTTATCTCTCTTTCTCTCCCTTTTCAGTATATACTTATACCTTTTTTTATCTCATTCGAGCCACGACTCTTCGAGGCTAACTTTGGGGTACAATGGTAACCCACCCTCCATCCCTTATAACACCACCTTGATGCCTCTCCTGCATTTTACTTTTTACCTGGTAGCGCCATTTGGCTTTGGAACATTCGTAAAGATTTTTGCAAATCATCCCAACCCTATAACGCAAACTACCAAAGGAGATTTTCTACCCTCTCTAGTCCTCGTTTCCCTTAAGATTCTTTATTTTTGGTTATGTAACAATTTCAGCCTTAGACCCATACTTGACGAGCATTAAAGTCACCAGAACGGCTTACTCGTAACACGGATATAAATTTACAAGATGCAACATTACAGATAGTCCAGACATAGTGATTTTATGCATCTATTATGTTATTTTACTTGAAATACCTTTTTTTTACCAATGATCCTATCAGCAGCATCTACTTGAGATATGTCAGTGGTTAGAAGTTCTAGGAATCTGATCTCACTCACGAGTCTATAGCAATGAATGCTTTGATTGGTCCCAGGATGAAAATTTATTTGAACCATATAGATTATACGAGAGTTCATAATTTCAATGTGAACTTTGAACCTTTTAAATTGAACAACGAAGGCTGAACAAAACTGTTGTATAGAGTGAATGTAGAAATTTTTCATTTATCCCATAGACTGTACGTTCTCATAGATAGAGAAAAATCCTAAGGATATCTGGATACCGGATATATGTATATGGTTATCATGTAAAATATTATGGAAGCAAATTTGAAGATACATCGGTAAAGAATATAAAGCCAAACATCAAACAAGGGTGGTTGGTAGAAGAAGACTCCAGGTTCTGGATTGTGTTGGTTTAGGATAGATATGTATCAGACTGAGTCGGTTGAGGTCAGCCTGTCACCTCAAGCACCATTAGCCCTTTTTAGACACCCTCTCCACCCATCTCCAACCTGTCATTATTGCATCAAGCCATTTTTTGTCGAAGGACTTTCCTGAGAAATCCTTACGGACGATAAAAAGTAACAAGCAACGCCCCCCGTGTCGAGTCACCGTCCGTGTCCAATTTAAGACTCATTTCATTAACCTGCTACATACCAAGATAACGAAAGGAACAATTTTTCGGGAATTGCTATCCGAGCCCAAGTGAACAGTAATTGCACGTGGTTAACGGGGAACAATACAATCGTCATCCACGTGTATCAAAAGCCAGAGTGTACACAGAAAGACAGTATACTTTGTCTCTTCTTTTTATCCCGTCATCAACAACCCATAACAATAAAAAAAAGCCATAAGAGTGCTATGGTTTTTTCAAATACAATCCAACCGAGTGGCATCGATGCCAAAGTGGAAAGTTCCCCGAATGAATCAGACTCAAGACGAGCCTGGGACCAGTTTGAAGAAAAGGGGTCTCAAAAGATGTGTTCATCCTGCATATACGTGCACTTGAGAAGATCCATGCTTGATCCTGCCAAGGATTCCACGATAGATTCCTAAGGTAGAAGTCCATGTGACTATAAGATAATCCTGATAGAGGTTCGCGGGTAGAGCAGGGAAAAATAGTCATAGAAGACGAAGCCCAAGGATCAAGGTGAAATAAGGCGCGAGCAAATAGAGTCAAATTCACGTTCGATCCGCTGAGCTAGCAGGCAGCAGCTACGGCAACAGCGAATATCAAGGTAACAACCTTGTAGTTTTTTCCCGCGCGCCACGACCCACTGCTTTCTTTGTTAATCGACGACGAACTCGCCCGACTTTTTTATCAGACATATCCGTAAGACACGTCTCGTTCTATCGATTAATTTCATAGTATCGTGCATCGCGTCGATTCCGTTCCGCCGCTGAAAAGCAGCATCCTCGTACAGCTGGACCTTGAGATATACCCTGTTCGCAAATTTCAATCCTGAATGCAGATGAACAACAGAAACGTTCCTGTTCTATTTTGAATTACGTCAGTACTACACTACACGCCTATAGTACGAGAAGTAAATGTCATGACGTCGCAAGAGGCCACTGTGCCACGAAAAACACACATCACGACAACTTGCAGTAGTCACTTCGAGTACCCTGAATGAAGGATTGGTTGTGCAAAAAAGGGCACAGTATTTTATTCGCCCTACTTTGCTACGTACTTTTCTTCGTAGTTATCAGTTGCGCGAGATATTTTATAAAGGTCCAATTTACAAGGTAAAAACTTACATTCCTTATTTCAACTTTGTTTTTCCACCAGTTTCTTATGCGCCCTAGGATCATGTGGGTTCAATCCCATAAACAGCGGCGCAGTTAGCAACACTCCATACATCAACCATTCTATCTGAGATTTTATCTCGACTACGATAGAGGTCCGACCTGGCGTTCAACCCCGTGAGACCTTTCCGCGTGTAAGACCGTCCAATAAACCGGATAGCTTATTAGGTGCGAGACTCCTTGTAGTAAAGTGTTGTTTACGAGCTGCACTATCCCTGCCTCGCGGTGCCGCAGCAACACTAATCGGCAACTGCTTCTTCTCTACGTTATATCCTAGATTCTTCTTGCACAACCTCCATGAAATTGGCTACGAAAGATGTTACGATCAGCTGCAAGTATAACCTCGAGATAAATTGCCATCCCTATGTTTATACAAAGACATAAATACCCTCGGCTGTCTGTACCTACGTGCAAAAGAGCTTTTGGACAGTCCAATTAAAAATTTTCAACTTTGCCAGCATGACTCTGCCAGGGAATTCATGCCGCGCGGGAGATTTAAAAGTGCAAGCCAAAGACCCAAGAGTCTAAGTCATAGTATGAGGTAGCAACAACGTTCATTGACGGCCACAACAATCTAGAATGACTTGGTGTCTATCGACCGAATTCTCTATGGCGGGTCTATGACCTCGTTTTTCCAAAATTTCCTTACTAAACTTGACCCCATTCTACAAATTACCTATAGTACATTTACCTATCACCGAAATGCACTCGCGTGACCAGTTATTTAATTTTCCTCTATAACGACTGTATTCGATGATTCTTCATTCCTATGTCATCCGACTAAGACCTTCCACCTTGCGTCACGATGTGTCACAATTTACAATGTTAAACATACGTGTTTACAGTGGTAGTAACTGGACCGTAACGCTTTCGAGTTACGAATCTGCTGACTGTTTGTTCTCCCGGTATATAAGAGAGGTGTGATATCGTCCATAGTCTATTCAATGTAACACCGTACGCATATCCTAGGTACGGGCCAACAATGACCGACAACTTTTCTAATGGCCATTATTCTCCTAATTATGTTAACTCACAGTTAATTTCAGCACTTGAACATACCTTCGTATATCTATACATACATACATGTGTACCATACATACTATCCACTCGATAGCTCTCTGGTTCAATCGAGAATAGTATATTGATACGGCATTGTTGCTCTTATAGTTGCTTGCACGTGATGTAACGGTCGACCACGAATTTCACGGTCACCATTTACGTTGGTACCTGTATACGTGAAGTTACGTAGAGGCTACCGTATATATTCAGTATCTAAGAATAGAAGAATTTTCAATTGTCCCGACGCTCCGAACTTTCAGCTTTTTTTTTATCAATGGTATTTTCGAACGAAACTCATTAGTACCCTGTGACAGGGTGGCGTGAAAATCGTCGATGATAAAAGTGTCATCGGCCACTGTCGCGAATAGTTCAAATGAATAACCAGTGCCTTGTCTCTCGGTCTATCTATTTCTATGTATATATATTCAAAGCCGTATTATGTCCCTTTGAAAGAAAGAGCCATGATTGTATCAGACGTCGTTATGGGGCCCACCACTTTAACAATGGTGTAAAAGCACAAGTTCATGGCCCTACTATTATTTACCACGTACGGGGTGTCCTGTGCGCTCCTCGACAATGGTTCCGCGAGATCGAGCATACATTGTTACGTTACATTTTCGAAGCGGTAGGATTTTGAAGAGAAACGCAGAAGAGCGAACGTCGCTCTTAGCGCTCCCTGAGTGATTTGCACTTATCGGTTAATAAATCAGTGCCCCCGATCCCTCACTATTAAACATGATACCTTTACTCGACATTTCGCTAATGGAATAACTCAGGCATTATAGAGATTCGAATTGGGTTAGGATATATTTAATAGACACAGTCTGGTTATGGTTAAGAAAATTTTAAAAATTTTAAAAAAAAATCTCAATCGGACTCGAATTATCGATTCTGAGTACCAGCAGCCATATTGGTACCGAGCTAGACAGGATGTGACAATGAGTTTCTTTTGGTCTCAGCGTTCCTCAATTCTTACCTCGTCCAAAGCGAATGATCTTGAAATCGATCTTAAGGCCTGTAGGAATGATTGTGTGACTGTGTAATAATGATAATAGCGTCTATTGTTACGTAACACGAGATACCTAGCGTCTACGTGTTTTGCAGATTTTTCTCGTGTCTCGTTGTTCGATCAAGCTTTGTATAGATGAAGCGCGGCGGATGGTTAGATCGAGCATGGTAAGCGCGCGAGACATTCCTTCGTTTTCCGACGACTTAAGTGAAACTTTTTTACCTGAAACAGTAGAGGCGTAAAATCGGGGGATTGAAAAATGTTTCGGGCCCCGCGGACGAGTGAAGTCACCGAGCCAACCGTAGAGACTCACTTGGTCTCTGTGGTTAATATCAGGGGGTGGAGCGCGTTCCTTCGAGGGTTCTGAAATGAAGGGGGCCTGGGAGAGGAGGATCAGGGTAAAAAACCAGTGGGAATATAGTCAAGAACAGACAAAGGCCGGGTTACCGGAAAACAATGGACGCCGTAGCCACTCTGGTCCACGGCGCAGCCTCCACGACGCGAGTCTCTCGTGGCCGGCAGTATATAATTATTACTATAAATGAAGCCATTGTCACAACCGATATGGGATTTATATTAATAAATTGCCCGTAGTGTAACAGCGTCTTACTTGCCTGTAGAATTTCGTACGTAGTAAAAAGTCATTGTAAAATTCTCACGGTACCCTTTGGCTTGACGAAGAATCTGCCTAAAAGTTCGAGCGGCCATCTTGAATATGGACCAGACTCAGGAGGAGGGATCTGGAGTGTATTTGAAAAAAATTCAATGATTCCTCCTGGAAAGTTAATCTAGATAAAATACAAGGGGGGTGGCAAAGGGTGATGAGAAAATTCGTGGTAGGCCCTAGAATCTCTGTATAATATTATACATCATTTATATCCCTGTCAGATGAACTACCTTACTCCATATTGCCGGCTGGACCTCCCTTCCTTGATTACAATTCGGGTAGTTCGGATTCTTCCGCGAGATAAGACCAGGTTTATTAGATGGGTATGGCGTTCAAAAGTAACGTGGAAAACTTCAGTCTTAAAAGTCCGCCATTACGCGGAACCTTGATTGAGACTTTTTTTTGGGAAACGGGGAAACAGATACCGGTCCAGCGTGACTGAGTAAAATTATCGGACGGTAAATACTTGGAAATTCATAGTCAATGGAAACGGGAGTTTTTAGTGGATTTTTGATTTTCTAACCTAAAAGAATGCTAATGTCTGTAATATAAGGCAATGATGTCCTTATACACTTATATACGTATGTGACGGTTCTTTGAGATTTTTATGCCGACTCGTGTACTGACATTATGCCAGAATGCATTAATCCCATACGTGCACGATCTTATTGGTGGTAATTACCAAGCTGATCTGATATATACTACAGTGGGCAAGTAAGGATCTCTCATAGCGAGTTATAGTGAGAGTGACGACATAAGAATAAAGGGTATCAATAGAGGAAGCATTTGACAGGATTTAGATAGTATCTTAACAGCAGTGGTTTACAACCTTTATCTACAGCCAAGTCTGCTGCGCCGAGTGTCTTCGAGAATCGCTAGTCACTATAGGCCCGAGCATGTTTTTATAGGATTATATACGAGAACCAATTTTGAGACTGAAGTATCTCGATGGTAATTCAATGAGTTGAGTCAGGTCAGGAATTTATTCTGTAGACCGTAATACGAAATTAATTAAATGTAAAAGAAATTTTCAAAATCCCATCAGAACTATAAAGCACGCATTAGATAGATTAAAACATATAATAAATATACCTAACCTCGAATCAGTCAATAAAAAGGAGTTGAGTTCAATGAAAAAGATTATTTTGTAAAGAAAAAAAGGGTAAAATCGACCAAACTACCCTATAGCGACAATATCATATTGCAAAGGATCGCTTCGATCTATTTATGCGTTCATATGCTGTATGTACAGATATTTGAAATACGTATTTCGATTAAGGGTGGGTTGTGCAAGCTCAGGGTAATTCGAATGCGCATCAACCCTGTCCAAGATGCACCCCTGATCCCTACAGTGTGGCAACGTCGAGCGATCAGGCCTTGGTACGCTCCCTGCTCAGCAGGGAGCCGGAGAATGGCATTATGGGTAGAGACCTTCCCACTCTAGCCTCCAGTCCTCCTGCGCGCATTGTCTGGCAGCCATATTGGAATAACAGCCAACCCCGACGTGATTGGTCCGTTTTTTAACAGCAAGCCCGCGTCTCCGGACAATGCTTGGCTGGCTGCGGTTAGGCAATCCCTGGCTACGCGATAGTCTATCAGTCAACTCCATGCTTCGCTCACCTCGAAATCATCTGGCGGTGCTGAGTGTTGTGATCCACTGGAAGATTTGAGGAGACCTCGTAATCCGGGGTTTTCGGGATGACAAATATTCCTGTGATGATATTCAATCCGAATACTTTTAGTGATGTTAAATTAAAATATTCTTTATCGATTGTGATTTGAGAGGAAGTAAATTCAGACTAATATTTTCTTCTTCGACGTGTTTCCTTTATTTGGATTTTTCTCGTTATTCCGGACTCACTGGTGTCGACGAAGAGCCGTAGTGCCGTACCGAAAGTAACCAGATACCTTTTAAGACGTGGACTTGTGTACTTTGAAGATGCATTTATTTTTTAGCGTCACTTCCGAGTGCGGCGGAACGATTTACATCGGGCTGTATACACTCTTTCGTTTGGAACAATGTTAATAGTGTCTCAGGGGAAAATTGAACATTTGCAATTAGAACGTTTAATCAATACATTTCCTATCTGCAAGTTCTATTAAATTGTGCTGTGATATATACTGTGAGCTCATCTACTGTCCATTTCGCACTGTCTCTTGGGATTACTTACACTTTGGATTAATCCTTCTAAGGTACGTCGATTGAACTTTGAAGAACATATAAATTTCAAAATTTAGAGACACCCATAATCCGTTACCGCGAAAAATATTCAGTGAACAATATATTGTTTCAAATTAGTAAAAATTTCCGTAAAATTTATTACACACTCGGTATGTAGAGTCGTCCTAAAAAATTGTATGAAAAATGATAATTTCAAAAATACAACTTTTTTTTATTAAAATTCAATATATTTCCTAGTGTCTAAACGAATAATGCTGAACGTCGGATTCCACATCGAGCACCGTCGCGATCTTTCCGTTACAGATATTAGAAATAAATAGATTTAGAAATATAATAAAAAAAGCTCCCGGGAACCGCCCGTCTCGTGGAAACTCGGAATTTCCGTCAATAATCGTAGGGCGAAACGCGAGGAAAACCGTGTGATGGCGTAACGTCGCGTTGGCGCAGTTCGTCAGACTCTGCTCGGACTAAACTAGGCTTAATGAAAGGGCTGACAGCAAGCAGTACAACAATTAAAATTAATGGTAGCAATTACGATTTAAGCAGCTAGTATTGCCAGGTGACCGGCGCACGAAATATTCACACGATCTATGTCAGCCGTAAAAATAAGACGTCAAACCACGTCCCCGTATTGTCATGCATTTCCACCCTTTGTTAAGAGCTAGGGAACGCAAGTAAAATTGGCTGCGATATATTTGTCACTCGATAGGACAATACTGTTCGACTGTACGAGCTTTCACGACTCCATTCGTGCTCCTGTATAACATAGGGAAAAATAGGTACCTACGGTTCGCGTAGCGTTGCCGGGAAAAGAGAACAGAAGGAGAGAGAGAGAGAGAAAAAGGGCGAAGAAATTCTGCCGTGTAACGCAGAAATTATTATCAGGAAGCGTCATTAAGCCGAGTCGGCCGGGCGAAATATGAAAAATGATCTGTCAGAATTCCGTAGTCTAGGAAGTGATCCTAGGCAAGTTCAAAGGGACCGTGGAATTGAAAGAGATTCTCGCATTATTCCGCTAGAGGTAGGTACCTATACCTTCCGATAGGTACAGACCGGTGGCGTGATCTTGCGAATTTGAACAATTCCACAGAATAATTCGTTCCCTCGAGGATCACAATTTTCATGCGAGGAAAAATCATCCCCTGGAAAACTCTTGTATGAGTCCTAAGCGCGACGGGTGTATATGGTCTGCGATTTGAAAAACTTCTTGTTACCCTATTCGGTTATGACGATCTGTCGTAAGATAAATTTTGAAATTCTGATACCCATTGGTTTGTAATAATAAAAAAAAAAAGAAATTTATCTTCGAACTAGAATCCAATTCAGGATAGACAGTCTGAACTGTTTTGGTACCAGTTTATCGTTATATCTATCTATGACACTCCTAGCATTGTGATTATTTCAAATAGATACCCTAGTCTAGGATCATCAGTATTTCCACCTACTCTGCTTCTGGAATAAGATTATACGTATATGTCCCACGTATCTAGCTCGTGTTTGAATCAGGAACACGAGAAGATATCGATGCCCGGACGGAGAGGGTAGCTGGCCAATGTAGGCACACGGTCCTTTAAGCTTGTAGGGGTTGCTCTTTATCTTCGATATGATTAATGACGCAGTGCCAATGGTGACACTGAATTATGACGTTTCACGTGAAACACAAGCATCGCATTCCGAAATCCCAATTGAATTTCAGTGTAGCTCCAAAAAAGTACCAGATCTTGGTAAATCAGCATCCATTATAATTTTACGCTTAAAATTCATTTATTCGTATCTCATAATTACCTTATGGTAAGCAAGTATGATCATCCAAGATGAAAAAAAAAAAATGTCTTCCACGTAATTACAAGGTCCTTGGAATATTCTTCATATACTTTTTCCAAGGATCCTCGCAAAAGTGAACAAAAACGTGACGATCGATCATGCAATAACGTTTTTTTCATTAATTTCAAAAAAACCGTGCAGATCATCGCACAATCATTGAATCATCATTTCAAACTTACGTCTCCGTATTCTTTGTGGACTATTACGTTTTGAAAAGTCTACTTAAACATTTAGACTACTTTAATCAAGTATTCATCAGATGTGCATGAATTAGCTTTTCGTTTGGATTTTATTTTCTTTCGAGTATTCGAAGCACTTTTAGAGGGTGAAATTTTTTTAGTACCATTCCGTACAGAAGGGTGGCTTCTATCCCGGATAGTATAGGGTGGCCAGAGTTCCTTCAAATTACGGCAGCCATTATTGTGCGGTTGGGCTCGCATTTGGACCAGACAATGGCTGCCACCACTTGTTAATGTAATAGGCGTCCGAAAGGTGCGACCTTTCTCTGCTGGCCGCACTCAAAGTCAGCCGCTGAACGAAAAGCCGCCCTTCTCATCCTCGAGACACCCTCAGGATAACCCAGTAGTAGTTCAGTCCAGGTCTGGAGACTGTAGGTAGAGCGAGAATTATTATTTCATGAGATTATTATCTCTAATAACATCCCCGAGAGTGCGGAGAAAAACCTACCCTCGAAATATCCTCGGCGCCGCTTTCTTTTCCGATCGAACCACCAGGAATTCCCTTGTCTAGCCCCGACATCTTTTTGACTCCATTTCATCCCTTACGAATAGGACACTAAGAAATTGACTAAACCAGTCTCATTCAAGAGGGTAGAAACACAAAACGATAATCTATTTACCTTGGCAAAATTCTTTAAAAAAATAATAATAATTTACAGCAACTATATATATATATATTTTTAAGACTATATAAGCGAATTACTCCTATAGTCATTGCATGGAGCATTGCACAAATGCATTATCCGGGTAGCGTTTGGTATCCGCGCAAGGGATGGAGTAGGGATCAGATCGAATGAGACCATTGGTCGGAGGGCGGGAACCTTAGGGGTTGCTAGAGCCAGCAGGTGGATCTTCAACAACACCCTCTTTGTCCCACAATTAGTTACGTTTTTTCCTGACTCCCCTCCACCTCAAATTTTACCTGCCTATAGCTCTGTCAGTTTTCAAGTGGCGCGTCTGAGAACGAACGGAGCCGTTTTTCACATTCCGTGAAAACGTTGCGCGTCTTATACAAATAAATATCACGTGCGTAAATATACCGGTTGGAACCGTGAGTTTGCAATTATTCAGAAGTATCGCATTTCTTTTGAAACAGGACCAATCGATATATTGTTCGGTAGTGAATCAGTGTGAAATCAGTTCTATATATAATCAGTGTATACCAGTGATGCTAACGAGGAACGTATAACTTGAATAATGCATCCCCACCACGAACTGTCAATCAGAGAACCGATGCCCATGTACCACCTAGTGTCATCGATAAGACCAAATTCAAGGATCATTTAGCGATGCCATTTGAAGATGGCTGACATTTAACAAGGTAGATATTTACATAGGTAGACTCGGTTCAAGTCAAAATCAAGGCCACGTGAAAAGATTGTCATACTACAATATAGGTTCTAAGGTATACGGAAGTAATGAGACAATTAGCGGCAACTTGAGCGCGCAATTACCTTTGTAATTAGGACCTTAACGGGCTTGAGTCTCATCTTCTCCTAGCAGAAGACACGTCACAATCGATCAGTCAGCGTACCTCTATTCATTAAATTCCGATCAGCAGTCATGACTGTAGACTCCCATAAAACGAAGAAATCATTGGAACAAGATCCACCCATGAATCGAATTCAATCAAAATTGTCTGCTATAAAAGAGCTTAAACTAATGATGATTCTGCATTGATTTCCAGGTGAATATATCCTTTCCGGAACTCAGAACGAAAGCGAGGATAGCCAAGACCTCCTGGGGGAGGCTGCCCTGGGCTTGGACAATCAAACACTCGCAGGACTCGCGCAAGACACCTTAGAGCTAAACGTTACTCTAGGATTGGGGAATGACTTCACATCAGATCTACTCGGAGGTAGTCTCCTAGGAGCAACTGGTGTCGAGGGCCTCTTGAGTAACGATTCCCTAGGTCTACCTGACGGTTTTAGCCTCGAAGAGGCTCTGGAGCTAGTTGGGCTCGATGAGCCTGAGACAGAGGTGAGTCCGCTACCCAAGACAGTTCCTGTGTTAACTTTCTGTATCTTCATGCTGAGATCAATCTTTCAGGAGACCAAGAAGGACCTAAAGAAGACGAAGGAGAAGGTAGTCCAGGTCACTCCTGAGACTTCGGAAACTGGAGAGGAAGACTCGGCGTCGTCTTCATCAGAGGACAAGGACAGTCCTAATTTATCACAGGAAAAAGAACTTGAATCCAGCGACATGATTCACACACCGCAATTCCATCATCCTCATCACCCTCATCATCGCTCCTTCCAGGTACGTTTTTTCCATGCAATTTCTCGGGCTTATCTACTCGCTGTCCTGTGTCCAGGAAATCTTTATGTACATAGAACATATACAGCGTGAAATACACGTGGCGATTATTATCGTCTGACGCACAGTCTGTCGCTGCCCCAGGCTCGCTTGCGTTTGCCGATCGTTGGGGTGCTTTTTCGAAATTCTTCTAATGAGGGGGTTCAGGGAGCTCTGATACGGCTGTATGATATACGAAGTAGGAAACGCAAGATTGGAGTCCCTCTGAGAGCGGATAGCCAGCATAGTTAGAGCGGCGTTTACGATCCATAAACGGGACATTTGTTATTTACAACGGCAACTACAGTACTACGCGAGCCACGACGGAGCTCTAGCTGATCTCGGACACCCAACAATTATCCGTCGTAACCGTGTCTTAATATAACGAGTCGTTGCAATGTGTAACTTTGCCGACGCGCGAAAAATTCTCTCTCCTGCTAAAAGCGCCACGACGCTTTTACCTTGGGTTTTCGCTCGTGCGAACCTTTTAGTTATGTCGGGCAAACCTGCAAAAACTTAACGGTCTACCACTGATCCGATAACGTAGATAAGCGAGAACAGCGTTTAAACTATATGGCGGTTGTATTTAAATGACAAAAAATTAAAACACGTAACGGTCAGAGAAAGGTTGTGTGACAGAGAATTGGGACAGTAGTTGTAATAATAATAATTACCCAATAAACGGTAGGTCAGTATTATTATTTAGGCCTAATTATTAGATTCTGACCGAAACCACTCATGTTTTATGATCGCATTAACGATACGTATGAAATTGTATATGTAATATTTGAGCCAATTGTAATTGACGGCGTAACTCGCATAACAAGAAATAACAAATGTCAAAATATATGAAATGTATGCAAAGCATACATATGTAATCTCATAACTAATTTTAATGATCGAAATTTCAAGTCTTTAATGCGATGACCACTTTTAACTTGTCGATACAGTGCATTGTATTGTAAGATGTAAATTTATATGATGCATGTATATTATTTACCGCCTTGGCCTCTGGCTCTGCAAACGCGCTGCCATGTTTAAAGCACACGTCACACCGTATATAGGTATAGCTAAGTATCGGCAAACCGCAATCAGATAGGACTATTACCTGTCGCTGTTTTAGAAACAGTCTGCCGCCGTGACCGCCGACTACACGTCCGTTTGCCGTTTCTCGCTTACGCAATGGATTTTTACGGGGCGTCGCTGATTGTAATTGCCACTTATAATTACTTACTCCGTTCCATAATGTGGCGTGATCGGACGCCTCGTCAGGAATTCAGCTTGATTTACCACCGAGTTTTCCACGCGAAACGTCCCGTTGCGCAGTATCCTTGGTTTTACCATAGTCTATAATGACAAAAAATCTCATGGCCACCCATGGGGTGCCTACCGCTTGGGTAAACCAGTCTTTGGTAAGATCTTAGCAATTAAATCCAAACACCCATGGTTCTCTGGATGAGCAAACCAGAATTGGATTATTTGCAACCTCACGATTGTTTATATTCCTCAGGAACTAGACGGCAGGCCTAACAGTATACAAAGAGTACGTGAAACGTAAATCAACATTTTCACCATACATAACTGTATTCGAGCAAGTTTCAAGGAGTGAAAGTACCCGAGTTATTTTTCCGACTTTTATCACTTTAAAGCGTCGCACAACGTAGCCAGAGGTACCAGTTGAGAAACCATAACCCGAGGCTGAAGTGACGTTGGCCGATTCGAGCGTTCTCGCACATGACTTAAGTGGTCCTCTATAAGTTGGTCTCGTAGCTACGTAATGTTCCAGAGCCATGCGGTTAGGTACCCAGTTTCACAAACGGCCAAGAGTCTCCAAGTGGTACCAACCTATTCAACATGACCTTGCCTCTAGTCGTCGCATCGGAATGAAAGAAGATTCGAAGCACTGATCTTATGCGTCTCATCACACGTGGTGCGTCTTAACACGTGCTGTACTATTATCCGTATCCTGGTACCAGGTTGACTTTGATACACTGTGTATACTTTCATCTAGAAAGATCGTGATAATGACCTAGCCGGATAGTTTACCTACGTCCACTCCACGTTCAACTGGGCATGACGTAATTTGACCATGTGGATTGTCCGTGCGCGTACGCTCTTATGCGTGAATGTGTACACATTCCCGGAAAGGAACAGCTGAAACAAACCACCAATAGGGAAGACATGGCCCCTACCAACCATCCAAGCAGACTTCTGATTCTCCTTGCGGCAACCGGAGCCGCGTGGTTTCCTCTCTTATCCTCACCACTGTCACTAACCATTCGCGCGATCGTCTCGGGTACCGGCCGACTCAGGTAGTCGACGTTCTGCTCGCGATCAACCCCTTTGCTTAAGACTTATATCGGATCCGGATGGCTTCCTAGGCTTCACAGCTTTTATATATTCTAATGGGACGCGCGGGATCATGTCGCAGACGGATAAAAACGGCGACACGATTTCTGGAGGAACAACGCTTAACGGATATCGCGTGCGCTCAGGCGGCAAATGGAAAGCTACTGATTGATCTTAACTTTACGCAGCAAAAGGCAAACGGTGCAATCCTATAATTATCGAGCGTCGTCATTATGGAGATATACAAGGACAATAGTTTTCCAACAAGTTTTCATTGATAACGGTTCGTTGTGAATTTGTGACTTTTGTGATTGACTGAACTGTTTATAGATCTGATGGCGAGGACTTGTGAATTACTACGTTGATGAGAATCTTGTTATACGTGAATTGGTACTTTCATACGTGGCTGATATTCGTACAAGTTTTACTGTGAGACCGGAAGTGCCTGGAACTTTGTGTGGTAACTGACGTACTTGACTGGTTATCATGGGTTAATGACCAACGGGTACCTGTGTTTTGTGTATTAATACAAAATTTCAATTTCAATGAACACATGAACGAAGTGCAACAATTCATCATCAAATCGCACAACACGACAGTCGAGCAGCATCATTCAGCGAGCCCAGAATGTGGGAGTCTGATACTAGACGAAGGACTACTTCAGGTACCTGATAGTCTTGAAAGATCATGCAGAAAAAAATTATTTCATAACTATCAACGCAAGATGAAATATCGCTATATTAAAACTGCGATACACCTGTGTCATGTAAAATCGCGTGCGTCGAGATTTGCGTGCTAAGAATGTTCTCCATCCATATTTAATATCCCACACCGACGTTCATGTATTTAGAATCAATGCTGATCCCCCCCCCTCGACCTTAGACTATTATATTAGAATCTACGATTTCAACTAAAAATCCATAGTATCCGTATACATGTGCGTGCTCGGTAATTATTAATTCCAAAATTTTTATCTTACGCCTCACGCGTACAATTTCGAATCTTAAGGCGATATTTAAAATTTTACATAATTAGCTCGCCTGTAATTTAGCGACCTCGGCAGTACCTAGAACAAAACCCATTATTATAACGACCGTGGGCACTAATACGGCAAACGCTGTCTCTCCCCAGAACATAATATACTAAATTAATATTCTTGACTGCGGGACCTTTGCCGACGTGAAGATATCGTGCGTATTGTGCAAAAGGTTACGCAAGAAAATACCGACGTACCGGCCGCGAACCATGTCATTTTTGGAACTTGTCTCTCACGCAAGTGTCGTATTAACACTGACCTCACTCACCTGTAATTGCTACTCGGCTACGCCAGGGAGCTCACTGCGTATATAATATACGTACTATATATATATATATGCTTCGATATATATAAACAGCAGGAGGTTTTGTGGAGGTTTCTTTTCTTCTGTTTCTTCTACCTCCTCTTCGTCCTACTCCATATTTTTGCTACCGAACAATAACGACGTTATTGCCAGTTCAGGAGACCTTGGTTTTCCTACCGGATCGAAAATTACCTCCGGTCTCATTTGTCGCAACGTATTTCGTCGTTTCAAAATGTTCAGCAGTTACCTGAATTGTCATCTACTTACTACTGACTAAGGTAAACGCCATTGTCGTTCTCTCTCGTATCGTTTATATCGCCGCAGTTAAGATTCGCTGTAATATGCGATACTCGGGACACTCGTAGAAAATTGCCTAAAGGTACCACGAATACAAAGTATAATTAAATCGAAGTTACAGAAATTATTTCAGCATCAGACAATGGCGCGCGTTATACAAGGCCACCCGAATTAAGGCGAATTACCGGTACCAATGCCCTGAGGGTCTACAGGTACGAATAACGTTGCGAATTATCTCAAGCGTCGCGGCGCAAATAATACCGCCAACGTGCCGACCGTAAGAACCACTTGGCGCGTCGTGTCTTGGAAATAGAGCAAACGAAAAAAATAAAGCGATTCCGGTAACGAGGCAAAACAGTCATTTTGACGGGAATTTAAAATCCTTTTCTGCCATCCTACAGCTTCCCCTGCACACACGCTGCCCACCGAACAAGACAACTCACTCGGGAGCGAGCGAATGCACCTTCGCAAAAAACATCGTCACTCGGCCGTAATAACGCGAGTCCGGTGATCAAGGTATCTTTGAGGATTTATTGTCCTTCCGTCCGCAAACGTCAGGGACCCGCGTACCTAATTCCGGGATGCGAAAAAAAAGTGAGGTTAGGAAGTAGCAAACCGTGCACGGCGTCGGTTCGGTAAAAGAGGACAAGTCAAGCGCACTGAGGCGTTCCTTGGAAATTTGTCAGTCGAACGCCTGCGAACCATCGCCAAGTCAGGTATGACATACGTACACGCCTGTATCCTTAAGGTTGAAGAAATATATATATATATATGAGACTCAAGCTATTTACCTTGGTTTAGATGCTGACGGAGTAGGTACGACAGGTTATCCCTAAAAGGTTAAAAGCAGGTCAAGTGACGCACGGTTTGCCCGTAGTTTTGACAAGGTTGGGACCTCCCAGGGGCTTAAGTCGTAATTAAGTGGGCCTTTTCTACGGCCTACTACGGATTATCCTACTATGCACGGCCACTGGGCATCCTCTTGTTCTTAAGCCGCGCTTAGGACCAGAGGTTACTAGGATCGTTATCCAATTTGTTACGTAGGACTAATTGGATACTTTTTTACTGGGATGCCAGGATGGATGATAGTAGTCGAATGATAAATATCCGTTAAACATCTATTCAACTGGTAAATACGTTACGTAATACGTAACTAGCTCGCTACGAATTTCTCTGAGTATATCATTGCCTCTAGTTGATACTTGGGTATCCGTGCTTTCGTGCAGTGTAGTCATGCAAGATGTCCTTGTGTGCGTGCAATATGACGGAAACTGATTTTAATCTATTTACGTGTCTGTTAAAACCTTCCAGTTTCTTTGTTATGTTCGCAGATTTACTTATGCGAGGTGCATTAACGCAAAGATCATTATTAACCTTACCTTTGCGTGATCTGCCAACGTCTATATCTGTCGAAACTGTCTACTTGCTTGTCAATAGTTCTAACAGCAACCTTAAGCTTGACGCCTCTAATTTTTACCTCGTCCTCTGTCGGCAGCTGCTTTCTATGAAACTGACATTTATATTGCACTTTTGCCGACTAATCGATCTCATTCGTAACCCGTTGTCATGTAAGATACGTGTCAAAATACATTGAACCCATGTCACGTAATATAAGCTACTGGTATTTTTTATTTTAAGATTCCCATATAGTATCTGTAAATTCCTGAACCCCTTCAGCGGGTCCAGGTGGCATAAAATAATGAAATTGTTCGTTTTCGTTTCGTTTAATTAAAATCGTCATTTTTTTTATTTAACGAACAACGCACCTTATGACGACGATCAGCCTAGCATCGAATGCTGAAAAGATTGCAAAGAAGTAATTGCGTCCAGGAGAAAACTACGTGGAGCACGAAAAACGTCGAATGATGGCGCCTTATAAATAATTGAAAAAGAATCTCCAAGCGAGCAATGGTCTGACGTGCCATAATCATTCCCATTGCATGAACGTCCAAGGTGGGGGTTGCTATAGCGGGACGTGTCTGGAAATAACATAATCATCTTTATGGTGCGCGCAAGCGTCTTGTCCCTGATGTCCCCGAAGACGAAGGAGGTCCGGGATGCATGTATTATTCCAATGAAAATTATAGCCACGCAGAAAGCTGGACAGTCTGAAGTCACGGGTTTCCTTTTATCCTGGTAATGGGAACGAGGGAGGACGAGAAAATACAGTGGCAATGGTGTCTTGGCGGTGATGGTAATGGTGAATGCAAACGAAGAAGAAGAAGAAGAAGAAGAAGAAGCAGCAAAGAGTTAGTCCCTGTGTCCAGATTAATCCAAAGATTAGTAATTACCGGTGACTGCCAGAGTTAAGGGGTACCTTGTAGGTGTACCTGCTGCTAGTACCAGGACTGGATTCTACCGAGTGTCAAGAAAGTACCAAGACGGAATATAACCTAGGAGCACTACAGCATCCGTGGCGCAGTCTGGCGGTGACCTTCCAGACGTATTCCAGGAACTTGTTTCACGACGACCCGCCGGATCTAACTGATCGTGCGACTCTAACCTTTGACACCTGGCATGTCAGTTACAAGTAGCTTGTTATAACCTGCTCCAAGTACTGGTCGAATGTTGTTCAAACGAACGGTAGGATCTAGGTGGATCGATCCATGTAATTGATCGTAAGACTGTTTTATGAGCTGAATGGACATTGAAAGAACCGTCCTCATTTTGACCACGTTAAAACAGTTTTTTGTTACTCCCTTGTTAGTTCATTGGTAAATAGAAAATTGTTATGGTATTGCGTTATTATGTCATGCTGGATGCTGTTAGGAGATCGGAGAAGATTTTTCGACGATTTCGATATTCCGATTTCGTAGCGAACGTTTTTCCCTTAACGCCTACGGCTAGACTGTACAATCATAGACAATTGCTTAAACCAAGACGGTTTTTGCGGTACGCCTGGAAAGATTGCTCAAGGATCGGTACCAATAGCCAGCGCTGAATTGCCTCTTCCTTAGTCACTTTTTACGGTTCCCTCAAACTGAGGCCTCAGGTTACGTTACCGAAGAAGGAGAGATTATGCAAACGGTCAAGCTTGTTATGACAGTTGATATTGTTGTTTCGATGGGAATGATTAATGGGACTCTGTGCGTAGCCATAATTGAGGAACGAGTCAACATCTCGAGAAGACAGGACCGTGTCACAGAAATACCTAGAGACTTTCCCATGAACGGGAAGAAGAATGAAAAAAGTGAGAAAGACAAAGACAGACGGAGTGGAGTCATAAAAGTGAGAGGAAACGAAGGAAGAGAATGAAGATTCATGGAAAATACTGAAAGGACCTTCTGGGTCCTGGGTCGGACCCAGAAGGTCCTGGGTCTCGCTCGTGATTGACGTTCTTCCTCCTCTCGTTCTTATTCTCTTAAAAGTACATATTATCTTCACACGAGGATTTGCTAGGCTCTGCACGGTGGCGCTCTATTTGCTTCTGGCATTTTGGTATTTGCTTAGAAGAGGCAAAGAGCACTCGAGAACGCCTTGGAGTATTCATCCACGTCTCACAATATTTACACGTAACACCATTTCCACTCTTGAGTTCTGATTCGTGCCCGGTTAAAGCTTCTCGCTTAAGGGAGAAAGAAAGAGAAATTCAAGAGATGAGATTATACGTGAGTCCGAGGGGAAGCACGTGAGAAAGACACGTGGAGAGATAAGAGAGCTTCGTAGAAACAGGAGAGTCCTGTAGGTTACCAGTATATATATAGATACACAATATATGTACTCACGGAATATTCTGTACCCAATGTAAGACTCGGTAAGCCAACCGGGATAAGATACTCGCGGAGACGAAATTAACGAGAGAAATGAGAGATGTAATATGGAAATGAGACTCTGTGAGCTGGCATTAGGATACACAGGAAGATGCTCGACACGCGTTCGAGTAATGTCCGGCTGCCGGTATTAATCTGATGATTATCTGAATGAATTATAATTAATATCGCGTCTCATTAACCACCGGATAACACGCCACTATACGGGGCGAATGAATAGAGTAAACGCACCCGGTTTAAAAGCAACATCATACAAATAAAATACCAAAGACAAGGTATGTACATTATATACATTATACATATCAGAGGGAAGTCGACTTTCCCAACAGTAGCTATTTCCGTTCGCGATGCATCGCGTTCATGAACCTGCCGTAACAATTCCGACCTCATCCACCACACTCGTTCCACTCATAGTCACCTCCTGTCCTGGGGGTAATTTTCACGATTCAAGAATCTCCGCGGAACCATCAGCAGTCAGCCAACGCGTTCAGTTCGTCAGGACGTCGAAGCAGCTGCTGGACTTATGCACTGTGAAATGCATAAATGCGTCAGACATGCCCGGCGCTATGTAGGATGTGTGAAACGAATTTCTGCCGGCAGTCATTGAGGCCACGTTAAAGGATAATGCAGAGAGATAGAGACAAAGTGAAAGAAAGAAAATAAAAAATAAATAAAAAAACGTATGCGTTGAGCACGTTGCAATTTACTCTTGCGCATTCACTGGGGGACACATGGCCTCTGAGATGTCAAGGTGCCGTGCATCCTACTTCGCCGAACCGTTGCGGAACTTCATGAACCGTTGCGAATTCTCAAGGAACCAGTACCCACCTGGGAAGTACTGTGATTCATCGAGATCGTATGAACTCTCGTGGACTTAATATCTTCAAGGATAATGATCATGTAACCGACTGGCTAATAGACGTCATGAACTATGTACTGTGAATAAGATCAATACGTTTTAAGATTTGGACAAAAAGAGAATCGATCGAGTATGACGAGTCTTGGATGTCATCCAGCCATATTTCCCATGGGAAAGCAACGAAATATTTTCTCTGGTAAAGACATTCACGTGGGTAAGTCGTAGCACCCGCTGATGCGCATCTCACGAATGTTTTCATTCACAACGTTCTTCCCTGAGGAAAGTCGGCCGCGTTTCTATGTGGCCACGTATCAAAACATCACAAGGGGTAACAGGTAGGACCCAGTCAATGTGCTCAAAGGTAATCCATTGTGACTTCGGAGAATTGGCAGGCTGATCGACGGTGACAGATGTCACCCAGTGACAGTCGAGGGGTTTTGGGTCTACGTCATGTAAACATAACTCGAATCTACAGGAGCCCAAAGATCATACCGATCACGAAGAGCCTATAGCTTATCCTTCGAAGAGATAAAAATAAACGACAAAACACGTCAAACCAAAACGAATGAAAACCGCGAGATTATAATTTTTTTTTATTTCTCTAACCTATCATCTTACGTCTTACAGTGTCTATGTCATATGTTATCTATATATCTGCTGGACGTCGAAAATGAACTTTGTGCTTTATTCCAATCAAACGTCTTCGGGTCTTCCTGCCTAAGATCACCAAAAGCAGGAGAAAATCGTCGCCTATTTATGGCATATCAACCTGCCTAGCAACCAAGAAAACAAGAGTCTCTAAGCATTCGGCTTGCGACCAGCAGGGAACCATCATCGTAAAGAGCACAGTTACGCGGAAAGAGCCAATGCACCCAAGTGCTGTGGAAATTATCCCTGTCCTTTTTTTTCGGACCACCCTATGAGTAGGAGAGAGCTCTTGCAAGACCTAGAAGGTCCTTGACAGCTCATCTCAAACATCTGGTTTCCTCGCCTGCTGGTCTTCTACTCCTGCGGCTTCTTCTTCCTTCATTGCTATAGGATGGTGCTAGGTGCAATAGGCTCTGCCGATAACTCGACGTGTGCTTGTACTTGCGCCTTGAGAGATATTCTCTATCCTCAATGCGATCATACTGAACTCACCTTCTTGCGGCATAGAGCTCTAGACTTTGAGTACATAAATCATATTATATGCCAGTAGTCGGGAATGCGTGCTACATTCATTTGCTGCAGTCCCGACCTCGTGGATTGGTTCTATTTTATTTTTTTACATATATATAACAAAATATATATATATATATATATAAGATATAAATGATTTTTATATATATATATATATATACTATATTCAAGGCTGTTTTACGAATCAGTGCTCGTAGACTTGACAGTGTCTGTTTGACTATGAGACATGCCTATATTTCATTTTTGAGGCATACCTCTGAAAACTGGTTTCCTAATCATTGATCACCTCTGGCAGCCTCCGCTAACCGAAGCATTTATCACTTTTTGAGTTATAGTCGTCAAATTCAATTTGATTATTATACATCGGATTTAACTCTACCAGTGTGCAACTCGGTATAAGCGTTTACTTTAGCTGTCATATTAAAATTTTGGAAAATATTTTTTTTTCATAAAATATACTGGATACGTGATATTATAAAGGCAGTGGAGAATATTTTTATTGTATGTACGATGGAACTCGATTATCTAACAAGAAACGCCATGAGGCTGTGGCCAATGTGCGACCCGACCCCGTGCTCCTACTCACGATCTTGTTAACGGCCGTCGATAAACACGCGTGAAGCAATTACGCGTCTTTTTGCCCGGAAAGTTATGCCGTGGCTTGCATAACGAGGCCCTGCGGAGGCAACGCGGAAATGCCGGAAGAAAGAAGCCCGTGGCTAAATCACACTGTAAATACCGCGGGCGAACGTGTTCGTCGCGGCGAGAAACCGACGTTGGCAAAAAAGATTGACTAATTATGAACGGCGGGATCGATTGAAATTTGTGGCGGTAATTAGTTGCACCCGGTGCCAAATTAATGCCCCTTGTCAAGGAGAGATGCAGTGACTGTTGTTTTCTATTTTGGTTTGTCCTTCTGTTGCTCTTTTTCTTTTTTTTCCTTCTACCTCGTCCCATCCTACGCACATTTACGAAAAAACGACTTCGCATCACTATGGACGCTTTTACGGAAATCGTTCCTACTCGTCTGGACAGCATGTCGTATATGTGCAACAGCATTGATACGCGGAGCAAGTAAAGGGACGAAAAAATAGAATCGCAATCAGCACTCCATTACGGAGCCCCTTGTATATACCAGGTTCTTCAGACTCCTCTGTAGGGTCTCAGCCGTAAACCTGCGCTCAGGCCTCAATCATTGTTCCCATGACGGTTAATTTGTCGCTCATTGTGGCAGAGAATCAAGAGTTCGGGTCGAACTTTCGGCGTGTTGCGAAAATACGGGGGATTGGATTTCGCCGTGGAAATAGAGCATGTAATTTGGTATAGTCGAACGAATTGATAGAGTCCTTGGATATGTAACAGCTGTCACATATGGCAAATTTCAGTGAATTTTTAAACCTCAGTCACGCGTTAAATATCACATGGAATAATTGTGGACGTATAAATGAATAATGAAATACATGAAAAATAATTCTAATAACAAGCCAAATGTAAATCCCATGCATTCCCATATAACAGAAATTTTCTTCGTGACATAGCAAAGCACTTGGTACCTTACAATTCGTACAATGATTTCTCGCATGTAAGAATCGATTAGAAACGGCGCAACAATAATTTACAGGTGGAAAAACGTCGTCCCACATTTTGCGATGGCTAGAACGGCAGGTGCGCTGACAAGCGAAAACTGCCTTAAAGGCGTCGCGCTTAACAGATTACTACGTCGACTGATTGATGCCATAACAACAATCCACAGTCTTCGCTGTAGTAGCGCGCAGTCTGGCTGAAGATGGTCTTTTTGTTGAAGCAGCATTAGAGGCAACACCGACTGGCATTAGGAAGATGCTACGTATCTTGAATCCTACATACATACACCTCGTGGCTACTTTATCGAATCGTTTGCTGAACTTCCTCAAAGTTATCTTAAACGTCCCTCCTGTTTTAAGAGTAGGGCGAAGGGGAAAAAATTAAATCTCTGTACACGTCGAACGACCCTGCTTTACCGTTTCTCTGACCTGAATCCCTGAGAGGAACAAAATGCTTGTATCGTTGCCAGGATTACTGTGGGAGATTACTGCTCGTTTTAGACTTTCATGAAAACTTGAGTAGCCAGCTGCTGTCTATAGCATTTGCACCTGTGAGAATTTAGAAAATTACTAATAATAGGTTTCCTATGCAACTGTTTACGTTACATGGAAAAACAATAGTATATGTATTTATATATACGAATGATATCTCGGTTGATAAATTATATTCTTTCCAAAAACCCGTTTATATATACTTGATAGTATAACAAAGGCGCTCTGGCTGGTGGTCCTATGTTACGCGAATCAACTGTTGGTATATATTATACTTGGGTTATACAATCCTATCAATCAAGCAAACATTCAACAAGCGTGGGCTTCTTTAAGACGAGACTCTGGAAGACGAGAAGACGATTTTTTGGGCCCACATAGGTCTCATTTTTGTCTACAGTATTACTTTGACATATGTATTAGAGTTCCAAGTGAAAAGCTGTAGAAGTTAAAAAAATCTGCCACGCGAGAGAGACTGTAAGTTTATGAGATTTGAAAATAAGTTACTATCCCTAAAACGTTAACGACATCTACCGAAAACTTGTAGTATAATAATGTTTCCCTATGCAATTTTTTTTTACGTACTACCAAGAGACAGCGCTCATTATTTGAAAATTACGTAACACAGTACTACGTGGACAGATATACCATTTTACGGATAACAAAATTTCCATTTCTAAGGTACACAATTCGTTATGGACACTCATCCTAGGAGTTCTCCGCGATCTCGTATGCGTAGGACACCTACGCGAACAGCAGGGGTCCGTCTTCCTAAGAATCCAATGCGTTCGTCCAGGTGACACTTGACACATGGCGGGACCACGCGTGACAGTTAACGGATGGACGTGCGACTCTCGATAGAAATAAGACATAGAAGAAAAAGTGGCTGGATAATCGAAACAGACTGTGCCGTGCGCGTATCTTCTCGCTATTTGATTAATTTACATTGAAGCGATTTACAAGCTTAAAGTATGTTTCTATCTTGTCTTCAGGGTCGCATGCCGTTCGTACGTGCAATGAGCATGGAACAACGATGGCAGGATTTGGCTTCTCTACTGTCACTTCCGGGTGCGCCGGATCACTTTGCGCATCCTGGCCATCCTGGTTATCCAGGTCATGGGATAAATCACAGTCATTACGAGGCCCAACGTAACGTACTGCTTCACAATGCCACCCTGGCACCGCCTGTTGGTGATCTCAACTCCACAGGACCTTATCACAATGTTGGTGAGTGTCCTGCCGTTAAGAATAATTTTATCATTAGCATCAATTGTTGGTTTAATATATTCTTCTTTGCTGACGTTACCTTTCCTTTGTCTGAACTAAACTGCTCACTGATACAGGGGGTCCGTCAAATCTGGGATCAGCCGTGGCGACATCGATGAATCTGACCAACAGCAGTGAACCAATGGGTAATGAAAGTGGTGCTGCTTATAAATCCGAACCCAACGACATGATGTACTATCACACTCCAGCTTCTGATTCAATAAACCAAACTACAGATGGATTTCTTTCGTCCCTTCTGAACGACGAGGATCTACATCTTATGGATATGGCGATGAATGATGGTGAGTAATAATAGCCAATTTCTTAGCATGCTATGTGCCTTTTTGTGTTTAGGAAAGTTCTCAATTGATCTCTAGGTGAAAAGTTGAATGAGTCAAGGCCAATGTATATCTTGAATCGTTTTATTATAAAATGAAACGTATAAAAACTTTTCAACATAACGTATGGTACTATCATTCGATACTATTAGGTATCCATATCGGTCAATACATACTTATGCTTATAGGTAACATTTTAGGTCACATTTTCATCTTATAATCTAACATTTGTACGATGAATGTTATGTGTCATGGAGATTTACACTGATAAATGATACGTAGAGAACCCTGTGTTTTCAAACTAACTCAATATCCACTTGTATGGCTCCGTTAATATTTCTAATCAGAAGCAGTTGTATCCAGTAACAACTATTAGGAACGTATAACAGTGGAATCAGTCCACTTTATTAAGAACTATGCAATCATAATAATTAATAATAGCTTTATCCGTTTAGGTAATAGATTATCTCGTATTCCACACGAATTAACTATTAATTTTTTGGTCAAAGCACAAGACAACGATCGTATTATGTTATAGATTCCAAAAAAATAAAATCTAATTAAGGAATAACAGTAAATAAAAATACATTTTATCGCAGAATAAAGCTACAAATTCTAATTTGCATCAGACGCTCATTTCTCATATTAACTTAAAAATACCTTGTATTTGGGTGAACGCCATTAAGTACACTAAGTAAACTACCATTCCTCATCTGGTTCTGCTGCTGCACTTGGTGTGTAAGCACTCTCAGGATATGGTTCACCATGGCCACCACCGTCGTTGTCAAACTGAAAAGATAAATTGGATAGTTGAACAATTTAAACTGGCATCACTTATTTACAATCTAATACATTCCGAGATACTTACATCTCTCACATCACGGCCACCAAACTTGCTCTGTCTTCCTGGTGCAAAGCTTCGACCACCTCCAGATTCCATCCAGTCCGGCACGGGCTGTCCAGCCTGTTGCAAAATCTTAACAAGATCGCTCTTCACCGGTGCATCGTTTTCATGGTCAAAGAAGCTGGTAGCTTTGCCACGATTTCCTACACGTCCAGTTCGACCAATTCTGTGAACATACTCGTCGATGCTTTTTGGCATGTCGTAATTAATGACATGACCGACGTTCTTGATGTCGAGTCCACGAGCAGCAACAGCTGTTGCTACCAGGATAGACATTCGTCCTCTCTTGAAGTCACTTAAAGCTTCTTCTCGTTCTCGTTGAAGTCTGTCCCCATGAATACTGGTAGTAGGGAAATTGTTTTCTGAGAGAAATGCAGCGATGAAGTCGGCCGTTCGTTTAGTCTCCACAAAAACTAGAATTCTTGCAGTCTTCAGATCAGATTCGCGTTCCATCAGTTCCTTGAGTTTATTTCGTTTTTCGAACTTGCCCACTTCGTAGAAGTTCTGTTCGACATCCGTGCAGGCACCACCGATGATTCCCACAGCAAGGAAAAGATAATTATTCAGAAATCGTGCTGCAAGGCGTTGTATCTCTTCTGGGAACGTTGCCGAAAACATCAAAGTTTGTCTTTGATCCGATGCTACCATAGTCTGGTGGTCCACCATTCTTTCAATATCAGGCAAGAATCCCATGTCCAGCATTCGATCTGCTTCATCGAGGACCAAGAATCTGACTGATGCAAATGTTATGCGACCTCTGTCGACAAAGTCCAATAATCTTCCAGGAGTTGCTACGAGAATGTGACAGCCTGCAGATACTTGTTTACCCTGGTATAAGCATGATGTACCACCATAAGCAACAACGCACTTTAGAATGGAATCCTTAGAAAACTTCCTAGCTTGTTCATAGATTTGTATAGTAAGCTCACGCGTAGGAGATACTATAACAACCTGTGGTTCACAGTGATTCGATGAAACCACTAGATCCCTTGGGTCTTCCAAAAGAGTATTCACTATTGGAACTAAAAATGCAGCAGTTTTTCCAGATCCTGTTTGAGCACAAGCCATGAGATCTCGGCCTGCCATTACAATGGGCAAAGCATATTTTTGCACAGGAGTTGGTTTGGTATACCCAGATTTCTTCACATTAGTCAGAACAAACTCACGAAGTCCTGCTTGTTCGAACGTTTCAATAGGGTCAGGTTTGTTTTCACCTGAGACACGTACCTCGATGTTATCATACTTATCAAAGTTTATGCCCATTTCAACACCACTTCCAAATATATCTTCATCATTATTAGATGGCTCTGGTGGAATATATATTTCCTTGTTGATGGGCTCTGGTTTATCACCAGCATCGTTTCTGTCTCCTCTTCCTCCACGATCATCATCTCCATCGCGTCCGCCTCTACCACCACCCCGACCACCTCCTCGACCTCGTCCACCACCAGTCCGAAATCCTTCTTCACCATCATTATTGAAGCCTGAACTTCTTCCATAGGAATCTCCATTGTCCTCGTTTCGATCTCTGAAGCCACCTCTGTCACCTCCACGACCACCTCCTCTACTTCTTCCACCTCCTCTACCACCTCTTCCTCCTTCACTTCTATAATTGTCATCGGACCTGCCCCAACCACTATCATCATCTTGATTCTTGAAACCACCATTTCCATAATTCTTTCCAAAACCATTCTTATGTCCTACACCTCCTTCTTCATAGTCGTTATTATTATGAGGCTTGAAGCCTCTGCCTTTTCCATAGCTGCGGCCCTCTGAGTTGAACTATTTGAATTCACAAAACAAATGCTGGTCAAGACATAATATACTTGACAATCAATAATTATTATATATTTGTATATCTTCTTACCGTGTCAACGTCGACCGATCCCACCACCGGAGTATCATCCCAATCATCGTCCATTCTGTTTAATGAATCATAATATATTAATTATTAACAATATACTCATCTTGTCATAGCAACAAAAAACATTCCATCGTACGCCAGAAATTATATCTGTTATCAATGCGAAGCTTCACGTACAAAGCCAATATGGTATAAAATACAACAAAGAAAATAGTTGCCATCTAAAAAATTTTAAACAATGTCAACGAAGCCAAACAAATCGCACAGAAGGTTCGTAGAAGGACAAAGAACTCTGTAATATAACGGTCGAGTGTTCCACGAATCCATGCTGGTCATAACAAACCAAACGAAAATAAAAAAAAAAAGATGAAAGCTCTTTCGACAATTGGCGGTCATGCCGCTTCTAAATATTACTACCTAATAATGAATATTTCTGCACACTGATCTGCTTGATTATTTATATATTGAAAATGTCTCAAATTAATGAGTAATCCACCACGTGAAGTTCGAATATCGATATTGAAAAATAGTAGACAAATTAAAAAAAAATCACCATCAGTTTTACTATGAAGAATAATTTCGAAAAAATGGAAGCATCGATTTTTCACGTTACGCACCTAGCAACAAAGAAATGAAGAGCAACTACCTTCAAAATTTGTATCAAAATGAATGCTTTATCTGCTACACACGTGATAAACCTCAAATGGAATATTTCCGCCGTGAGTACAAGCAAATATGGCTACGATTCCAAGAATCCGCGGTATACAAGAGAATTATTCATACTTGCGTAATTTTGATAATCAATTGTTCCCAAGCGACACTGCGAGATTACAATATAGCTGATTCAAGAATCTCAAAAGCGTCCGTTCTTTCTGGATAACTCCAAGGAACTGAAAGGCTCGTGAGACAACTCGACAACTCCGGTGAACAAAGCAATTTCAACGGAGCCAACTTCAGGCGTAACCGGTTCCTGCAATTCGCGCCTCGTACGATGACTACTGCGCATGCTCGTCACTCACTGCGTATGATCGAAGTTCAGGACAGTAACTAGTGGAGCCCCACAACTGGCGTTATTAAATTTCTTCGTAATATTTCAAGAGATAAATCTCAATGAATACTCACGGATTCGTTGATAAATTACTCAACAGTAAATTTTAATTCTCCTAATAACGTTCTTCAATGAAATATATAAAGGATATCAAAATTTTTAATCTATTCTATAAGTACATTCTATTCTTCGTAACATCAGTAGCGTCAGACTACGTTGAGAATCAACTGATTTACTATATATGATATCGTATTTTGTAATAGTCTTTCAATATTATTCAGTATCAGTCTCCCATTTGATAAAACAAATGGCTAAGAATACATTCTCGTGCAAAGGTACTGAGTGTGATATTGTCAAATTGCAAAATCATAACATTTTATCCCTTTATGAAATATTCTAAAAGTAAACAGAATACGGAGATACGAAATACAATGATGAATTCATCTGCTGTCGATATTTCAATTGGCTCGTCTCAAGCCCTACAAACATTTTTCACTCACCGCACAAGTACTAGAGTGAAAAAAGGAGCGGGACGTAAAACAGACCATCTTTCTAAGCGTCCTCAGTTATTTATGTCCATACAATGGATACATATCATAAACGTCACATACCTACTCAATAGCAATACTTTGTCGCTCGTCCTTATTATACAATTCTTTTTCTTTCTTTTCTATTTATCATATAAAGGATTGGGTAATAACTTTATTATTTTCATACTAACAACTGTTAGTCACATAGTTACCATAAAAAGCAAACAAATCCCGATTTCAAATCTTTCAGCTCAAATCCACCACAGTGTCTGCACTACTCCCAATCACTTCTTCAGGATTTTCTTCTTGGCATGGTTATTAACCTTGCCAGGAATTATTTTCGTTAAGCAACCCTCTTAAAATACGCAACTGGCAATAACACGTAAATGCTGAGTCACTTCACGTTTACGTCGCACACTGACACAGTATCCTTGCATATGTACATATCAGTTTGCTCATGTCGCGCGAATATATAAATGACAAAGTCAGACTCACCAAGCATAGATTGTATAGTCAAAGACAAAATTAACAGCTTTGTACACTTTTTCCTCGATTCTCTTTATTTTTCACTTAACGTATCAACACGACCGTTCGATGAGTGTATAAATCAATGTTGATCAGTCATATCAGACAGACTTTTCTTCAAACGCATTCCGACCTTTGACCATGATTAATGTATCGCTTAAAAATATTAATTTTCTGCACCGAATGACTTTTCGATTATTAAATCCATAACTTTATCTAGCTTAATAACAGATTGATACAATCTAGCTTAATAACAGATTGATTGAAATCGAACATATCTATCTGATTGATCGATAGAAATTAATCATAATCATATACACACTAATTGATTTTTTAATATTTAACATTTAGTTAATATATTTTCCGTTTAGTATTTAGGCGGGAATCTTTGAATCGTGTATTTATAACGGCTGATGCGTCTTATTATTCAAGACAGTATTAAGTATTCGTGTCGCCGACTGTGTACCGCATTTTGGCGATGACTGTAGCTACAAACGTGTGAGCATTATTCAGTATTTCACGCACACTAATTGCAGATGGCCGAGTGACACAGAGTTGCAGAGAGAACGGTTGGCCAGACTGTTTAACAGCGAGAGTGTTTAGTTCTTGTTACCTCCGTATCACGGATCGTTAATTGACTGTTAACGAGGCGATTCTGTCCCGCGAACGACGTTCGAAGACGTTCTCATTTTCGCCCAAGTTTTTTTACAAATTCATTTCAATACTTTCTTTTTCCTAAGAAAGTACCATTATATCTCCAAGCATTGCCGACCTTCATTACATTTAAATTCTACATTATAACAGTTATCAGTCATCGAACTAATCACATAGTCCCATAATAAAAACGTTCAAAGGTGTCGTGACGTAAGTGTTCCCTTTTCCTCCTTTTAAAACATCTTCGATCGACAAAAGTGCCTACATACGTTTTCATTCGTCCGATCCTCGTCTACGATCGCCCAACGAGTGTTTAGAATGTTGTGCCTTTACCAACGAGCTCATAAAATATTCTTATCTAAATTCATAAAAATCTTCCACCAGGTCATCTTCAGTCTTGTCAATCACTTTAAACAAGAATACTAAATATCGATATAACAATCCGTATTCATTAAAATCGCATATAAAAGTTTATAAAGAGACTAGTATTATTTTTTGTCATAAATTAAAAAAAAAATCATTTAAATACCAAATACCGTTATGATTATTGTTCATCCATATAATTGAGGCTATTGCAGAAAAAACCACGAACCGGATGTTCCTCTAGATACTCAGCGAAGCGAACTCGAGGAACGTTCTTAATCGACGTGCTGTATTTCAACGATGCGTTAGTTACCGCGTAATTAAAGGCTAATCCACCGGTAAAAGATAGCGTGCACATAAAGCGCTCGTGTGCATAGGCAAGAATATTTAAAGGTGCATTGACACTCGTTCCCCGAGACCAAAGCTCCTTGCGTTTTGCCCTGAAAAAAAAAGAATCATCCTACGTTACCCTATTTTCACAATAAACCTCAAACAAAAGCGACACGACGTTATCGTGCACTGTAAACCCAATTCACAATACTTTTTCCTCTCGTCGTCTCGTCGCGGTGCAACGCATGATTCTCTTTGCCGCTAGTCATTACATAATAAAAAGAACGTCGCGTGCTCCTCTCATTAACAATTTACATAGTAAACGTTTCGCATAAACATTCTCAATTACGCGAAGAAAAAATGTTCTCCGCTAACCGACGCAATTGACAATAACAATGTATACGCGCATAACACCGCCTTAATGTATTAACTACAACGTAAGTGGTATACAAGGATATAGATACCCGCCCCAAAGAGAAGGGATATGACGACACGGGAAGAAAGAAAGAGAAATAAATTCACCTAACAGTAGTGTAAGCGAGCGCATTGATTGCATTTCTGCTATCAGTGCACCGGGTTTGAGTTTAGCCTATCAGCCGCGAAGATGTGTGTGTGAGTATGTGTATATATATATATTTTGTAACATATATATATACAAACCTACATACCGCATATGCGAAGCATCGTACGAGCTGGTAACGCACGTGTAGAAAAAACTCAGTTTTACCGAGACCGTGAACAAGAGCGATAGTAGGGCCAGTTTCTAGTAACGCGGTGTCATGAAGTTTTGTAACGCGATTCCACGCGGTCTCGTAATCACTATTGTAATCCAAGCGATAATTCCCCTTTAGCGAGCAAAGGATTTATTATTGTCCGATTGTAATGTAAAAAATTTGTGTGCAGTATTTTACTCTCTTTTTTTTTTTTTTGTAAATACGCTGTTACGTCATCTTAGTACGGGTATCTGTTTGTGTCCCGATAACATACGCTAAATATATAAGTTAATCGAGTTAATTGAATGGAAAAGAGATTGGCATCGTGTCATGACAATGAATATTCATTGAGCAAGTGAATCGACGATTTTCATGACACATCGTTAAGCAACGATCGCGTCGTGCATTAAGAACGCGTAGCGACGTCAAAAAGTCGCTGATTTATTATCTACCGTCGCTGTGTTTACGCATGAATCAAAGACGGTGAATACTTGTGCACGGTAACGGAACATGTGTGATACAACGAATTTGACTTTCGTCTTTGCTTTGAACTATTAAGAGATCCTGGGTTGAAATCGAGGAATGGGACTCGATATCTCGACTGCCTTCAATCGTATTAACGGTAAGAGTAATTCCTTATGGATAAGTATGAATGAATGAGAGAATCGAAGTAAAGCAATTTTTGTGTTATGTTGACTCTAGTATTACATGTAACTGTTTTTTTTAATGCATTCCATACGCGACTAACATGCTTCATGATTAAATCTGGCTCTCAAGGAGAGTTACGTAAAGATCATTAATATCGGTTAGCATACGGAAACATCAATATCGAATAAAAGGAGAAACAAGGCGGATCGATGATAAAGAATTTACATAGCGACGTATCTGAGATGAGTAATATAGCGAAAGGACCAATGACGATGACTGTTGACTGTCATTGTAAACGACGAGACACTCTTTCTATATGTGATACAGATACATATGGCTCTGTGTCATGTTCCATCTGTGAGTCATACACTTCTTTTACCATCGCATCCGCCATACGATTGCAAAAATAGAATGAAATTGATTCATTTACCAGACGCGCGATGACTTCGTACAAACTACGCACGAAACAAACGACACGATTCTCTGTGTTGATTTACGCGCAACACGTTTCCCGTGTATTTCAGAGGCCATGAAGTTTTTGATCTGACGGTATAATTTGGTTAAATCATCAAAGTCAGTTACAACGAATAATGACAAATTGAGTTCTAAGGGTTGACGTACGTGAGTTTTGAGGAATTTTCTATTTCATTAAATATCCCTCAATGACTAGACAATAATAGGTGTCTAACGATTGTATATATGAATATTTATCAGAAATCATGCGATTAAGGAATTTGCCTATGGCTGAGTCAGCATACTTATGGCGCGAGGTTTTCCGTCCTGTCAATTGGCCCGTAGCGGCCTGACCGAAAATACGAGTCGAATTTATGCGTGATACGCGCTGACGCATATCGTACGATCCTGTCTTGTGTTTCATGAAAAAAGAGATAGACGAGAGGATGATATTCGTAGAGTAGATATTAAATGTGTGATAAAAAAATAATATCCTCAGTGTACCGCTTGATCATTATATCATATAGATGTAACAGGATATATGCTTTTATTATATATACATATATATTTACAGTTACAGTTTACAATATGGCAAACATGAGTGCGCAAGAGAATCGTGTTATCAAAGCACGTGCCAGTTGTGCACACTGTTTTATTTATGTTAGATGAGCCAATCTTATGAAAACAAAGTATATGAGGAAATTTGCGAGATTCGTAAGAAAAAAAAAAAAAAAAAGAAAAATTGTCATACATTATGATACCAGTAATAGAACGTATCGCAATTTACTTACCTATGGCGCAATCTCATTTCGCAATTTTGACTCCGCGTCACCGTCGTCATTATCACGAGAAGGTTCACCGCTCGATTAATCTCGTTGTAGCCCCAATGGCATAAATTTTATCGAACGTAACAATCGCGAAGTTTCTTTTTCACCTTTCATTTTTTTCACTTCCTTCCTTAAACTCTTCTTCTACTTATTCACTCGGTGAAAGCTGTAACGAAAGTATCGATTGGGCATCGATCGCGAAGTGCACCTGGAATATTGCGAAAAAATGTGCAAATTGACTTCTGTCCGTTTCAAATGCCTCTAACCACTTGTATGTGTATCTTGATTGAATTTTTCAAAAGTGCATTATTCTTGCGTAACATAGCATTATATAAAATGCCAATATATACGAGACATACGTATCTGCATCGTACGTAAATTATGCAGGCAGAAAGTGATAAGAGCACCTAGCACAGTATATGTATCTATATATATTGATATTTTATGTATATATATTATATATATATATAGATAGTCACGCAGGTAACAGCGAATAAACGCTCTCGTTAAATCAGCCCTAAATCGTCGTTATAACATTTTTCATTACAGTTTATCAAACCAACAAACTCGCTTTACACTCACGTCCGCGATCTAATTTCGCAACAATGTTTTCGCCATGGCGCATTCCAATTTGCGGACTTTAGCAGTCGCTATCGCAAACTGCCTTGCTTATATACTTAGTCAAACATTTGAGTTCTGCAAAGGAGACTGACTTCTCTCTGGCACGCGTGACTATTGATGACGTCTTAGAAGACATTGATAACCTCGGGTTTTGCTTTTTTTTTAATTGTTTTTTATACCGCCTTAAAACAATAATCTTCGGCGATAATCCAGGCAACTATATTTGTAGGGGGATGAAAGGGAAAAAAAAACCCTCGCTAAGACGTTCTCTCAACCCTTTCAGAATACGGGCTATCTGACCGAGTTACTTCTGCAAGACTGTTGAATATGGATCGAACTCAAAAAATCCCGTAGGCCAAATTTTGTCAAGATCGATAAAGTAGTTTAGGAAATAACAAGGGGGTGACTCATAAATTTGTCAACTGTCATCAAAGGGTTAATATAATCAGTTAATATAATCATAATGAGAAGACAGAAATTATATTGTCAACAGCTTGGTTCGGAACGTGATAACGTTATCAAGAAATTTGATTGGGGAAGTTATCGCGCTGAAATTTTAAATATAATTTCATTTTTAATTGTATATTAATGATTATAATCGTCGCTATATAGTCATTAGTGTTATCTGCTTTTATAGTCAAAGATATGTTCAACTTTATGTAATTCATGATACGAGACAAGCGATTCCGTCTGGAACCACTTATAAGCAATACCAACGCTTACTGTGATTAGGCGAACATTATGACTATATTATCTAAAAAGTATATCAATTGCGGTTTCCTTTTGTTCATGTTCCTTCCGACGAAAAAACAGCGACGTTTCGTACGAATGATGTATATCTGTATACATCAGACCGCTTTATAGATACGTGTTACGTATGCGGTCTTATCTTGTTTTTATTGGTTTACGTGCAGATATGGTGCCTTTGTTAAAAAGTTTTGTTACGGGACATCTTGTCGAAGTTATACATTTATATGCGTCCAGTTACGTGAAATGATTTCGTTGAATAATCAACGGAAATCCTCTCACATTTATATATGAAGGTTTTTTGAACCACACGAGTCCTTGTCTTCGTTTCTACATACGTAGATATACGTAAATGCTCTATAAACGGAACGTGATTTTAGAGAGATATCGTTATGAAACGTAGACGTACTATTTCGAGTTTAAATAACGAAATTTATATCTGAAACAACAGTTGTGTATAAAATCCTGCTTGATTTGCTTAGTTAAGTGGATTTGATAATGAATGCCTGCAGGACGAATGTTTTAATGTCGAAACGATGTTAGGAGGGCATAACAAGGAAGTGAGAAAATAATGATAATCTATCAGTGATTTTCCACTGTAGAATAACTTGCTTTGAGCTGTTTAAGAATAGCGGCTTACCATATTTAACGTGTCTCCGTGACCGAAGCGATTTCTGTCGTAATTTTTCTTTTTAGATCATACGAGTCACCCGTCGTACTTGGTACCATTGAAAAAACGAGTGCTCCATTGTAACCAGGCGAGACTTGGCACAATCGGAAATCCACAAGCGTATAATTCAAGGCACGGGTGCGGCCGTGACTGCGTTTTATTACGATTCGTCAATTCATCCTGACAATAATAATAATTGACACTCAAGAAGGAAGAGAACGGTGATCGCAATAGCATGTAAATTAAGCATTCCGTGAAGAGCATCGATAAGGAAGTCATAATATTTAATAGGACATTGAAAAAGAATAAAGAGAAAAATCATGTAACACGCGATCCACTGGATCTCCATGAATAACGAGAAAGTTACCAGCATATACTTGATAAGTAAAAAATACGCAATTTCAAAATCATGATGTGACCTTGATAATATCGTAGTGATAAGATACGTGAAAGTCCGCATAGAAACGATAAAACGTCATCGTACATACATATATATGTAGATCGCTTCTGAACTCAATTTGAAATTTCCATAGCGTCATCTTACGTCAGACGATACAAATATAATAAACTTCAAGGATGAACATTTACAAATCTTTGTGAAGATATCGTTGCTACGATATATCCAGCTATATTTACATTGCTTCGCTGTATACAATCCACCGTAGCGAGACCGTACGGTGTAACCGGAGTAGGGTAAGCGATGTTATCGTTACCGTGTGAAATATCCTCTACCTGAGGAACAATGGTTCCGTAACGTTTACATGGTTCAACGGATCGTTCGATGCATCGATAAAACTTATAAGACAGGAGCCATGCGTGGCGAAAGCGAGGAAAAGGATTGTTCTGAAATGTAAAAAGTACATAGATGGATAATACAAAAGAAAGTATAAAAAAATCGTGAACAAAGAACTGTACGATTCGTACTACTACTGGTCGTATTCTCACTCTTGTGATTTTGTGGCATCATTTCATGTTGTACATATATTAAGTATACTTGGAACATATATACATATATGCATACACAGATGAAGATGACTTTCACGCTACGATTAACATTACCAGTTTATGAGCGGTAAATGGTGAAAGTATACGTACGAAGCTTCCTGATGACGAATACAATATTCGGTAATGAATTTTGAATGTTACCGTTTACGTTAACAATAATTATCCACTATAAGCGCTACTCACCGACCCCACCATCTTACTGCCAACGTCCAATACCAAAGTGAAAAGTGCAGCTAGTCGCCTGCCTCTCGAGTAAAGTGGCGACGCCCCGTATGGGTTAGACTGGTTGGGCGACGGATGAGCGTTAGTTATGTTTATGCTGTGCTGACGGGCGAACGCGACGCGTCGGTGATACTTATATAATCGGTATTCATTCTCGACTAGACTACGCGGTCCTTCTGTAATACGTGTAATAATAGTGACGCATATGTTACTTAAAAATGAATTTAAGGAACTCAAACGTGTTGGTTGGTGTGTAGTATTTTTATGCTCTGCACTGTGGTAAAGGAGCTGAATTTTATGGAACGGATTTTAATCTCACGACTCAAGTGACACGAGACATCCGGAGATAATCCATGAGTGAATATAGGTGCGGTGAGTGTGACGAAGTTAACAGAATCTGGAAGGCTGCCACGCTGGGAAATGTTATCGTCGGTGTCCCCCGCTTCTAACGATACGTTTGAAATATTTCACGGCGTAGCCGTTGGGGGCGACTCATTGTTACTCGGAAGCTCCACGCGTTCGCTTGTCTCTCGGCTTTGATCAGTCAGAAGTGTACGAGACACCTCTTTCTTGTATGTGTTTACGTGCATATCTATTTTCAAACGTTAGTTAAAAGCGTCACGTCGGATTCTTTCTGTCTGCTAGGACTTTAAAGCAATCTTGGTCGATGTGCTATTTAATCTCGTTAGTATTAACGGTGATAAAAATGACTGTTACCCAATGCTAGGAGATTTACGTTAACTGACTCAAGTTAATAATTAGAACCGGAGGTGAAAAACGCTGACGTGTATGAGGAATTCTACGTAGTTCATCGTTACTGAGACATTTACCTTGCTTCAAGCGGAGCTCGAGGGTGTTGCGTGTTGACTTTTTTTGTGTAACAGCTGTGGACATCTTTCTTAACCTTGTGACGTCAAATTCTGAATTTCGTTCATAGTGACTTTTCTATGTTCTACAAATTGTTGCAAAACAGTTTTTAAGAGACTGATCTACATTTGGATTATTATGCTACGCAAAGGTGTTTCGGTACGCACGAAAATATTAATCTGATTGTGAGAGTTTTTAATACTACAAGATTGTGAAGACGGAATTTTGTATGACGATCACACTGGCGATACCGAAAATACTAGTGAAATCTGAACAACCTTGTGTCAGCGTGGTTTTGAATATGCATTGTTACACTCACTACAGTATTTACTATGCTGCGAAGATCCTGGAGATTTAGTACTGCTCTTCTCCTACAATTTTGCTGTACCTGCATGAGAGGAATGCTGAACACTGCAAAAGAATTGTAAACGGACAAACTCGTCTTCAATCTAAACGAGGTCTAAATTCACTCATATTGAGCTGACTTATACATACACATATATATTACTACAGTGCCCATACTGGGACTTGTCAAGAGGATCTTTCGTATCTGAATAAAAATTTCGTGAGGAATTTTTTTAGCAAGGTCATCGTAGCTCCTTGTGGAGCTTGAATGGCGACCATGGGGGTCATCGTATACAGGCCAAGTATGTGACATTCGTGTCGTTAACATAAGACTCATAAAGAATTAGAAAATAAAACATTTTTTCATTATACACATTTAGATCCTTCAGCAGCTACTAGGCATTTATAATCATTGAAATGTCTCATAAATATTACAAGAATTACATTCTATCGTACGTTATTTGTACCATAGCAGTTGCAACGTGTGCACGAGCATTTTAGCACGAATAATATATCGTTGAATCATATTAACATGCTCTGCGAACAATGACGTGAGTGATAAGGACAAATATGAAGCCTCTGCTGTGCGATAAGACAAAGGAAAAAAAATAGAGGGTTACGTAACGCTGAAAATTTCTGTGCAATCAGACAATGAAAATAGTCTTTATCGTTGGACTCTTATACAGGGTGTCCCAAAACGAACGGGACTGAGTGAGCGGGGTTTCATTCCTTGAACAGCTTCAAGGAATAAGTTCGTAAGTGCAATTTCATTTTAGGACCTGAATTAACGAGAAAATGGATTTTCTACATTTGTTGCGTTAACCAATTAAGCAAATTTCAGGCAGAATAATGACATGTATACAAACAGCCAATCTACCTCTTATCAGTGTACTTTAAACTTGTCGGCGATATGTTGAGTTGTCAAACTTCTAAAAGTGTTACGCGGCTCAAATACAAAGTTTGTATTATAAAAGCATATTTGTATATACATATATATCGCTCTTCCGCTCAAAAATTGCCTCATTAATTAATTCTACAAATTTATAAACTCGGTTATCCCTTTAATTGGATCTTTATATGAAATTTCACTTGTGAACTTTTTGCTTGAAATTTCGTTAAAAAATGCAGGAACGCTTACGTTCGTTTCGGGACTCTATATATATTATTAATAGACGGACTAATCGCACGTTGTTATCTATAATCATTAAAATTTCTTTAATATCTATGGACGTGCGTCGTACTGATTACAGCGATGTCTTTTGTCTCTCTTTTCTATTCTCTTCCTCGTCATTGACATACGTATATAGTCATACGTGAATTTCACATAACTGGAAGTGCCTGGAAATTTCTGGTAAGAGCAGATAAACCTTTGGCAAACAGTATACGGCCGTCGCTAGTGTTTTGTTCTCAATTCATTTTAGCAAAATCAAATTTAGCTTAATACAGTATGTAATTTCACGCTGTCTATTTGCGCACAACGTCATCGCGCTTTTCAAATATTTACGGTCACGACGTACAGTTCTTTCGAAACTTACCGGCAAAGGTTCACGGTGAGACTGCAAATATTATGAAACATTGTAGATAATCATAAATTGACCAAAAACTGTTACGATTACTTAATCCGAATGTCAATAACGATCCATACAATAATATACGGAAGAACTATGGCAGTAATAATCATAATCATGAAATTGTACATTTTCATACACAATTCCCATAATCCCTCGACAATCTAACAGCTCTCAATAATCATGTACCGCACTTACTTATTGCGAATTTTCTATCGATGCCAGGAAAACAACAAAGGGATTATTGTTTAGTATTGCAGCGATCAGTCAACGCGGAACCGAGTGATATTTACAAGTATAAATAAACAGTTATGCCATATATGCGTAGCGGCTGTATTAGAATAAACAAAGCCATTTTATTTCAGCAGTCTCAAGCCGCGAACTCTCTTACATGCTAACAACATGCAAATGCGTCAGTTTGAATTGGCCTTTTCGTCATTTCAGAACAATGCGACATTTGGTAGTTAATTATATATAAATTAAAATAATAGAAGTGCGAACAAACCGGATGTGCGATGTAGCCTCTTTGATTTTTTCTCTCATTAAGGTTACAACATTGAAGCACACACATTTTTCTTACTTTACTGATATGAAAGGTTATATCTTTACTGTGACATTATTGGGCGTCATCTACTGTTATTCCTCTTGGATGTGGAGACTCTTTATAATACATGGAATTCGTCACGTAGCCTCATTTAGTCAGGCGTATGACAGAGGATTTTCAATTGAAAGATGTGTAACTATGAGTCATGTCAACTGTCATTTTTGTTACCTACGTTCACGTCGAGTGTCTTTTGCTCGTTGGTTTCATACTAATATGGATCAATGCTAGTTAATGGTCAGTTTTGTTGGTTAACATTGTATAACTGTATACGAGGTCAAATGTCGGAACGATATCTTTAGCTCGACGATGACTATTCGAAGCTTGCGCTGCACTGTTGGGGGACGAAATTGTGGATGGCTATTGTAAAAAAGGTTAAGTCACTTTCAAAAATCGACCCAGATTGCAAAATTCTCACTTACCGACGTCTTTGACGTTATACCTGCATCGAAGTTGAACTAACCTCCTGTTATGTGAAATACCCTGAGATTCATATGTGAATTTTCGAATCGGTGTTCATACATAGGTAGATCCCATATCGTTCGAAATACAGTGAACTTATCTGTGATAACAGTTTGCTATTGATTTGCTGACTCATGCGATTAATCGATTCATTGGTCAAAACACATAAAGGTATCAATAATAATATACTGTACGTGTTTTGTGAACTGCTAATATACATCCTATCGATTTTCATAGATGATGCAATCATTTTTGACAATAAAAAAAGTCATCGATACTATCAATTTTTTTTCAACACGCTCAATGATTTCGCGAATCAAATCGAATGACTATATCAGACTTTGATCTAAGGAACAAAATTTGTTTATCTATCCGTTATCTAAGAGCAAGCTCAGCTGCTGTGAAATAATCAAACAATCTTCTTGTCACACCCTAAAAAAATCTGTTCTCGATTTTTATCATTGTAACGCATCAACGTATGAATCTCTCGAGATTTCTTACAGTAAATAAAACCTTGGTATCTTTCTGTGTATGTTGGCGCTGATAGCAGGCTCGGAAATTTCGCACTCCGCATACCCACGCGAAAGGCAGCGAGCAAGTTCTTTCGCAAAAGTCCTGATAATCGCGTATTGTAACCTGAAACCAGTCGCGTATTGGCTGGTTCACTATACGCATACATATGTGATACGCGAATGGCTTCGTAGAAGGCCGTATCAGCTCTCAGCTATGCTGTAAGCTTCCTCTTAAATTCTACTGCCTCGATAATGGGTCCCGTCATGGTCGCATATACACATATACGTATGTATACGCGAACCGTGGAAATTCACTTTTATGGCCGTAAAGTTATCGCATATGGTTAAGCGTGAGAGCCAATCGTGATAATCGAGCGAGAAGAAAACAATTAATTAACAAACTTAATTATTTTTATATGAATTTTTCAATCTGCGCGGAAGATCAACAATGATAGGGTTGAATCTAGCTAAATATATTTTACGTGCAATCTGATTGACGAATTTCGTGCAGTTTGGATTTTGTAAATTTATACAATTTTTCGGGACACGTATCAGCAGTACGTGTATTGATAATCTACGAGTTACGTGCAATCTAGTAACATTTAGCGAGACAGATGTTCTCGTTAACGGCCTCTAATGTGATAACCGAGCAACGTAGTTTTATGTGTCTGACATATATCAATTAAATGGTATATTTATTACTTTTTTTTTCACGCTCTAAAAACATATCAGTGTATCAAGCCTGTGGTTACTGAATGTTGAAATTGTATCATTATATTCTTCACTTTATTAATCAGACGTATAATGTCGAAGAATCTTAAATACTGTTGCTATAGGGAAATATTTGACAGTAGTAATGCCGATTTCATCATCCTCGTTCGGTTTTGAAGCTATTTTCATGTATACTATGTTAATTTGAAGGAAGAATTCGCATGTACATATCAAAGATATACAATATTTAGGCGTTTGTATATTCTGCATTACCTACGACTGATTTTTCAATCTACGTAACAATAATGAGGCTCGCACCTTACGATTTAATTGGCTTTGACTCTGGTCTTTTTTTGTCAGTCACTCGACTCTCAGGCAGTTGAATCTATTACCAGGCAGAACCCTGGCGAGCGAATAATATATTGTGTAATATTTGAAATTCAAATGAAGCCTCCGACGGTCATTGCCAAAGTAAATTCGCAAAATTTCAAGTTGAACGTCTGTTTTAGCCAGTTAAACCGGTCAAGCCCATACGCTGTATTTGCTATGGTCATTATATTAAAACTTGACTGTCATCATCAACAATGATATAGTGAAAAGGAAAACAGAGTTTATCGAGACACATTTATTAATCTGAAAAAAATATTATCGTATTTTCCATTCTCGTATTATCGTCGCACGATATGAATATATATATCTTTTTTAAAAGATCATTTTATTTGTTTTAGGCATGTACACCATGCGCATGCTGGATAACAGCAGCAATAATGCCTCAGGACCAACTGGTGCTGCTGCTCTTCCCGGAGTGCAGTCAGCTGCTGGGGCTGCACCTAGTGCAACCGGAGTTACCACTCTTCCTGGGGTAACTGACGAGAGGATGGACGCCTCCAGTGACAGCGCTGTTAGCAGCATGGGTAGTGAACGTGTTCCTTCTTTGTCTGATGGAGAATGGATGGAAACTGGTTCAAACTCAAGTCATACCCAAGCCGATTCTCATTACTCCATGGACTATGTTAGGTAGACTGAGTTACAATTGAGGAATCAATGAATAAATATTAATAGAGTATTTGAGATTTATTAATGATTTATTATCTTCGTTTTAGCAAGTATCGTATGCCATACGATTGCAGCTACACAGTTTCCGGAAGGAGCGGGGGCTCTCCGAGGTGTCAGACTGAACGTCCCATGCCGCCGGTAGCACAGAAGAAGCATCAGATGTTCGCCAAGAGATACTTCCAAGAACAAGGAACCGGTTGGTATCTTTTTGATGATATAGCGAAATTATTCACTAAAGAATTCATGGAACGCCAATTGTCTGTTGAATCTATGCGATATTTATTGATTAATTAAATTCTGTATCAGGCTCGCCTCTCGGTGCTAGTCCACATCCTACAACACCGCTCAAATACGAATATGATACGCAGACGGTCGGTGCTGGTGCACCAGGAAATGCATATTCTGGTCCCATCGAAGGTGCAGCTGGTCCTCAGCCTGAAATGAAGTTTAGCTGTAGCGTAGACTTCACTCGTCATCAATCTGGTAAGAATCATCGTCTGTGAATTGATATAGTTTTGCGATTTTTATGCAATATACTAATTTATTTATTACTATCATTTAAGGACGTTCTGCCATCGAGCACGTTCACCACAATCATACTTATCACCTTCCTGCGGAGAATTCTGGATCATTACAGCGTTCATTAACACGTGACAAGAAAGGTATTAATTGTATTTTTAATCGCGTACTTTCTTGTCTTGCAGCAATCTAAGTGCTAAGTAATCAAGTGTTACGCGGCGTATGGAAAATAATGTTTGTTTCTTACCCGTGATTGCAGTTCGCAAGAGCGAAGGGGAAGAACATTTAACCAGAGATGAAAAGCGCGCCAGGGCGTTGAACGTACCCATCCCTGTAAATGAAATTATTAACCTCCCCATGGATGAGTTTAATGAGCGTCTGAGCAAATACGATTTGAGCGAAACTCAGTTGTCGTTAATCCGCGACATCAGAAGACGCGGTAAGAACAAGGTCGCAGCCCAGAATTGCCGTAAGCGCAAGCTGGATCAGATCATTAGTTTAGCTGATCAAGTTAAGGAGATGCGTGATCGTAAAATGAGACTCATCCGGGAGCGAGACTTCATGCTCCTAGAAAGACAACGCGTCAAGGACAAATTCAGTCAGCTTTATCGTCACGTTTTCCAGGTCAGTAAAATCACAGAAACCATTCATTTTCATGAATGGACGTAATAACAGGATGGATGATGCATTCCCTTAACGTTTCAACCATTTAATAATTGGCCATTTTGGTTTTTCAGTCTCTAAGAGATCCTGATGGTAATCAGTACCATCCGTACGAGTATAGCCTCCAGCAGTCGGCCGACGGAAATGTTCTTCTTGTACCGAGAAACCAAACGAATCCACATCATCCACGTCCTTCGTCCATGGAGCCGAAAACAAAGCCTGATCCTGAACAAAAGGAATGAAGGAAATTATGAAAATTGAGCGGCCATCTGGACGCCCAAAGTGATTGGTAATCAGGAGACTTACTGACCCAGTAAAGTGTCTCTATCCCGCGGCGAGAAAGCAACGCTGCACGCAGGATACCCTATATATTTTATAAATATTAACGGATGATAATTGTCAAATAAAGTGCATTATTTTCCCTTTTTGTCCTCGCGTAACATCCAACGTACACAACGAATATATAATATGAGATCGCAGCGCTGCGTCGAATGCGGATTGAAGACTTGATGAATCTGAACGTTTGACTATAGGATGTTATAGCGGGCCTTTTTGGGAGGAAGAGTGGATAAATCGGTATGTCTACGTTAAAGTAAAGGATATTTCGGAAGTATGATTATTTTATAATATACTGTATACTCGCGGGTGACCACAACCATGCAAGTAGCTTGCTGAACATTACGTCGCAACGAATGTCGCGACTTTTTTTTTTCAATTCATAAAGAAGAACGAGAAAAGGCAACGGTCGTCCTTTCGATTCTACTTATGTTTTCGCTATGGGAATAACAAGAAAACGCGATTGTACAGCATAAAGTTCATTAAACTCCAGCTACCTCCAATCGTGCGATACTTACATAAACAGAGAGATAAAAAAGAAAACTGAAAAAATCCCCATAATTCCTCATAGTTAGGGTAAAAGTAAAGCGCGACCACAATACATATATCTCACGGGATATAATCGTGTTACATAATGTTTCTTAATAATTATCACGGATAATAGTAGAAACAATAATATGAAGGGAGGCGTGAACACAACGTAATAACGTACTTGTTATTGTTTTATACGAAGGAAAATGAATAAATGTGAATTGTTTTACCGAATGCCAATGCGAGAATCGTGGGGTCATCACTAATTGATACCACCCTCAGCTTTTCCTCATCATCCAATCTACTCTTCCTCCTACGTAATGCCACGATATAGCGATACACAGTTATTCTTTCACACAATTGCAAAAGGTACACGTGCGCTCATACGAATCACGTGTTACACCTCGGATCAAAAGATTTAAACATTTGCAAACAAGCAAAGCAAACTTCTCAATGTTCCCATGCAACTCGCAATTATCTGTGAACAGTGTATATACGTTTTATTAAAAATATATAAACACTGTTCATAAATATATATAAAAAATGTTAAATTGCATCGGAATATTATGAATCTTTCATAACGCACTGTACAGCTTGCCAATACAACATAATTATATATAAACATTATACGCGCAAGGTAACTGGTCTAATAATCATTTCGATAACGAGACTCCTCCTAATTGCAATAACTCCTTCACACGCCGTATAATTAATTGCATTAAACTTTGAAACTTTTAGTACATGCACATGTGGCTAATATACGTATCCTGATGCAGAAGGTGCATTTAACTTGAAGTGACACAGAGCTATGGAAGTCATAGTTGTTTGATAAAAGGCAAATGCTGGTGAATTGTCTGCGACAACGGGCAATGTTATACACGAGGCGAGAAAATGAATTTTTTTACTTTATAAATTTGCAATCCGTTTGGCGTTTCTTATTTTGGTTCTATTCATACTGAAATACTAATGATAACGATGGTATATCGTACAACGACGCAAATATGTGAATATACTTACGGTGATGCGCTACGCTACTGTAACATTAGTGAAACAAGGAAATGAAGCTTATCGGTAGCGATACGAACAAACTTAATGATAAATAAACATATTTTTATAATGTAACAGACGAGAAACGTTCAGGTATTTCACATTTGCCTTTTTATGTATATATGGATGTAGTTAGTATAATTTTCTATAAATATTATACATAAAAGTCTATATATATAATTAAAAAATATATATATTATATATAATGAAAAATAAATATATAATATATATATAAATAAAAAATAAATAAACAGATAGAGGCGCGTATACGTTTGCACATACGCTAGGTTGCGTGTCTGCAAATGTATATTTGCATATATAAGTATAAAATGCTATATATATACGTATATTATAACGTAAAGAACACACATTGCGGTTTCTATCGAGAATTAATAATCAGCTGTTTACTAAGGTTTACATACAATGATTCTATTCATACTACTGGGTGTAAGATGGCTTTTGCGTACCGTACCTGACGAGCGGAGATCCCATTGTTTGAAAAACAAATAATAACGAAGAACTATTTGCACACAGGGAACAATCAGATATTTACGTCACGAAGGGACTCGTCTGTTTTTAACAATTTATTCATTATTAATCATGCATCGCACTTTGCTAATGGTTAACGCCGATCTCCACCCGTCACTCAATTTCTATATTGTATAAATAATGCTGAAATAAACCTCTGGGGGAAAAAATGTGAAATTCTGTGTAAATGCATAATAATACATAGGTAAGAAGACCTCTCCTCGTTCCGTTGCAGCAGGAGTATTTTGTACCTAAATTTTTAAGTCTTTTTCCCATTTTCCTTAAGTACGAGGAATTGACGCGCGTCTGCTTAAGAAAGAATAATGAGCGTCGGAGAGGGAAAAAAAAAAATAAGAAAGAAGGAAACTGCCTCGCCTGTCGTAGAAAATTAGTGTTACGTTAAATAAGTTATATAAATTATAACGTTGGACCCAACCTAAGTGATTGCGATTACTTATAAGCGATAATAACCCTATGGCTAATTGAATAATAAAATGCGAAGCTGTACGCTACACCTGATTGGTGATTACGTAATATGTTTTTAACTTCACTTGTCCTTGTATCTCATAAGTTATTTCTATTTTACAATATGATCTTTGACTTTAATAATAATTCTAATAATTGCTCGGAGAGTAATACGATGGACGATCTTAGCTGAAACAATACAAAGGTAGAAGACATTAGGTGAACCCATAAGTAATGTCACTTTTTAAACTGTTCAATAATTTGAAGAAACGACATTATTTATGGGTACCTCATAATATAAATTGGGTAAGTAGAGGGAGCAATGTACTTTATATAGGCGTGATGAGTAATATTTTCATTACTCAGTTTGAGTATTGTTTGTACATTACAGTAATGGTTAGTAGATGATGGTGTATCGACTGTACATTTATTTAATTGTTGAAAATTTCGGTTACGTTAATCCTTTTTTATGGTACCGCAACTTCCGGTTTTGCAGCTGCCAAAACCGCCATGTCTGATTTTCGGTTTGTATTTCAGCCTAGAATTGCAGCCTTCGTAGGGTTTTTTGCAATTTGTAGATCGTTTTGGACGAACTTTGTTGCACTTTGGAATACTCTTGTTGCATTTTGAAGACAACCACCGTCCGTAAGGCGTTCCTTTGCCTAAGATGTATTTATGAAGATCTTGAAGAAGCTGTAAAACGGAGGAGAATTTAAAAATACTTTTCATCAAATTAGCATATGATAATTATTTACTTGAACATGACTGCGCAGTGCCCTCATTTATGACAAGTTTGTTTAATCCGAATGTATAGAATAAGATTTTATTTGATTATCCAAAGTTTGTTTGATTGGCTGTAAAGTTCGTCATTTTCTTCGATATCACGACGTTCAATTTCATGCAGTCTTTCTTATTTTTCGCGATGCGATTTTCTAAATATATTTGTAAAGATGCATTCAGACAAAACTCGTTGCGTAGCAAATAGCACCCATCGACCAATGGCATGACGTCTAATGATGCCAACGATTCGTTGCTCTTCGCGCTCCTGAAAAGTAACTGAGGCGTAGGGAACGTTTACTTGCATTTATATTCTTAGGAGCAATTTGAGTTTGCTGTAAAACAGTAATTGAATTAGAGGATATCAGTTTCTTTTGTGAGGCAACCTTATTAAAAAAACATGAGCAAAGCACATCCGCCAGAACTAAAGAAGTGAGTATACATAATGTTATTGTGGGTTACAATTCGCCGGGTAATTGGAGGTTATTGGCTACTTTTTCTTATAAAGCGTCATTTAATAAACCACATTCGCTGTTTTAGGTACATGGACAAACGGTTGTCATGTAAGTTGATATTAGTGTTAATTTATTATCAATGCATCAATTTGATATATTTTTTATGGAAGATATATATTTTTGTACAGTGAAGCTGAATGGTGGCAGACATGTTACTGGTATCTTACGGGGTTTTGATCCTTTCATGAATATGGTTATTGACGAAAGTATTGAGGAGTGCAAGAATGGTACAAAGAACAACATTGGGATGGTGGTAAGTTTCTATGCAAAATCAATATAATAATATTATTAGAGGGTCTTAAATAATAATCGAAATATGTTCATTATTAGGTAATCCGTGGGAACAGTGTAATAATGCTAGAAGCATTGGATCGGATATGAATCTATTCATTTACCATATACTTATTTTATAAAATACCTGTAATTTAAGATACAAATAAATACAATTTGCTAAAAGGTGTGAATGTAACATTTATTAGTTATGGATTTTACAAATTGTGATATTGTGTTATGCAAACATAAGTAGGATTGCATACATCAGTTGTGAACAACTATTGACAAAGTATATCCAACATTGACAAATAGTGTTAAATTATTATTGAATAATACTACAATGTGACTGTAGCTTTCTACGTAATTTTACTATGACAAATAATTAAGCAGTAATATTACATTGCTACTAAACAAAAATCATAAATGAACTTGAAACCCAGATACCATTTTTCTCTTATATAAAAACTACAGATTATACATCACAACAAATTGTTCAGTATTATACTGCACATTTCATTACGTAGACACCCCAAACTACAGATACTCTGTGACACAAGCATATTGTTAGAATGTAACATGTGTCATAATTTCGAGCTTAATCATTTTACATGTTTCACTTTATCGGTGTCATTAGATTTTGGATGCAGTATGAGGAATTTATCTCTCTGTATTTTGTTAGTACCATAAACTGTTCATATGGCAATTATAGTAATCACAAGCATATAGTAAAACAAAATATGAGACTACAAAGGACACATCCATGTCATGATGCATCTGTTATGTTGCAAAACACACTATCGCGAGTCGTAGCCCTACATTTATCTTTCCTTCAATATAACTTATAAGCCACTTAGCATTCTACTTGCATAGAAATCACATATTCTGTATAAAATAAGATCTAAGCATAATACATAATACAGTGTTTGCAATGCCCTTTTGTAAATCAGTACAGGAAGTTTCTGAGAAATTGTACAGTTTTCATACAACACATCTCGGTGTTACATTTCAATATATAGTAATTAATTCCATACATTATTGTAAAGTGTTAGCCTATTGTCCGTAAAATTACAATAGTATAACGAATATGTTAACATTTCTGTACATGTGGATGGCTTTATCCACCACATCATCACATAAGGTGTTTAATGATTTGCATATGTTTAACTTAATCTTCAAATAAAAATGCTAGAAACTCTGCTCAAATCTCTCAAGTAATACCAGACATAGATATGAATACACGTTTCTTTGATAAAAAGCTTCCAATCAAAGAAGGTGTTTCAATCTTCTAGGAATCATGAAGAAAATATTTATTAAACTCTTTGATATGATTTTATCAACATTCTTGTATTTGCTATTATCCAATATTGTACTTCAATAATGAATGTACTGAAATCATTGCAACGTTCGATATAACATTTTGTTTAATATATGAATCATAAAACCGCAGTAATTTCTCATATAGTGATAGAAATAATCTTCAAGCTGATTGTTATATCACAAAAAATACTTGTGCCCATGTAACAATTAACGTATCTGAGTTTTACTTTCTCTTTCTACCTGTGCTGTAATCATTGCTGAATAATATCAAAACAAAAGATATATAAATTTTGTGTGTCAGACAAACGTTTGTTTTCATAATTGCCAATGCTGAAATAAAACAATGCTTAGAATTTACAATTTTCTTTGACGCATGCATCACTATAGATTTAACGAAATGAGTTAAAGGAAAAATTTCATTAAAGTGCATCTAACGTTGATCATTATCATCTTGAACACATGAATACGTATTGATACAATAAAAGCACTTGTATTTTGTATGACAATGGCGAAACAATAACCGAATTTCAAGATTGTCTTGCTCTCTTACGTAATGATCGAAAGCCTCTCTGAACAGAATTGCACTTAAAACTGGCTTATCAAAGAAACAACATACAGAATCTTAAGCAAGACCGTTGAGATTCTAGCGTTTTTGGTTTCGTTGTCGAAAAACACGAGCGTCAGAGGATCACGCTAATATTATCTTAAGACTTAAAAGGACATTGACTGCATTACATATGTTTATTAATAAGAAACAATTGCGATACTGTACAGCGAAATAATAACGCGATATGCGGCAGTGACTTATCCGTCACATGAAAATATATTCTAGTATCATTCGGTATCACTTTCGTCAATAACGATAAATATAGTCTACATATACCTATGACGCTGGTGATCTTCACTATCGTATGAAACTTAACATGAATGAAGAGAAAGAATAAAGTATGCTGAATCGTGAGGAACATCAGAAATTCAGAAGGCACACCACGTTTATCAGTATTCCTTATTAATAAGGAACATCATATATATGTGCATATGTACTATATACATATAGTTTCTACAAAGGAGAAATATAATTGTCATCTTTGCAATAAAAAGTTAAGCCTCGTCATTCCAATAATCGAAAAAACGCGTTATCATGTTTCACTATGTATTTTACGTACTACATGACAACAGGGCAAGATACAGTGACTATTTAATCGCATATACATATATGTATATATAGTTTGAATATCATAGTATCATAATTTATAAACACCTCCTGTACACGTAACATTTTTTTTTGTGGCACTGCCCACTGATAAGTTTTCGAACTATACTTTGTAACTGATCACATATTCGAAAATGATGTTATTGACTAGCACCAGAGGTATGTACGAATAGTTTTTAATTTTAAATCCAAAAAAGTTTCTTTGGGCATAAGGATCGCATCGCTGTACATTGCCTTGATGCCATCGTATACTGTAAGATGCACTTAAATTCACACATGACTCCATAATATTCTGCCGTTTAAAAAATAGAGACGTCTCTTTTCTGTTCATTAAATCATACATCCGATATAATGTATTTCACATATTAGTCAATAAAAATGTTTATATTGTCAAGTCGCTGTTCTGCGCCTCGCAACAATTCAATCTCAATCACCTAGGTTTCACGTTTTCAAAACTAAAAACTTTAACATTAAAATTTGGTATCATATTCAAATCTATATTTATTATAGTCCTCTACCAATTAGCCTTCGACATTCGATAAACGACTGTCGATAGGTAAATATATATGTACATCGAACGTTCGTTTTTAACGAAAAATGGACCATATAAAATAGTTTAGAAACGGAATACAGTGTACATCATTGTAAAGCGTTCGTGTTTATCATTGCAAAAATATGTACGTTAGAACTCTTTCATTCTTAAAAGAGAAGAATTAAAACGATACGTGACGTGGCAGATCTTAAAAAAAAAGAAAAAGTGTATATCGATAAGAAAAAAAAAAAAAAAAAACTTAAAAATTGGACAGTACGTAAAAGATATTTCCAGCTGAAACATCTATAAAAATCTATCATTGCATAACTCTTCTATACAAAATATAATTCCACACAGACCATTTGCGCAATTGGTCAATTATGATATCGTGGGCCCTTTTGGCGTGGTATCGCAACTCAAACCTAGTAGTGAACCGTTTCTCACATTTTGTGCACTTGTTCAAATTCTTGTGCGCCTCATATATATGCCCCTTAAAACTTCGTTTTAGCTTCAATACACAAGCGCAATTTGGACATATAAAAATGTCGTAGGATATTCATAATAATGCTGTTATGTTTGAGCTGAGAACGATACTTTTCACATTATCGTCATCGTATATCCATAAGTTCACGGTTGTACGCATGAAATCTTTTCGTTTGAGAAGACGTCGTCGCGGATTGTCAATCGAAACGATATTTCTCTTTGGACGTATTCCATGTCACCTTCACACATATAAGCGCACGTGTCCGACTTTCATTGTGACGTAGTCAAGCACCATAAGGCCGGGAAGTGTTGCAAACGACATCATTTTCGCTGAAGATATCAGTTCATCGCACCGCGACGAATTTTTATGATGTCCATTGGAGATTCTCCATATTTTCTTCTATTCGAGGATTGTGTGCAGAACGTTCAAGAGAATGCAGGTTGGGTATATTAATTTAATAGAGTTAACACATCCTTTTTCGCGATGAGCGCTTTGAACTGAACGCTTGCAACTATTCCTCTGTGAGATCATACTATACGTTTGTCGTTGCCTTGACCGAAGGACATGCTAAAAAATATAAAGAAATCATTAAACATTATTTTTTAAGATTTTTAATTGGATCTTATAGGAATGATTACCGAGGCGATATTTGTATACACTAAAATGAATTGAATGTATCTTTATACTCACGCGACATTGTCGCCTTGATCTTCTTACAAGGATGCTTGTTGCGTTCACCGAGTGTATGAAACTTCTTCCCGCAATCCAAGCATTCTGTAACTTTTTTGGGTTTGTCGGCCAGATGTGCTTTCAATAAATTTGCATTCACAAAGTGTTTTTCGCACACGTTACACTGTACTCCAGAGTTGCCACGTCGTGTGCTTCTTCTTCTTGGTACCGTTTCCGTTGGCGATTTTTTCGCCTTGCCATTTTGCTTTGCGTTTTCTTTCTTCTTCGTTAAGCCATTGGACTTCTTTGCTACTGGGGCAGGACTCTTCTGCACTGTAGGTGCAATCTCCTCCTTAGGTTTCTCTTCTACTCTATCTTCCAACTTTCTTTCGCTAGACTCCACCGCCATAGGTTCTAACGAATTTTCTTTACTCTGTTTTTCCAAGTCCTCAGGAGTCTTACCGTTTATGTAATCGTCATCGTTCACTTCCTTCTCTGCTTCTTCTTCCGTCACGTCATGTATTGTCATTAAGTGTTCCTTTAATTCTGTCTTTTTGAACTGTTCATTGCAGTGAGAACAATCAGCAAAGCCGTGTACTTTTCGTTGATGAATTTTCAAGTCGCCTCTCACCCTGTAGCAATTCTCACAATTGTCGCACTTGAATGGTTTTTCACCAGTGTGACTTCTCATATGCACCTCGAGTGCAGAGTAGCAAAGGGACACGTGTCCACATATTCCACAAGTTTGTTCGCCCTCTTTGCTCTTGTGGTCGTTAAGCAAGTGCTTTTTCATGTCGTATCGATTTGTGAATTGTTGATTGCAAGTCTTACAACTGAAAGGTGTCTCGCCTTTGTGTTTAGCCAGATGCATTTTGAAATACCAGTCTGTACTAAAACGTTTAGGGCAGAAAGTGCATACAAATGATTTTCCGTTTTTGTCATCGGATCTTCTTCGCTGATGAACACTGGCAAAAATTAAAGGTACTGCCTTTGGTGTTGTTGTCGTTGTTGATGCTGTTGTTGTTGCATTATTAGACTGATCTTTATCAGACTTCACCTTGATACTGATGTCAGGTACTATTGGCACTGCTGTCGACTGTGCGCTTTGTGACTTTATTAGTGCAGGTGATTTTAATGCATTGTCCGCCATTATGCAGAACTTAGGAATGCCTTGAGTCTGGTGGAGTAAGGATGGTGGTGATTTTAAATTGGTTATCGGCACTACTCGGATTGGAGTGAAAAATGGTTTAGGTTGAATTGTCGACGAGCCGACAATTTGCGCCTGAGACACCAACCAGTCATTTATTGTAACTGGCTGTACGATGTTACCTTGAGTTACACCAGCCAGTTTGATATACTGATTTGACGACATTGAACCTGATGCCGGTGGGCTTATTAGAGTATTATTAAGAAAATCTTGCAGCTTTGACTGCTTAGTAGCCGGTCCGTTAGTCGAATCGGTGTTAGTTCTTTTGCCAAGCAGTATACTCTGATGAGGAAATACAATAGGTATGCTTGGTAATAATTTTCCAAAAACATCTTTAACGCTAGAGTATTGCTGATTAGCCTGTGAATTCGGTATGGACGTTATAGTGATGATTGGTGGTTGGGGTGGTACCGATTTTGGAATAACAATTAATTCTTCGTTTTTCTTTAGAGCTTCCATTACTCGATTATATTCTGTATCCGGATTTACGTATTCGTTCCTCTTTGTACGTGCTGCTTCCATCATTTGTAACTCTCTCTCGCGCATTCTTTCTTTTAGGATCTGTGCCCCATCTGTTTCATTATGTCTATATTCTTCTTTTCTGTTACACTTTTTGTGGCGTACAAAGGCTTTCCGTGTCTTCATTTTGATACCACAAATATCGCATGTCTGCAATGTGTCACAGCGATATAGCTTTATCACTGCTCTTCGACAACGATTATGATCAATGCTCAAGGTATCACAACGTGTGTTTTTACAGTGCTTGGATACTGGTGCATTAATTTCATGAGGTTCGATATTAACAGCAAGCATTGGAGATACTCCATTATGATCGACATACTGTTGCACAGCTACATCACAAACTATATTTTCACATGGTTCATAATGGCCACACTTTTTCCTCTCACGCTTTATTGGCAACAGTGTAATTTCTGATTTTCCATCCTTCTTAGATGGAAGATGTGTACCTTCTTCTTTGTTCTCTCCTGGTACATATCTCACAGGTAGTATGGATATTTCTGGCTGATTCTTTCCATGTAGATCCTGCCTAGTGCCATTTTTTTTATTTACAAAAATACTCTTGTTTAATACTGTGCTCGAACTTGCAGGGGCACCTATAGGAATGGTCTCGATGACAATGTTCGGTTGGTTGAAAAGTCGTTTTACTGGATCTGATTGTAAAATCTGAAAAATGGAAAAGAATCAATAAAAAAAAGATCCTAAAATATAAATCTAAGATTATAAGTATTACATATAACAGTGGAGAAAATAAAAAAAAAAATGTAAAACATAGATTTACCTCTGAAAGCGAGGTCTTTGTCGATTCCTTTGGACATAACTTGGTGCTGCTTATTGGTATAAGTTTGGGTAGTGGTGCATAGGCCATTTTCAGCGTAGGATAACATAAAATCGAAAAACGAGCACGGTATTATGCGAAACTCGGACAATAGCAGTGTCCTATTTGTAAACAATCAATTTATTGACAATAGCTGGACAGTAAGAGCGGGCAACCCAAGAAATTCGTATAGCTCCAGAGAAAGAGGCATGAAACTAATCTAAAGCTACAGCCAATAGTAAAAGTGAGTCCCCTATAGTTCACAGAATACATCGAAATCTTAAAAGTGCAATGTTAAACGAATCGCCACAATTGTCGTAGAATGTATTTTACACAACACAAGGTCCTTTGCGTTACTATAGGTTAGTCCGACTTTTGCACAGTGATTTTTAGCCGCGTAACGGCGAGCCGGCCAACCAGTCTCAAGTCTCCTAGCGATACGAATGAACGTTGATTTCGGCTGCTTTCGAAGCAACGTAGATTTTATGTTAGAGTCACAGTGACGGCCATGTTTTCAATTTAAAAAAAAGTCGTCACCTTCGTTTCTCACTCTCGAAAAATATACGTTCCCGCGTTCTTTAAAGAGTGTTTCTATCTGGCACGCGGTTCTCTACCGTATGTGAACCGATGAGCGCGCAACTTGTCGATGCTCTTCTGCGAATTCGATTTTTTTTTTCCAAGGCGGCTTTTATCGCTTGCCTCAACAGTTCCAAGTTCGCGGGCCCACTGGACTCTCTACGGTCCACATCGTTCTCGAAAGAGAAAATAAAAGTCTTTGTAAAAGGACCCGAGAAATGTGGCTATCGATGGCAGTCTTGTAGAGTCGAGGTCACCAGTCGCCGTTAATGAATTTTATGCACAGGACTAAATTTTCACGTCGTCGTTGTACGTATACATATATATCACTCGGTACATTTATTTGCCAACGCGATCATGCACATTTAGCGCATGCGTCAATTTATTTAATTCCTTTTCTTTTTCATTCTTACCTACCCGTTTCGAATTGTGAAATTACTCATAGTGACGTACATCTTGTCCCGGATTTCGTTGTGGAGTTTGCAATAGATCAATTGAGCATTATAACCAATTAATAAATAAGCGTGAGCACGGTGTCAAATTCAAAATTCTGTTTGTAAATGTTATGCTTTATATAACGTTATCAAATATTTTCTGTAACAATTTTTTTTAAGCTATATACACAATCACACTCTTTATCACTGCAGTGAATATTCGTAGTTTAAATTTAGTGCACACGCCAATTGTGTTTCGCACTTATGAGCTCATACCACGACCAGAAATTAAGAACTATTAGCTTCAGTCTTGGCTGATGGCGAAATGTATGATGGTGCGGAACAGAAACCATACAAAAGGAAATAAACTGTGATCTCGTCAATGCTTCATGTTCAATGTTTCTGACAGTTCATCAAGAATTACATTATTTGTTCAACATATATTGTGCCGGATAACAGTTGTAAGGGTAAGACAGCCATTTTTGATATACTAATATGTAATCAACGATTACCAGTCTCAAAAGACCCAGATGTCAGGATCAGGATCTAAGGAAAATATGATTTCCACCCGACTGCTTTAACCTCGCGGACTTCTCTTCATCCGCCAGCAAAAGATCGATAAAAAAAAGACAAAACTGTGTCTTCTTAAAAGCTGAAATTAATCCCGAAGGTTAAAGGTAAGGCTAAACGAAGACTACACGGTGCTACAAATCTAAAGATACTCACCTATGCAATTGTCCTAGAAAATGAAGAAAAGACTGAACACATATATTTAAGTCAATTAATCCTTAAAGGGAAATCCATAGGTCATTTGAATACGACGTTTTATTCGGCTCTCAAGATACTAGGAATAGAGAATTTGTTTTATTATAACTATGTCATAGGAAATGTACACGTTATAATAAAGTCGTCATTTATCTAGTTATCTGTAACGTATAACCCAGCGATACTGCGTGTCTGTTTACAGGTTCACACAAAAGAAATGGTGAACGAACATATATAGATCTTTGGTATCGAGAGCGCAATATACATTTCAAAGGTATCGAGGACCAGATGAATTATGAAACATCATAGTTCATAGGCCAAGGAGCATCTATCTCGTTTATTACTATAGAACCAAAATCTAAACAACGCATCTCCGGACCGACGAAATCTTTGTTTCCCTTTCGTTCTCACAAACGAATTTCTTCATTTAATTTTTCACTATAAAACATGTCGAGAAATAAGTAGCATCAGTGGGTCATGAGTCGTCAGTCAGGAATGCATAAGCTTAGATCATGGTGACTGCTTTTATAAAATAACAGGCGATTCTGTGATTGTCATTTTAATTAAGCAGAACATAGTATCGTACGTACCGTATCTTATGTGAAGAAATTAACGAGTAACAATCAACGGTATTGCGTAGTAACTAAATGTAGAGAAAAAGCTTTATTGAACCATGAATCGAAAAAAATATCGCGAAATTAAATGCGTTCAAACGATTACACGGTAAGTAGGAACTATGTAGCGCGATGCTTTTATTCATAAAAGTTTTCTTTTAATTGTCTTGGACGTACATTGCTTCGATAATAACAGAACGTGTCATAACGAACTCGTACTCTGTTATTGGAAAAATAAATGCACTCTTGTGGCCATTACTGTCATTAGAGCTGTCGGCAGTGTTCAATAAAACCTTTCCTTTCTTTCGTCAACGGATATACAATTAACTATAGTTTTACGTGCTAGTTACTGAAGCCGAACGCATACCTGACGAGGATATTCATTAAATTATAACTTAACTTACGAGCACAAAGGTACATTGTACAAAATCTCGCTTATCTCTATATGCTTCGTATAAACATATTTACATGGATCAGTCAAAATAAATATCTCGAGTCTTCGCAAAAACCGATAAGCAATACCGCCGATTTAAATATAAATGTTCGAACCACGTTGCTCGAATCTACATGACGTTTTTATGTCCGACGAATCAAGTAGCAAAATTATAGCACTGACATCTGTGAAATTAATACGGTGCGTAGCTATTGAATTACAAAAATAGTAACGAGCGCAGTGATCGAAATGAGGACTTTTCAAGGCGTCAATTATTTCTTAAATTTGCGTCTGCGAGGTCGTCATTCAATAACGTTATTAAGGTGACGAATGAAACGATAATAATAACAATTCAGGGATGATTAGGATATCCATTAATGTCTCCACAAGTAATCTTTAAAATAGACAATCATCTCATCGATCTAAGCATCGAATTTATAGATATGGCATTTTCGTTTAAAGATAAATAGACTTCTTTTTTTTTTCATTTTGTCGTATTACTCGACGCACTTCGTTGCCCTTGAAAATAATTCTCATTTGCAACACGTCCGCACCTAGCCCGAAATATAAAATGACAGATCTGCTCACGATCCATATATCGTTCTATACGACAGCGCAAAGTGTATTATTCTCATTCGTATTTATTCTTTACTTATATCACAGAGTTGAATAATTTCTTACAAGATTCGTTCCATATATAGTATATCAAGCTTTTGAAAATAATTCCTAGAGATCCTGCTGTTAATTTTGCATTCAAAGATAATTACCCATAAACGCATAAGAATCTCGTAGTAGTAACGGCAGTTATTGGTTTTACATGGACACGAACATAGCGGTAGCTCCTTTTCCCTTTTAGTCAATATTAAAATTTATACAATTCTCTTATTTACACGCCTTACCAACCTCGCTCTAACTCATCTCCCGCAGGACTAATAGAAGTGATCCCTTTTATTCTACTCTCACAAACTTTCCTCAGCTCCGTTGTACTTGGTTTAAAAAGTAAAACCAATAAAAAAAGAAATGTCAAGGCATTCTCGAGGCTAAAGCTTACATCTAGCAACGGAGAAGCATCCTTCTTAGTTTCTCTCCTACTTTGTCATTTTTCGTCGCTTGAATAAAAAAAATATACTTCATACACGTAGCCGTGATGGGCGACGAAAAATTTGATAATTTTCTAATCGAGGAGATTTTCACGAAACGTTTAGCGAAGAAAATATGCTGATTGTATCGAATTTTCAGGGATACTTTGTTTCACTTCTTTGCACTTACGCTACGTGCTACTTCCGTTGTTTTGACTAAAGGGGTCTTTTTCGCAATATTCGATATTGTTCTTGTAGGATTCGAGCTTTTGTTGACTTCAAACTTTTGCTGAAGGGATGCAACGTTCGATTTGCTGCTAGCTGCTTTCTGGACTGGATTCACTTTAGACGTGATTTCCATGCCTTTGACTTCCGTTGTCTTCTGAGGCAATTTCGATGGCTGTATGGACTTTAAATTGTTTGTATCCTTGGTGGTCACTGACAAGGATTTAATCACGTTCACGTTAGTGGTTGGGGATTTTTTCTTCTCAACGAAACTAGCTGCTTTCGTCGCCACGTTTGCTGGCTTAGGGGGTGTCGAAGGTATCTTCATGTTCCTGGGTAACGTCGGTGTCTTCTGACCACTTTTCAAACCACCGGAAATCTTCGCATTACTTCCTAAGACATCCGGTGACTTTGTACTGTTCTGACTCGAGTTCGAACAACTCGACACAAGATCAGGACTGTTCGAACTGTTTAGTTTTCCTAAACTACCCCTGGGACTACAAGGCACACCTTTCAGGGACATCGTACTTAGATTTGTATTAGAGCCCTGCTTATCTAAATTACCATTAGACTTATTCAAACTGCTGTTAGATTTATTCAGTGTTGGTCCTTGCCTTCCTGATTTCAGGCTCGTATCTGAACCTTGTCTAACAGTCTTTAAGCTTGTGTCAGAACCTTGTCTATTGGATTTCAAATTGCTATCTGCATTTTGCTTAGTTGATCTCAACGAAGGGTCCGAACCTTGTCTAGTAGATTTTAAATTTGTATCAGAACCCTGTTGCTTGGTTGTTAAACCTTTTGTAATATTGGGAGGTGTTTTCGTTCTATTTAACGGTGGTTTAGCTGGCGCTTTGCTTTCCTCCTTTTTCTCTATCTTGCTGGACCTATCGATCGTAATACTTGATCCGTTCGAAGCAGAAGAGAATGGTTTACAGGAGTCTGCACTGTCTACAGGCTTCATTCCTAGTTCTTTGGACATGTCATCATTGACATTGGGATTGTTTGAATTCAATGACAATAATTTACTCTTATCCACCGATTTCAGGTCATTTTTTAACGCTGAAAGAGGCTTCTTTTCAGGCTCCTGCTTATTCTCCGGTTTTGGTACGTTCAGTACGGATGGATTGAGATATCCAGAACTGGTAGTTGAACTTGCCGAGTTAAACTTACCGGATGCCGAGTTTGAGTAAACACTTCCGGGCGATTTATAGTGACTGGAATTTGTATATGTCCCTAGAGAGCTGTTCGAACCCAATTCTTCGGAGTTCTTATCAGCCTCCTCTTTCTCGCGTTTCTTTCTTGCGAGGGTTGAGGTCGAATATATAGAGTCAAAGTTTCTGTTTGATATCTCCGACACAATCTCTGACAGAAGACCCATGGAGTCTGTACTATTTCCTTTGTTTGGAGTCGCTTCTATGGGCTTTGGTGATTTGTATTGATTCTCGATATTCTGTATCTTGTTGAGGGGTGGTTCGAGCTTCTTTCTGTTTTTCTCAGGAACCGATTCTTCTATTACAGCATATATATTATCATTGGACGGGGATTCTTCCATTATCTTTGTCAAAACTGGTTCAGACACTGTATTCATACAATCGTCATAGACATTGTCAGCTGCCTTCGGAATTATTTTCACTGGTGGATTCTGGTAACCCGGCAGACCGGGTATCTTTATTCCGGTCTCGGATATTTTATCTGTTACGAGAGCTGGAGGTGCAGTAGGAGGTCCCGGAGGTGGTGAAGTTGGTCTTGTACTGGCTGGTATGCTAGTAGGCCTCTTGAGAGGATTCGCCTGTCGCATAGATCCAAAAGTATGAATAGCAGGTCTGGGAGTAACTTTATTATCCCTCATGGACTGCGCACGCATCACAACGTTCTTCTTCTCTTCGTTCTCCGTCACTGGTATCACTGGTATCGCTGGTGTCGATATCTCTATTTCAGATTGTGGAATCGGATTGGAGATTTCCAAATTTCTCAAAATCTCCTTATCAATAACCTTATTCGCCTTGTGATGTTGATTTCGAGGCAAAGAATTTGTATTCTTGTCGTCCCGTGAGTTTGGCTGTGAATTCGACCTCATGATACCGGAATTGGGCCGCAATATAGAGGCTATCCTATTCAAGGCACTACCTTTCTCAGATTTCTTTTCCGGTTCCGGTAAGATAACGTTTGTCAAGGGCGTACTGTTTGGCCTCTGTGACTTTTGCGAACTGTACGACACTGCAGGAATTTCAGGAGCTGGTTTCACTGGGACGTCTGGGGCAGGCCTGGTTGGTACTTTGGATGCAATAAGTTCCATAGAAGTGCACGTAGTGGCAGCCAAGACAGGACTACTGATCAAGGGTCGCGCGTTGCATCCAGGATTCAGAGGTGGTAACGCTGGTGCTACGGAAGCCTGATTAACATTAGAAATGCCACCTGACAAGGTGCTTCGCAAAGTATTCGCTCTCTGTACAGGCTTAATATTAGTTTTTATCGCTACAGTAGGTATCGTAGGCGGCGGGGGTGCGGGTTTCGTAGGCTCCGGAGGCTTCGATTGACTATGTATCGGCGTGATTGTGAATCCTTTGAACTGCCCAAAGAAATTATTGTTGTACCGCTCGTCTGCCTGGACCTTGGGAAGCAAACTGGCGCACGCTGGATCCTGGCGAAGACTAGAATCGATCGTCTCGATGTTTCGTGGCATCGGACTCGATCGATCGATCGTCTTGATCGACAGGCCGTTGTTGCCGCGATCGGTCCTGCAATTTTATAAGCAAATTCTTAAGCAAGGGATAGTGAGGTTTGCAAAGCGTGACGCGAGTATGAGTCTCAAAGTACACGAGAGAAAAATTGCTACGCTCGGACGCATGACTTTTAAAGTTCTGACGATTTTCTCTAACTCTATAAAAACGTTTAATCAAACAGACGAGGGTACTCAGCTTCTTGTACTAAGTAGTCTTTAGCAATACCACGTACAAAGTGCTATAGGTGCAATACTGTTGTCACAAAAATCAACAAGAAAAGCCACAGAAATCCATTCACGTGCAGGAAGGCTTCAAGCGTCGCCCTTATAAAGCAAAGTTCACCGTACAGTGTGCAGAGGCGTGCATAAGTCAAATAGACAAAAAGAGACATGAAAAGCAGCAGGGAGTTATTAGTAAGAGATTATAGTGTTAGTTGCAAGCTGCGGAAAGAAGGAAAATCATTGATTACAAGAGGAAACAGAACGAGGCTCATCTGTATATAGCTTTTATTACATACAATGGGTACAGTCAATCAAATGACGATTTATATATAACATTGTTCGTATGGCCGAATGGCTAGAAAATGAATAGAATTACTGAATTTATGAGTTTTAGTCTGTTCCATAACAATATGCTATTATTCAATTAAGTGATGCAATAACTTGCCATACCAATTTTTTTTTTGAAATTTAATCTTTAATTCTGCTTCTTGTACGCGACAGGATGCACTGCACATGCTCATGCAACTACGTACATACATGAACTTGCAATTGGAAAATTATACGGTGAAGTTCCGACAGACTTTTTCTATAAGGAACATAACATGACGAACCGAGGGATTAATAAGGAAACACAAAACAGTTGAACTCAAATATGCAAACATGATCACGAACGAAAAAACATTATTATAAAAAAAATATCATGCTCCTATATCGATAATAATACAATAATCGCTAATTGAGCTAGGTCCCCTCGAATTTTTCGTTAACCAATCACGGCTATCCTAAATCGCGAAGAAATGAGTATGAAAAATATCTGCATATATCAATATATATCTCTCTATATATAACGTGTGTATAAGAATATATCTTCTACTATAAAATAAAGATTCGATAGAAGAACACGAATTGAATCGCGTTAATCTCTGATCTTCTAAGTTCAGTACTTGTCATGTGTAAGTTTCATATGTTAAGTATGACTCGCTCGTCCTCTACGGACTATCTAATTAAGTAGGACGTTATCTCTATTAGAATCACAGGACAATATGGTAATTATAAACATAGTTTCAATATAGTTTTGATAAGAAGTATAGAATGTGATAAGAAGTATCACTGTGAAACCCCTCCCACCCCCCTATCCCCGTCACCATTTTCCCGAATGCATAATGCACGAATCACCGCTTTAATATGAGCTCCACGATGACTCTCGCACTAGACGATCTTATAACACGAAACGATTAATTACACGAGATCATGTGTAGGTAAATATAGTTCATCCGCGAGCACGAGGAATTCGTCGAAGCGATAACGTTCCCGGGAATCGCGCCAACGCGTATGCTCCGGATGCCACGTACAACATAAGCGTTCGTATGCAACCTACTGAGGCATGTATGGATTTACTATGAATTAAAAATACATACATGCGTATATGATAATAGACGATATCCATGTCGACCAGCAATTATCTATTCATAGAATTATAATTCGATTTCGTGTATTCCGAACCACGATAATATAATATTAAAAGGTTTAAGGTCGAGTATACTTAGGTAGGATAAAATATTTTTAGAAAAGTAAGAAAAAAAAAAAATAGACTAAGTAAAAATGGGCAGTGTACAACAGGAGTGTACCGAGTCTTTGATATTGCCAATAGGTGATGGTTTACCCCGTATAGACAGGAAATATGAAATGCGAGTGACGCGTGTAAAATTTGCTAAAACTTTGGTTTGAGGCTCTGAGTCGGTGCCGGTGGGGGTGGTGGTTTTTTATTATAAAAGGCTGCAGTATTCGTTGGCTTTGGCTTACTATCCGGCGCGAGCAATGTCTCGGAACTTTTTGGTGTGATACCAGACGTACTACAGGGGCTTTCGTTCAAATGTTCAAACTTGAGCTCTGTCTTGAGCTTGAGTCCCTTGAAGTTCTTAGAGGGCCTTCTTTGAAAGTTTTGTATGTGCTCGGATATCCTGGAGCCGAGCTCCTTTTTCACCGGACTAACTTTTCCCCGCTGAGATTCTACCACGGCCGATACCATACTAGTGCCCTGAGACTGATCCTGATGATCCCTACCGTGATCAGGTCTGAGATTGCCGAGAAGCATCGACTTTCGATACTCAATATCGTTGCTACAATTAATAACATCTGGATTTGTAGTCGAAACCAGATCAGTCTTAGTGATCTCAAGTTTCTCCTTCTGAGGAAGTGTGTCACTGATCGTAAAGACTTTGTTAGCGTTACGCGCGGGCTCCCTTCTGGGCGCAAGGGTGATCAGTACTCTTCCAAAAAATCTATTGCTGGACTTGGAGTCCGACGTCGGATATGAGTTCTGCCGTGGCTTGCGCCTTGCTTTGAAACAGTTCAGACTAGATACATACGCGGACATGGCGCCTTTCTTCCAGTAGTGACCGGCGTTGTTTTTAGTGTACCACACGCCTAGAGAGAGTAAGCCAACCATTGGTACTATACCCAGGAAGATGATGTAGAGCGCCGTTACGAAGTCTTTTCTTGCTGTAAATAGAAGCAAACTCGCGTGTTTCAAATCCAGTATATAAGGTAATTATAAGTTTTTTTTTTGAAGACAGAATATATATATATATATGGGTTTACCGTTAGGATCTTCCGCCGGTCCACTATCCTCCGAACCACCAACTCCAAGTTGTACGCAGTCTGGTGGTTTAAACCCGTTGTTACAATGGCAATGGCCACGACTATTGCATACGCCGTTTCCGCCACAATTATTAGGACAGGCTTTACCGCCTAACAAAGATGCTCGTAGATCAGAAACCGCCATGCACTTTTGATTGACGCACATCTAGACGTTTAAGAAATGAATATTTAGTAATGAAATTTCTTGATTGATACATCGATATGGAATTAAATTTAATACCTTTCCAGTACCACACTTAGCGCCATCCGGTGTGAGACCTGGATCCACTTGGTTCAATCCAAGATCCACAATTGCTGTGCGGCAAGCTATAATCTCTCTTCCATTATTTATAAAGTTGTGTTTCAAAATGGCTACGGACTCCATCCCGAATTCCAGTCTCTCGTTTAGATGTTTACATTGAAGCATACCGCAGCGTGTATTTCTGGAACGACATAATGAATTTTAAACGCTGTGCCAAAGCCTTGTCCTAATAAAACTCAACAGTATAAACTCACTCATTGGTACACTTGACGTAAACGGAATCCACTCTATTATATCCACAGTTTCCCTTCACGGATCCTTCCCTGTTCGTACTATAGCACTTATCATCGGACGAAGTTCCAGTTGGTCCCCATAATAATCTACATTGATCGTCATGAGTTCTGCAAGAACCTTGATAACAGAAGGCCTTTCCCATACTGCAAACCTCGCCGTCCATTTTGAAAACATCCGCAGGACAATACTCGCTTTGTCCAGTACAATACTCAGGTAGGTCGCATTCGTGTTCAACCGATCGACACTCAGTCCCAGCTGTTTTTGGTCTGCAGGTTGTTAAATCACAGCATTTTCCAGTTGCGCAACTTGCATTCGAGTGCAGCATGCAAGTGGCTGCGTTGCAACACGGATTGTTGCAGTTTTCCTCGAGACCGCAGTCGCACTGTTCACCAGGCTCAACGAATCCGTTACCACAGATAGGACTTTCGAATAATTTCTGAGGCTTGTTCCTCAGACAATAATCCATGCCATGAACAAAGGCCAGAGCAAGATAGTCCAAGGAACACGAGGACCAATGAACTGGTACAGCTAAACCACTCCATGCTGCCATAATGCATCTGCCCTCAGGACACTCGCAATCCGATGAATCATGTTCCATACCAAAATTATGACCCATCTCATGAGCTACTGTAGCTGCTACCAGACCAACTACGCTCGAATGGTCCATGCAGACTCCTCCCGAGTATTCGTAAGTGCACATGGGTCCTTTAAGTGCCTTACCAACGACACCACCTTCGAAATACGTTCCCCTGTAACCATAAAACCTTTATAAAATCAAACATCTTCAACAGACAGTTCAGACAGAACACCCTCTCAACTATTTAACCTGGCGATAACCTACGTGAGCAACTGGGCGTTATCATTTGGCATTTCTTTGACTAGTCTCTCCCTGCGATAACGTAAGAAATTCGTCAGGGTATTGTCGCCGTTCGAAGACACGGGTACTTCATCGGTATCGGACCAGACCTCCACTCCAACCAGGGCAACGAAGATATTCAGCGGCATGTACAGCTGTAACAGGAACATTCCTTTATATTTTTCGTTTGATCGTGAGTAGAGAACTTTTGTCCAGCAGAGTATCGATTCAGCTTTACTCACGGCATTGACGATATTCACTATATCCTTGCAGTGTTGATATATCTTCTGCAAGTTCCCATTATGATCTGTGTACTCCTTTTTATCAACAACCATTACCAGCTCGACGTACCTGGACAGTCTATTGGCATTGTAAGGTCCGCGGATAACTTCAGCGTTTCTTTTATACTAAAAAAGAAAGGAGGAATGGAATTACGTAACCCAATCGACTAGACTAGCGAGTAATGTACTTGACTGAGCTAATCTTGTCATGCAAATAGGAAATGAAGCCGTCCGACATTATAAAGTTAATCAATGCATTTACTCCTCTCCTTGTAAACGAGGACCGTGGGGGGAGGGGGGGGGGGCATCACAGTACATAGATATATGTATGTACATGGCTCTAGGTATCCAGGAATGGAATGAAATTAATGCAGTTCGCGGAAGTGTTCAGACTCAGAAGAAGAAACGTTAGAAGGATTATTTTTACCCGTAGCATTCTGTTGGCCGTCTCAGTCTTGTGGATGTCGTGCGGAGTTCCCTGGTATCCTGGAACAAAAACGAGAGAGCGACGACTGCGGTGGATTTCAACGTGATAGAAATAAAGTAAAATAAAGTCGAGGCGCGGGGACCTTGCTCTCTCACATTCATTAGACCCCTAAAGGAGAGACCAGTTCTCGACCGGGATTGTACCCAGCACCAAGTCCTTTCCCGGGACAAGACACCCAAACGGACCATCGCGCTACCTTAACTGGAAGCATCCACGAAGTACGAGACTTCAGGATGCGAGAGTTCAGCAATGGCTGTTGTTGCTGATCCTTACCGCAAGTATTATTGGTAACCAGGTCATCCTGCTTATAGAGATAATGAGGAGAGTCGAGGCTGTCCCATTGAGGATGGATATGATGAAGAGTCTCCCCGTCGAAGACAACGCCACGTATACCCCTGCAGGTCGACAAGGCTACCCAGGATCCAGGCAGGCCACGAATGCTACCCTGATAGTGACACAGTTCCTGCAAGCAAAGAGAGTTCATCGAAACAGTGGAAACGCATCCCGGGAGACGTCACGGGAAGCCGCTGATGTCAAAGTTCGCATACGGGTCGTGAAAACGAGTAAGGATTTTAAAAAAAGCCAGTGCTACAGGCACTGGCCACTGTTCGGTGAAACTAGTTTTAAATGTTTTTTTTTTACTTTTTCTTCTTTTCTTTTTTATATTCACCCAACCACGGACAATTTACCCAGGAAAATTTTTCGTGGCGATTTTTTTGTCTCGTTCCGCCATTGACTCGACGACGGAACCGTGTCGATCTGACTCAACTGGCTTTTTCGCAATCCCACGAATTCACAAAGAGTCCCACACTAACTCGTATACGAATAAGCCGTGTGACACACACGTGCATAACATCCGGAACGCGCGCGGTATTGAAGCTCCGAGTACCAGGAGCGCCAATTAATTAATTCAATTGCATAAAACGTGAAACCGACAACAACGAGGCGCAACGAACTCGCGCTTCATGATAACGTACTGTCGCTACCACAGTGACGATAATGATAGCCAGCAACCCTCGGAGGCATCCGGGCGATGAGAGAATTTCTAGAGCAGCGCAACAAGCTCGCCTGCTAACGAGAGCATAATGTCGTCTTTGCGACACTCACCTACCGGGGAATCGAAAACGGATTCGTCTTTCACGAGCCATTATATTCAAAAACCGGAGTTAGCGATAGCGCGGTATCGCGACAACGGTAGGTAGAGTACGAGTATTACGTTTCAAATTATCGTGTGAAATTTATTCCTGAAGCCACGCGCTCCTGCCCATTATTATAATGTATGTACTGTTCAGAGAAATAGATTCACCGTAGAGACATAAGATTCATTTAAACGTCCAGACGACACAAGCCGTGACCTTCGATGTCTTTCTATTCAGACTTATACGTAAGCATGACTCTTGTCACACCTTAGTCACTACTGCCTGCTTGTGTCTATACCAACGGTTATTCTTCTTTTTGTCCGTGGTTGTGAGTTATGCAGCGGAAATGACAACCGACGGGCCAGGTCGATTCACACAACAGCGCAGCCAACCTAACGTAGTCTACCTGATACAGGTAGAACCAGTGAGTCATGCAGTCTAGCTGTATTCACACGAGTAAACCCGTGCATCAGTGCGAGACATACTAATGGGCAGTAAAAACTGACGAAACACACGTCAACGGTCTTGCTAATCAACGATTCTGGGAAAAATTTTCGTCGCGTTGAATACAAAGAAAAGCTTTGAGACTGGGGAATGAGAAGAAAAGAAAAACGTAAGTAAAAAGTTTGGAAATCGTCCAGGGACTTCAGGTAGTTAAAGGAAGTTTCTTAAGTTTCAAACAAGACAACAGTCTCGACCTGTTTTCTTTGACGGAAGTGGCAAAGGACTCTAAAGCGGATATCGAATGCTCGTTATTTAGATAGGTTAGGTAGGTTACGTAGGTAAGTAGTATCGAAGCATCGATGCATTTGCACTTACAACGTTCGAGGGCTTGTGCACTTTGAAGCCGCCTTCGTGCTGATGACGTTCCTGATAACTCACGGGGATGAGGTCCGTGTTGAGCCAAAGATCGAGAACGCGGTCGATTCCGTCGACCTCGAAACCGACCGTCAGCACGTCTGCGTGGTTGATGTCCTGCAACAAGAAAAACAAGGGCATCAAGACTCGTAAAAAGTATCAAGTCAAAACGACTGCATCACTCAGTAGCCTTTATCCTTTTCGGTTCCGTTGGCCAGACGCCAGTTAAGAGTCTCGAGTCCTCGTTTCGCCATCGGAGAATACCAGTACGTATATTCGAGTCAGGAAGAGAAATAGAAATGGAGAAGCAACGAGTAAAATAGAAAATAATAAAGCAACAAGAAAAAGAAAGCCAGCAGCGTTATAAAGTTACGATTGATTCATTTTAAAGATTGTTTTATTAATTATCACGTTCTGTGTGTACTTATATGTCATTGTTTGTCTCGCTCGCTTACTGGATACACGGTTTACCACGAAATTCGAAATCTCGACAAAGCCAACGACTATTAATCATTGAAAGTGCCATTAATAGTACGTGTAGCCGATTCGGTGGCTGGCTAACGCGACACACGTGTACACACGCTCGGAAGTTATGAATTTCATCGTTTACACTGGTAAATGAGAATCCTATGTATAATGTATGCCAGGATGTGCCGAGGTGCAGTCTGGGTATTCTACCACTTTCGTGAAACAGCACAGCGTCTAGCTATACGTACGTACATACACGTATACGCGATTATTCGATGGTAACCAGCAACCATATATATATATATATATATATATATATATATATATATATACATATACCCGTGTGGTAGCCACAACCAATTCTCAAGAAGAGCCAGGAAATTCATGTAAAGCGGGATAATGTCCAGAGGCGCGTAAGTACGCGTGTGGAAAAAGGTGTTATTTTTATTTAATTTGCCCGCAGGTTGTTAGCACGGTAACTTACACAGTGGCAGAAGGAGTAAGGGGAAAGGCATGTACTTATTCTCATAATTTTTCACGAGTAATTAAAATGCTCACGTGCCACGGTAACTACGTTCACTCATCCGTACCAATCTATGGATTTTTTTTTATCTCGTTACAAACAGCAGCCGACGCTCTCGCGAAATTTGGTTCGCTCGGTTTTGTTCGACGAGGTGAAAAATCCTGTGAAAATGGGTTTTTCCTAGCTATATATATATATATATATAGCTAGCACGTATACGCACATATACGTATGCACGCACTGACAGAGGCACGTATGCATACACATATGTCTCACCGAACGTATTTCACAGAACAGTTACGTGTAGATAGACGTACGGTGGTAACGGTTCCGGATTACCAGGAGGTCGAGGATTATCAGGGCGGATCCCCATGGGAGACCCTCCGGGCCTGCCGAGATAAATTCGCGTAATCTCGAGATGGACCTACGGCAGGGTAGAGAGATTGACGTTTCACCGCCGTAAAGTACATAACCAACTATACGCCCATTACATATGCCAAAGGTCTTGCTACTATTTTTACAGTAAAATCTTCCTTTGGCAATCAGCCATAGGTGCACGATAGACTATATACACAGCATCCGCCATGACCCGCATACGACCAGAGCCAATTTTCACGAACAAATATCGTCAGGTCATGGATACTTTATCAGCCGTGTAAATCCATTCGATTTCCACCAGGTAGCAATCTACTATGAGTGTAAAGCTAAGTACGTATTCATCCTCGTGAACAGGTTCCTCGTGAGTCAGTTGGTAAAATTGCAAAAATCGTTTTGTACCCGATCGATATAGATATAGGGTATGAGAGTAACGCGACGACCTGGGTTGGAGATAACTAATGGCGGACAATCGTGAGGTGGGGGACGAGGAGGGTCCGAAGGACGCGAAGGGGGAGCATGGACATTGATATAGGGAAAGAGAGGATTCCCGTGTGTGGAACGGGAACAGTAATAGCAATGGTGCAGTGGTAGGTAAGCTTTTCGGCAACGTGGCTGGGTCAACAAGTGTTAAACGCGAAAGGGACACGATCGCAGGGTGAATCCACAACGTTGTGGTCTAACGGATGTCTGTTGGCTCAGCTGGAGGCGAATGTTGACTATAGGTACGAGCGAAGAGACAGAAACAGTCTCTGAAGAGCGTCCGAGGGACGACAGGCAAATATAAAGCAATTAAAATGGCGGAACAACGCGCCATTAGCTTGATTAAACGGGCAGAAAGCCTACTGGCGGTGGAACCTTTAGGGGGTCTCGGTGAAACGTCGAGAGCCTGGGATATTACTGACTCGCGGAAATTACGCGCCATTTTGAAATTTTACATTTTCGCGTCAGACATTCGCAGCGCGCTTGACGATATTCCGCGTACCTTCGTACTTTGCCCAAGAAGCGTCCCGGGCTGTATGCAAATTAGTGGAGTAAAGAATTTTATATCCTACGGCACTTTAATTACGTTTTCAGAAAGCGGCGGCGCGTTCAGCGAAAAACTTTTTACCATCTCTACCGGTTCTCATAAAGCTGTACTCCTTTGTGCTTGGTGTATTATATATATGTGCATACGCACAGCACGCATGGGAATACAATGAGATTACAGAGGCGGTTCACACGTGTGTAAACTCTCAAGATTTTTCCAGAAAAAGCACAGAGAATCGTTATGGTCAGTTGGAGACTTTGGTTTGCCATTGGCGTAGAATGCCGTCGCGTGTAATTTATCTATGGTGACGATATCAGTATGGACCAATGGAGCGTTCAAGGGGATTTGGAAACAGTTCAACTTGGCAAGTCCATGGCAGCGTGAACTCTATATAAATGGAAGCCGGACAATGCCACGTAATAGAATCGAAGAGCTCGGTGGCTCGTAGGAAGGTTGGGTGGAGATAGAGCGATGAAGTGGGAGGAGGACTCGTGAATTTTACACAATTCTACCAAAACGAAAACCAATTTGTCTCTCTTGGGAATCTCTTTGAGAGGATTACAGGTGACCTGGTTACCAGCAAGCAACAAAATTTCAATACCGTATCGTCTAGGCTCTGTGTGTTTTTCGTATCTACGCAAAATCGAATAAGAAAGTCTTAAACAAGAACGAAGATGACAAAGTGACAAAAATCGTAATCGTGGAAAAAAAAAATTTACTCAATTTTAACACAGTGACGGAAACTGCATAAAATTCAATCTATTTCAATATACATATAAACGTTAGTTTGTCCAACTCGGCTATTAGAATGGAACCTCCATTTCGTAAATCCGCAAACTTTACCAACAGAGAATTACCATAACGCGCGATGAACTAAGTGAAAAGGATCTTTTGTAAATAACCGGACGAGCGTATCCTATCCAGAAATGGTTGATGACGCGTGGAGGCGTAATTGTGCAGAGCACGCACTGCCGAGCAAATTGAAAACAGTCCTACGTAGTGTATCGCGTAAATCCGTTGTGCGAAACGGCGCGAAAAATAAAAGTAACCCGACACTCAAAACCCATGCTATAATACGTATATCGAGAGGTAAGGCCTAGCCTGTCCCCCAGGACGCCCATAAAGCTCCGTGGGTTCAGGTCGTTCAGTACCTTTTAGAAACTGGTCATTTCAAACGATCCTCAAGTTCCTATAGACGCCTTCGACCATAACTCCAAGTCTCTCAGTTGCTTTCAGCAGACTCAATATCCATCCCCATTGTTCCTCCATTGATTATTACCCCCCAACATCACAGAGGATCACAAGACCCACCCCCTGGGTACCGACTTAATTCTTTTCAATTTTATCCTCGACATTTATCCCATCTCCCCGAGAATGTTGACAATTTTCGGAATAATTGACTAGACAGTATATACATATACATACTTCTGAACCTTAGTATACATATATTATATATGCCACGTTGAAACGTGAGCGTATGTATAAATACACACACACACACACAAAACTATTACACCGTTTCCTTACAATCTTAACGTATGTACAAGATAGCAACAAAGTTACGTTGATCTATGTTCCCGTTGTCTCGACTGATATTCCTTCTTTTTTCTCGCTCGAGCAGTTATCAACAACCGTCTTTAGATATGAGCGACGGATAGTGAACTAAGAACGTGAAGAATCTAATATACTGCATTATACGTTGTTCACAGAGTACGGAGAGAACGTAGAAAATGTAATAACAGCCATTTCGCTTATAGCGGCTATATATAGATATACGGGCATCGTTGATCAAGCACATTGAACATTGAGTACCAGGAGCCTCGCATATGGAGAATAGCGCGGTGCAGGAAACAGGAGGCAAAGACTCGCGATGACTATAGGACAATAAACGTGCCTATACCAATGCCAAGGAAATGACGGAGTACAGTGACGCGTCGCATCCACATCCTGTCGTACGATTTATCCCGACGCTTATTGCCTTCTTCAAAGAAGATATTGAAAAGACAAAGAGCACCCGACGACCTATTATGAATTTTCATAGCGTCTCAGTCGCGCTCGAGGATTCTCATAATGTCTGACTCAATCCTTCATCCCCTGCAATCCTTTTCTCTACTTTCGTGAAATTGAACTGTGGGGGGTCCTGTGCCCGTAAACACCTTTGGATATTGGCTACACCTAAATGAGTCTCGTAGGGTTAGATTACGGTGGGTCAGACCTAGCGTAAACTTGAAGAAAGCAGCGTACTTGTCTAATAGGATATTTATATATATATATATATATATACGGAATTGCGCATACGGTTGTCTAGCATATTAATGTGTATATATATATATATATATCGTACGTATATACGCAACAATATGTCTGGGTATTATCCGTTAGACGACAAAGGCCCAGGAAAAAGGGTTTGGCGATACTCGAGGAAGCTTTTCAACCAGGGGTATATAGCTTTAGTGGGGGAGGATAGAAATTCACGGAAATTGAGTCACATAAGTAGAGATTGATCTTTATCGTCTCTCATAGTTCAATCCGACACGTTTGATGGCAACTATAGCATATCCCTTCTCCTGTTGCGGATATAGCTAGGAGAGAATGATGGTGATTTTCGGTATGGCGATACGACTGTTGCTGTTGCTGTTGCTGCATGACTATACGTATATAGGAATACAATGCAGGCAGTATGGCGCAGCTGTTCCAATTTCTAAACGACTCGGTTTCCCTTTGTCCGCTAACTTTCAGAGGTCCTGCCGATGCCAACGCAACCGTCGCGGCTGTCGCTTATTTCAGATTGTGGCAACTTTGAGAAAAACGACAGTACCTACCTAACTACTTACTGCTGTATGGATTGTGAAGGCGATACAAACTTTTCGAATTTAAATTGAATCGCTATGTGAAACTTATATGGAGAGCATTCGACGTGGTTTACATTAATGACAAGGTTATGGAAGTAGGTGGATTTGAAATTTTGATATACACTAAAGTATACGTGGATTCGAGTGATTCGATTCGTATGTTGAACATGGAGGCTGTGTACTATAACGTATCTTTTTTAACGAGCAATCTTCACGTGTATCGCCTTCGATTGGAGGCTTTGTATTTTTATGTGAAACGTCACATTTTTTTTGTGTGTGATTGATATTGGCTGTGACTGTACAGTTCGAATGAATCCACGTCCATGTACGTGAGTCTAAGATACGTTTGTGGAAATATGAGCTATCCAGAGTCATGATTTATATCTGGAAACTCTTCCAAAAGACCCTCGGAAATTCTTGGCAAGGCCATATCTGCCATATATTTTCCGGGTGATCATGAATCTGCTTACGGTTTAGCCGAGATCGCTTGGGTAACTTATGGTGCTTGAGTTTAACGTCAAGAGAATCGTCGCTTCGGTGACGTAAATCGGTTCCTAACAACCGAACGGTATCTCGGTTAAGTCCGTATAATATTTATACCCATTATGATAAATGGATCGCGATAAAATATCAAGGCTACTGATGAAAATCGATTGACGCGTAGAAAAGATTATTATTTCCAAATTTCAGCACCATATACGTATATCCACAGTGAGTGTAAAAATATTGGAAAATTTAAACACATTTTCCCTCAATATTGCACGCGATTCACATCAAATATTTTCTACTTTGAACCAGCCGCTCATTTCAATGTCAATTTTAATTCCTGTTATTCGTAAAATTTACACCAGTCTCCCAGACCCAACTGTTGCCACAAATAAAGAAATGAAAAAAAAAAAAAAAAAAAATCTTCATCAAGCAAAAATTAGTATAGGTTTTGTAAAATCTTTAAAAAAAATATATACAAAATTTGTCCCGAACAAGAAAGCCATTCGTTCATCACAAATAGAATAGATAAGAACCAGCAAGATCAGCAGCATCTCGCTCGATCGAGCTGGATCAGGTCCTGGCAGCCGGGGCTATGCAATTTAAGGCTCTCCAGCCCTTTTCCATATTCAGCTTGCGCTTGAGCATTTGCATTGAAATTGTTGCACCGAAGCGTGCGCCATGGCTCGCATAGTAAAGTCCTGCCTGCTGGTACAGGCCGACATCGTTAACGATATTACCGTGAGGAATTCCAAGAGCGAAAACGCAAACCAAACCGAGAGCATTTCCATCGGTACTCACGTTTTCCTTTGTGGTGGAGATTTCCCTCTTGCTCCTCCCGTGAAAGACCCTGGGCCGTATAACGGTGTGTCTGCTGAAATCTGTCGACGGTTCTGTAACAGAAGAAAGAAGAAAAAAAGAACGATAAGACAGAAGAACAGAGCGAACAATACGCACGTCACGTATCGACGTAGCTACACGTGTAGGGTATATAGTACATAATATAAATAATAAAAGGATACATAATAAATATAATACGTAATCCCTGAGAGACAAAATTTCTATCCGCATATAAACATTTAACCGTTTCTATATGCAGACTGATATAGAAATTCATACGTGATTATCCCGCGTGCAGGATTACATGCGTACACGTGACCTCGGGTCATTAAATAGAAATAACGGTGAGCGTACATTATACGAGGATAAACCGTAAATAAAATAGCGCAGCCGGTAACAGAGTTTTATAAGGAAATAAATGTATATCAACGAAGTCTTTCGTTCTCATTCCTACCGTCTCTCTCGTAATCATCCAGTATCCAGGTTCTCTGGGTTGTTTCCTTGAGGGAAAAAAAAAGATATATATATCGGTATACAGGAAGGTGCTCGTTGGCTCGAGGCGTTCCTGGGCTACAAGAGCAGCTACGAGTTGGCATCCGCCCTGTAAATACACATAGGCAAGCGCACACAGGTACCTCAGGATGTACAACAAATGGACTTGGTTTCTTTTTGTTCAACTTTAGCCAGCCAAGCGGCCTTTTTACTTCTGCTCTCTTTTTCCACCAGCTGTTTCGCGAGCGGAGCGCCACGACGGGAAAGCGAGTAGGTGGAGGAGTAGAGAAAGACAAAAAAAAAAGATCGCTAGTACCAGGAGGTGGAAGGGGATGCGAAGAGTGGGTGGATAAAGAGGAGAAAGAAAGAAAAGGCGAATAAGTAGTATAGTGTAAAAAAAAGGCGAGAGGCGAAAAGAGAGAAAAGAAAGAAGGCTAAAGAAACACCGCGAGGAAGCCCCCAAGCTTTTCTCTCCAAATAGAAATCCGTACCCTGGGGGAAACAAGCGAACAGCGCTGGACGTAAAGTCAGCAAGTTTTATCCACCGGTGAGAATTACCGAGGGTCACGCGACCTCGACCTCATCGAATATTTCGAGAAAAAAAGCTCCAGGCAAATCCTCAACGACGTTGCTAGACTTTTTAGTTCCTTTATACATTTTTTTCTTTACCTCCCTGTCCCACTACCCTTCGGATGACGCAAGGTCCCTGAGAAACCACGGCTCAACTCGGGGGACACATTCGAGGGAGCCCAGGACGGTTTTAGGTCTCAACAGTAATTACACGACCCTGGTGCTACGCCGTTGTCTAACTTATTGATGCCTTCGCGATGTTATAAGGCGATAAACAATGGCGTCGACAATGAACCTTTTCTTATAGTAACAACGCCGTTCAGCGACAGCGAAAGCGTTTCGATCCGATTGACGGCAACTCGCGTGCACATGCGTACAGATGCGTGCACATGTGCTCGCTACGAGCTGCGTGCGTTATTGACGTCACTCGCGAGCGCAGGGACGGAGAGTAAGAAATTTGACGAAAGCAGCAACGCAGTGTCTGCTGACGATATTGAGGAGTGAACAAAAGAGAGAGAGAGGGGAACATCGTAATAAATTGAAGAAAGGCAAAGAACCCCGAGAGAGAAAAAATAATCGCACGAATCGATCTCCGTCAAGGTTTGACAAACAGTGAAGAAAAAATTTATCAGTTAACCGCATTACGATACGCGAGTAAAAGTAAAACCGCGATGCTCCATATTCCAGTTTTTAAAATCCATTTTATCCATTGTCCAACAAACAGAACCCCTCGAGTATATAATCCATTCTTTCACGGGGACAATAAGCCCTCTGGACGATTCTCATGAAAATACCCCGTCTCACGCCCCCGCACGACACTATCGCGCGAAAGCCTCAAAACGCATAATGGCCCGTATAATTCGTACCAAAGTCTCTCAGCGTGCTTCGAGACAAAGGAATGCCGAGTACTTGTCAATCAAAGTTAAACAAAGATATAACCACTGTATTACATTGCAACGTAAAGTCCACGTTTCGCCCATACAGACTTATCCAGAGACTTCTTTTTAAAGCTTCGCTGTCCACGTACCCACCAGGCAGATTCATACCTACATAGGTATACCACGCTATACAAGCAACAACGTATGTTATGCATATACGTATGTACATATGTACACGCGGTACACAGAAGCGTAAGACGTGTAGACAGCAGCCCGACGTAAACGCAGCGAGCTTAAGCGGCTCCGGTATCCTCGGAGTATTCTGACGAATCAATAATACGTCCCGGTGAATCATCCACTTTCGCAGCGTAAACTCAGCCAGGCTGCCACACGCTAAACCTATAGTTCGAAAATTTCTAGCGTGAACTCAGGCTTGAGCCACACGAGTATATTGTCGATTCATTAGGATGCAATTAAGCTCAATGCTAATATCCCAGGCTCTCCATGTATATACATATGCATAAATCTAGGGTCATACAGACCGTATACGGGCGAGTCAAGAAGGAAAGGCTTAACCGGTAGCATATGTGGAGGCGGATCTTCGTACGCATTCCCATGCATATCCTGAATTGACATATGCGAGCGGAACCAAGAAGCTGGATAAGACACAGAGTCTTTCGACAATACCAGCAAGAAGCATCATCGTCTCAGCGCACAAAAGACCCAACGACTATTTTATAAATGTCAATTTAAAAAAAAGTCAATTGACAAAAATTATATCGACGTGATAAATAATTTCGAAGAAACTAACCTATCTACGTTCCATGTACGTAAACCGAGCGCGACAATCGACCAATGAATGAAACTTTGTAGACGATTCAATGGGTGAATCAAGGTTTCTGCATTGCTTTGTCGTATCCTCGACTGCTCTCATTAGCCAATTAATCCTGGTAATTACCAGCGGGCGTATAGCGGGGGAGTCTGACACATGACTCACTCGACCGGACGTTGCGGAGTCGTTTGTCTTTACCTAACCATACCTACCACCATAGTATTTAATACATGTATGTGTGTGTGTGTGTATATATATATATATATAATATCACTGTTGCGTATGCATCATTGCGTATTACCAATTGTCAACCGATTCGCAAGCGATTGCGACAGGTTGTATTCACCGATTGCAACGATTGTCTCGTCTATCGAAGCAACCTGATAAACGCAACACGTTTGATAAGTAATTGTTGCATATACAGAATCTGATAACGTTCTCGGCAGGTTACCCGACCTATAGATATATACGCGTATATACATTTGATTCCCATAGCGAAGCCAACTTCAAATTGTATGTTCAAACTGAATAGCATATATATTAAAGGCAAGTATCTCAAGTATGGGACAAGTATACACGATTCACGAATATCAACATGTGATCTAGGTTGTTATCTATAGGGGAGGGGCAGAGGGGTTTTATCTATTGGGTCAGTGATTACCCTCTGACACTTACTTAACCTTATCAGCTGGCACCCTTTTATCGAGAAAGGCTTTTAGCAGCCGTCAAGTTCGACCCAAGACAAGAGCCACGGGACAGGAATTTTCTATTATCAGGATCAGTGTTATTCGAGTGAGAGTATAGATAGATTAGGTTAGTTTAGCTTATAAGAAGTAGACTATAAGGTGACACCTATGTAACAATGCCTACGTATAGGGATTTATGTATAGACATTGGATCAAGACCGTGGAATCTTCATGGACGACGAGACGTCCCAGAAGGCTGTGCGACTCTAGTTGAAAGAATAACGTGACTTGGCTAACCTCAAAAAAAGAATCAACGTCAATTGACTATATGCCAATTGAATCCCAGCAGCTTTCAACGCCAGAGGGATAATCGGCAACCGATAGGTTTCCTTTCAATTCTACAGACCACGTGGACTCGACCGAGTAATACTCCCTTAGCCGATTAATTTGCACTCGGGTATTACGGTTAAAGAAAGCAGAAAATAGATTTATCTACGGAAGCCACGTATCTGCTACCCTCTCCGTTCCCTACGTCATATCCTGGGCAGGGTATTTCTTTCTAAAATGAATATCACATCCCGCCGCGCGAGTATCGATAAAAAATGAGGCAACGGCCACCGCTCTAGGGACGAGTTACACGTTGCAGAACGTAGGTAGCTGCACACGATATTTCAAAGTGGCGAGCGCACGCTGCGAGGGACGAAAGTAAAAAGGAATGGAAGTAACGGCGACTAACAAGAGTGAAACAAGGTAAGAGAGGCTACGAGTAAGACACAGAGGGTGAGTCCTCTCCTTTTATTAACAGCCAGCGTTATCTCGTGGTGGCAACGCGGGGGAAACTTTTTCTCTTTGGAAGAAACGCAATGTAAACGATAATAAAAACTTTTCCTTCCACCCTCCCACCACGCGTTACCATCAGACTATCGCATACTGCTCTTTTAGAAAAAAAAAGTAAATCCTCCAACGCAACTCTTATCTTACATGCGCGCACGAATGCCAGCAGGATATTGTATTCCCCTATCGAATAAAAAAAAAAAAAAATAGAAACCTACCCGAGTTCAAGTTCGTGCGTTGCCCGGATGGTATTAATTACTTTAATAGACGTCAAGTGGTTTCGCGACTCTGCTATGTCAGCGAGACGGAGTCGCGTTAACGTTACGTAGTAAGACGTTCGTTCGGTTAACGAAGAGACGCAGAGACGCAGAGACGGTACTCGAGGCATGCAGAAAATTCCATCAGAGTCTAGAAAGTGGGTAAAGTTCGAGACGTGCAGGCAGCGTCGTTCCGCGTGTCTGCTCGTTGGATGTTCAATTTTTTTTTGGTTTCTTTATCACCAAGCAAATTTCATCCAAGACGCAGCCAGAGAAAAGCAATTTTGTTTCTTTAGACTGTCCTCCCCTTCGGTCCCGTCAACTCCACCGCTCGTACCTCTCCATTCCGATCTCGCCACGAGAAAATGATCCAAGTTTCTCGTCCGATCTTCGTCGCGGCGCATGTTCAAATATTTATTCGAAAGTCAGCAAGGAGACGGGGTACCGCCATCTTGACAACTGCCGAGAATACTCGACAACTGAGGGACGTCGGGTAGAATGCGGCTATGAGAAAACGTCCAAGCGATAAATGTTTGACCAAACACGAGGTAAACTTTTATCGATCGTTATATCGCATTGGCTCGCTAGATGTGTATAGTCGATATAAAAAGTTATCTAGATAGTCCATCACGTATACATACATACGTTTATACAACGTCTATAGACGTACCTTACAAGCAGCGACAGATACCACGAGTAACGAAGGCAGAAGTGGCATTTCCGAGGAGACGTCGAAAAGCCACTCGATCGCGAAATTATTGACGCAAGTCCTTCGGGAAAGAGGTGCGCTTCTTCAACGACGACTTACAGGGCCGAGCGGTGCGGATAGGAAATTGTTCGGAGAAAGTACGAGGATATTAGGGAAGACAGTGGGAAGAATAGGACGCGGAGCAACAATCTTTTTTCTTTTCATAATAAAACCTATACGCATCGTAATACAGAGTCGCCGCGAAAACTATTCGATTGGCAATAATCTTCGTCGATATTCGCCAACGTATATTACAGTCGTTACCGTAATTATTAACGTATGATATACGTCGCGTCCAATTCCCTCGAGATATTACGTGGTAAACCGAACGGATGGAACTTCGAGAAAATACAGAAGGAAACGGCATGACTACGCCACTGTATTTTCATTCTAGAAATAACACGAGAAGCTGCACCAGGGAGTTACTTCTCTCGTATCTTGCCGTTCGCTCTCTCCTATAGCGTATTTACAGTACGCCGTCCTTCCTTCTCATTCTCACGATCTCCCTCGCGCCAACCCGAACTGCATGACGGTTTACTCCCTCCGACCATTTATCTATACATCTTTATCGCTCGTTTCACGTTTACTCGCAACTCTCATTCGCCAAATAACAACTGACTACGTTAACGATACCAAATGGAATGAAATGAAATAATAAGCACTCGTGATAGCAGAGCCATATATATAATCAAAGTTTAACACACGTGTGTACACGTCACCTAGAGTTTCATATGTTTTCAGCATAGAAATAATCACCCGTCTATACGTACCAGTGCAATTTCGCGATACAGCGCACTACGCGAAATACCTGACATACGTACTGCGACGGGACGTCACATAAGACCCCACGTACGTTAATGATAAACGACAACTTCACGCGCCAGTTCGTATACAGGAAAGGACGAACGAGAAGTCTAGTTGGTCAGATTCCATTTAAGGACACTTCCAGTGAATTTTATCTTCCACTGATACCTATAGGTATACAAGGTTACCTTCCCACTTGGATGGGGACGATTTTAATCTGTATGCCGACGGGGAGACTTCCGATTCCTCGGGGTTGACGTTTCAAAGCAAAGAGATCCGACGAGACTCGCTGAGCTTTATGTAAACGAGGTGAAAATTCATGCCGAAGGACCAACCGGAAATCGTACCTGCCCGAGGGTACAACTTCCGCGCGGATAGGATGATACGTCGTTAGCATCGTCGAGAGGAGGTAAAGAGAAAATGGATTTTCGGTAGGAAGCGCGAGGATTTCACAAAGCGTGATAATCATTTGATTGCCCTCGTTACCGGCAGTTTCCGTCGATCGTTTTCATCCGTTCTCTCCGTAACGTTTCCCGTCTTCCCCCGTCTCCTTCCGCTCTTTTCGACACTCCCCTCTCTCTTTTTCATATTCGCCCCTTTTCCCCGCTCTGCTCTCCGTCATCCTTAGTACAATTAGTTCAAATCCCGCTCGAGGCAAAGAGCTTAGCGCTAGACCGGACCGCATCCTAGAGAGCTGATTAAAATTGCAAGGACTCTGGACACGGTGGTTAACGACGTCACGGCGATGATAAATATCGTCGCTTCCGTCATTTGCCACAAGTGTGAATAAGCGAGCGCGTTAAGCTCGGACGGAATTAACGAATATCGTGGAGCCACGGAGCAACGGATCTTTATAAAGTTAAAAGAAAAAGAAAAGCAAGATACCGGAATCTGGAAACCCTCTCGAGCTGTTAATTACCCTTGCGCACTATCTAAACACGTATAATGGCTGCATTACGCGATAATTAACCTCCCGATATTAATGAAGATCTATTTAGAGCCAGTTACGCGGCAGGAGTCTGCATGGAAATTGCATTCGAAACGGTATTAGCCTGAATGCAGTCCACATATAGATATACAAATGCCCAACCAAGCGGGCTGGTTCAGCCATAATCAGACATCGGAAACAAGAAGAAAAAGCACGAGCGACCGAAATAAAGAAAGACCGAAAAATAAACGTTACCAAAAAGTTTCACATCCAAAATATCCGCTTTGCATACCCCTGCATTTCCCTGCCGGGGATGGCAAGGCTGTCCCTTTTTTACCCAGTGGCAGATCTCGAAATTAATTCCAAACGGAAGCGAATAGCGTTCCTGCCGCGTCTTACGGTAAATGTCCGTGGTACCCGCGACTGTTCCAAATTCCAGTATAATTTCGTAACCATCTCGCGTGTATCTTCCGCTTCCATTTCCCCAAAGCCGATTCTCGCGAGTCTCGAGCCAATCCTCGTCATACCCCATGAGACCGCGAAAGAGTACGAAAAAAAATAAGTTCCCTCTACCCCCACCTCAAAACAGACCCCCCTCCCTCATTCCACCACTAGACGAGGAACAGCCGTACGAAGAAACCAGAAAAGTGTCATTCGAGACATTTTCGACTCTTATGTGTTCGGAACGTGTAGTAGCGTGGAGCGATGACACACGCCCAATATAACGCACGCAACCCAAGTGGTAATCGTGTAGCTCACGTGCGTGCGCATTAGTACAGGCAATGGCCGCACACGCACAAGCGTATAGCCCACGAGAAGCAAGCATCGTCAACGGGAAGTCTGGTGGCTACTGGTGCTGCCCACGATGCTAGGACTAGTGCCCGGTAGAATCGGACACTTCTTCGGGTGACTGGTGTATGTACGAGTGCGCCATTGTAGGATACCCGACAGTTTAACGTTTCGTCCAATTCGTCCGCAGCAATTCGAGTTCCCCGTGGGTATCGATTTCGAAGACGATGTCCCGTTAGAGACCCTAGGTATTAGAAGCATGGATAATCATAGGAAGCTGCTACCCACATTACGCGCAACCACGGTATCCGTGCTAAGAGCTAATGGCAGTAATGTACGAGTGATGCTACGGTACCTGATGCACTATGGATGTCAGAGGGAGCGACGTCACACAATAGGAGAACGAGGAAGGAGGAATGGTAAACTCGAAGGAGACGCAACAGTCTTGATCCACGGTCGAGCTGAGTCTACGAAGTTGCCCTGTGTTAATGACAAATTTACCATATAAAATCCATCGGGTGGGAGGTTCGCGCATAAGAGGGAATTTGACAACGGCTTATCGGATGGAATAATTGTACTGTTAAGATTCACTGCTTCGTTACAGTGCGTGGTAAATATATGAATGGAACGGTTGGACTACCTACGGACAGCTACAGACTATTTCTGATATACTCGATGCGTGGCTCTGTAAGTCACACGGGGCGAATATGAGTCACGTACAAAATGATATTCCCAATGGAGCATGAGGAGAGAATGCTCCGTGACACGATCCTGATGCTGTAGAATCGATTTTCGTAATGGGTGGATGGCATTGACGCTTATAGGTTAGGTAGCCTGCAGTCACGGGAAGGATGACTTCTACGAGGAACACGAGTGTTACCTACGAGGTGAATTCTAGGAGTGAGAGAAGCACATATCGAATTGGCAACATATGTGACAAGCAATGTGGCGAGTATCAATATATATATGTATGTGTGTACGTATGTGTGTACGCGTATATATGTGACTCAGGAAATGAGAATTGCGGTTGTAACGGTGAAATAGATTGCTATCGATATCGGTGAAGTCTCTCGTTTCCTCGAAGAAAAAGATGGGGAAAGTAAAGGAGAGACAGAGAGAGGAAAAGTCTCGGAGCTTCGAGCGAACGACAAAGAAAGAGAGAGTCAAATTCTGCGATTGGATTCGGTCTGAATACCGTCTGATTTGCCAAGAGTAAAGAAGGAGGGAGGTGCTGAGAGCCCCATATAAATCGTTCGCTCGAATTCGAGCCACTGGCTATTCCACTGGCATTCCATTATAGGCTAAACCTCGAGTACGATAATAAAAGCAAAGAGAGAGAGAGAGAAGGGAAAAAATGTCGAGAGAATCACGTCGCCGAAAGACTTATGAATCGGGTGTTATATAGGTGGACACCCCTGCCCAGCCCGTACTCGGCGCTCTAACCATTTTGCGAAGTACTTAAGCGAACCGTGGAAAATTGCCGAACGATTTTTCGCGAGTGCACCTATAGTATAATAACGTGAATGACGTCGGTGGTTCATTGCACACAAGCGATTACGTTGGATTTAATTAAATTTATCGAACCACCAGAAGGGGTTATAACAGCAGTGATAGGGGGAGCGAAGTGATTTCAATATACATACTGTTACTCTACATATATACAAATAATGTGTTCTGCAAAGCCCCCCCCCCCCCCACCCTCAAGTTACAATATTTTTATCAAGTAACAACGTACATGCAAGTTACACGCGTCCCCTGCGTAATATAGTCTGTTGTGTTCGCGAGTGTCCCAATTCCAGGCCTTATTCAAGGGAACGTGGAATAACGTGCTTGGAATTACGAGCAGTCCGTCTCATCCGAAACTTTGTCACCGGTTATAGACTTTCCGTATAAAGAGTATGACTTATCTACCCAGCGAATACGTATAGAACCTACGTAGTATAAGGATTGAGGATAAGTATAAAGGCTTACGGCGCCGTCGGAGTAGCAATGGTAAATCGATCCAAGAAAATCCCAAGAAGTCTTTCCGACTACGAGTAAATCGGTCGTACGCTATAGTGAACTTTCATCGAATCCCGTTTCCACGTGTACCGCTATACGTATGTATTCCGGTCCTATCTGGATCCATCCCCTTCACTACGTCTCTCGTTACGCAACGAGACCAACCTCATTCGCTGGGTTCGCATCCAGTATCCCAGCAACCCAGCGACCTTATACCTTATTTTGTGTACCTCGCTAAATCGACGTAAGAACGGGACTCGCGTATGCCCGCGCGTCACGGCAATTTCTTCCAGAGTTTCAGCAGCAGGGCACTGCTGCTCGCTAACGTAATTTCATTGCGGTCGTGCAAACATCAACCCTACCGACGGCCGTGGCAGCGCTGGCATTGCGGTGTACGGCAAAACAAATAAGTAGACCGTGGCAGTCCTACGGCTCGTGCGAAAGTCCAAGGTTCGCAAGGGTAGTAGACACATACCTATCTTACACGTACAGTTACATAAAGCGCAGTACATATCAGTATACCTATGTACATAGGGAACCCGATATAGCCCAGAGACACGCGATCGATCTCGCACTTCGTCGCTGGGGCAAGTCACAAATTATTCCCATTCGCGGTGAGCGAATCGCGAAAGAAAGAAAATCTTCGTTCTGGGAAGAACCAACAAAATTTCCAAAGACACGTTCAACTTTCCCTTGCAATTCTCAGAGTGCTCGTACATTACGACTCGCAGTTTTCTCGTTTTTCTTTTTGGTTCTCATTTTTACTTCTTACATTTTTTTTTCCGTCATGTTCATTTTTTGTATTCTTTTTTTAGTTCCTTCCAATCATTTCTCGTCAATATCATCCTTACACCGTAGGGCTCGGTTAAACGTCCCTTTCTGACAGGAAAGGGAAACGGTTCGCGCGGAAAAACGGCGACACGAAACGAGTTCAGTGTCCTCGTATAGCAGGTATATGTGTGTATGTGTATATATATATATAAATAAAGTATACATGTAGTATATTACGCGTCACGTACTGCTAGCAGCCTTTACGTCCTGACCAGGGTCTGCTGAACCGTGAGGTTCCTGTGAACTCACTGTCACGAAATAAACTACGTGCCTAGTACATACGTCCTCTGTGTATCGTAGGTAGTGGCAACCTACATGCATGTAAAAGTCTAGCGATACAAATCTAGTTCACGGTGACTTGCAAAGTACACTTCACGATTTACCCCGGACGAGCGATACGATATAACTAGGGACAGACGTAAAGGGAAGAGATAGCTAGAAAAAGGGAGGAAAAAAAAAAGAAGAAAAACGAAAAAAAAGAAGAAACAGTCGTCCAAGCGAGGCGCCACGGAAAAAGCCCTGGATGAATCACATCGGACGATAAATTATTTATAAGTCGGCAGAGACGCCGGGGACGATTTTTCGCGAGTCTCACGACGATGATGCCCGTCGGTATGACATAATCCACTTGGGGGGATTAGATAGTGTAGCATTGAAAATTGTTTTGAAAAAGTCCGAGCTCAAGCATACAGCAAGGTAGGAACGAATGGGCCACCATAGATGGTTTTACCATGGAAAACAAATGCCAACTACTATATAAAACCACCATGCTAACTTGCTAACTCAGCCCACGTAGAAAAGACCTTGCTGCATCGAAGCTGAAAAAATATTTTATCGTCCACCGATATCATTAGATTTTGGCACGAAAACGAGGGAGGAACTGGCTTTTGAACGCGGCAATTTTAGGTGTCCTAGTTGGGATGGAACATACTGTATGGTTGGACATTACATTATAAAAGTCGGATGGTACTTTTGTATCGGCTCAATAGCGGAAGATCAATAGTATATAGAAGCGATAACCAACTACCGAGTCACAGTACTTTCCTATAGTGTTTACCTAGACAGCTGACAATAAGGTTTCATAGGCTTATGTAAGTTTTCCATGGGCTCCGTGAGAGGGAAGAATCGGAAACGGAGTGATCAGATATGCCGTGAGAAATTAATAGAAAAATTTATCCTCTCTCTCACTCACTCTCTCACTACGGACATATACACGAAACCCAACGCCGCACCAGACTCTCGTCTCTCTAGGGAATTTTCATTTGGCTCAGAGAGCAGCAGTCGCGGCACCCACGGGGTTTCGATTTAATTTTACCGATCGTGACGTCACCCCATGCCTTTCCCATGGGAGTTAAGGTGATTTATATTCCCCGGCGAACTGCTCCTGCTTAAAGCCAAAGTTCCACTTCGCCAACTTTCATCATACCGCAGACTGTCACCGCGCAGCATCGCGAAACTTGCCGAGTTGACGTATGTATATATAAAAAAAGCCATGCCGCATTAAAGCCAAAAAAATAATACGGATGAAGGATGACATGGTAACTGCGTACGACAGAAAAATGTCTAAAAAGGATAAACGTTCGAGAAACTTGTGTGCGATACCAACAATCGGTGAAAATCACATCCGTCTGTTAGGATCGTCCGTAAGCTTATGACGTGCAGATAAAAAAAAATCACATATACAATGATTCTTTTTCAAATTTTAAATAAACTATCACACACGCAATTTTTTTTTTTTTTCAAATTCCTACATTGATCCTTGATCCAAGTCGTATCGCTGCTCAGAGACTGTGCACTTGGTTCACTTCAACGTCTACACAAGGCACAGACTGAGGTAGACGAGATTGACGCAAGGAGCCAATTCGTATCGTCTCAGTACTAACTAGTTGCAGCTATAGCATTACTCGTGGAATTAGGTGAGCTATGTCGATTGGATTAGGTTAGGTCACATTGGGTTAATGCCATGTGGTGCAATGGGTGAGTAGCGGTCGGGGCGTATCGAAAATTCCACGGTGACTGCTGGGAACTTCGACAACAGTCTATCGAGGATCTTCCGAGGTCGGCTGAAGTTTTGCCACGGTAGGATCATCGTCGGTCGAGGATTTCGCCGTTTGTAGGTACTGCATCAAGTTATTAGAGGAAACCACTCGAGAAGTGCCTCTCTGACAAGAGAAAATAAACATCTCTTACGAGCCACGAGTGCCGCGTCAGGGCAAATACACTTATAATCTTTAAGCGAACGTTAACATGCTATCGACTGACATCCGCGCCATTGCGAAACTGTCGTTGAAATTCGAGCAGTGACGATAGTTGGCGCCCTTATCGATGTTGGGTAGTGAGTAAATGATACGACGTGAATATACCTTGTGTGTCTTCTGATACTGAATGAAAATGACTATGTATATATATTTTTTAGATTATATATATATATATAGCTTGTAATAAATTTCGTTTGATATTTTAAGGGACTCTCGAATAATTAACTTCAACGAGTTACACGAATGGTAATATAGCTAATGGTAGTACGTGTACGTAACGCTTTTTGATCTCTATATAAAGAGCAAATGATATTGATAAAAAGGTTTGTTTTTCTCGTTTCTATTTAATTTCATGATGGAATATCAATATAGACGTAACGCCGGTTTCAATATTAATATACCCGTTTGATACTGAATAAACGTAGGATACTGCGTGTCGGAGTGAATAATGCAGTACAGCGACATACGGCGGACGTTTCGTTAAAATGTTTAGTAACAAAAGGAGAGTCTGGCGGATGCTGGCGAGATAGAGTCCGATATGGGGAAAAAGGATTTTCTATACGGAATTACAATCCTTTGTGTTACTTCAGCTGTGGCAGATCCTCTTAGCGAGAGACGAAAAGGTCGAGGCTGTTCCGCAGGCAGAGTAGTATTCTTTGGAAATAGATGGGACTTCCGATTTTGCAGATCAAGAGGATTCCAGCAGGGTCACTGGGAATGAGGGAGGGACGGTGGAAAGGAGGAAAAAAAATAGAAGAAAAAAAAAAACGAAAAAAAAAGACATCTAGAAGAAGAAAAAGAAATTCAAGATAAGAAAGCTGCCGATGATCGTCCGTCCATCTTTACAGTCACGCTTGAGAAAAAAAACCAGAGCAAAAAAAAAATCTGAAATGTCCCAGCAGTGACTCGCAACCGGAAGTTTGAAAATTTTTCGAAAAAAGGAAATCGTACTTTCGTCCCCTTTGACAACCGCTAAGAACGACCCTGTAAGCAGAGACTAACCCTCTCCCGATCCCATCCTGCATATACTATACATATATTTATGTATTTCTCATGCAAGAATAATACCGGCAAGGGATACCGAGAAAAGGGACGAAACGAAGGGAGTAAAGGAAGGAAGGTATCCGAAAAACGAGAATATAAGAAAAGCAAAGAAAGGAACATTTTCCATGCCAATTTCCAAGAGATTCAATGGTATATGGATCATTCCGAAGAATCTTTCTTTAAAATGTTTTTCATCCGCACGAATTCCCGTATCCCTCCGATTACATCCCCAGGAGTAACTTCGTCTCCAGGGTGTCCCTTTTCACTTTTTTTTTGTCTTTCTGTTCCCCTATTGAAAAAACCCGTGCTTTTCCACACAATTTTCCCGGAGAGCCTAACTGCCTTAGAGATCCAACTGGCCCGAGCTCCCTAAAGCTCTCTAAGTGTTTTCAAGCCAGCCACTAGACCCGAGCAGAGCGTGCCTCTCTTGCTAACGTTGATTGATAATAGTTAACGTTTCGCCGGAAGCTGAGACTTGGATAGTATAGGTGCACGACTGTAGTAATTGAAAAGCAAGATAGATAGATAGAGAGAGAGAGAGAGAGAGAGAGCTAAACGTAAAATAAGGCGAATGCACGAAAAGAAAGAAGAAAATCACAATAACACAATCCAAACTGCATTCTGTTATTTGCATTGTCGAGCTAAGCTGCGTGTAACAAAGAACAACCCGTGCTTTAAAGAAAAAAGATACAAGCAATAAAGAACAAAAAAACTTGATGAAATAAAAGGTAATCCACGGAGAAATAATCAACTTGTACCTTATGAACTGGTAAAAAGAAGAAATGAGACTAAGTAAACTCCCAGCGAGTCAACGAGATATATACACTTGGCCGAAGACGAAGAACCGGAGAAAAAGAAGAAAGAATAATAAGACGTGGATGAGTAATAAGATCAACACGGTTTCATTTTAAACAAAGAAATAAGCCGGAATGCAATCGACAAGAATATTCGGTCAGAGAGTCGAAACGACAGTCAGGCGACAAATGATAGCCAGTGGAACAGTAATTAACGATAATTGCAAATATTTCCAGAAACATTGCAATTCGATGAATCGCGTGCGCTTACCTCTGTCACAGTGCCAAATCGTATATTCTCATGTGTCCGATCTCTTCTCCATTCACGTATGTCCACCTTATCGCAATTGATTATAATGCCGATAATCGTTAGTCGCGCGATAGTAGCGCTTGACTCGGACGAAAAATGAACTAGGACAATAAATCCTTCGTTACTTCGCACTTGGTGTAAATTCATAAGAGCAAGAGAGCGAAAAGATCTCGCGAAAAGTTGCAAGACCAGTGGGCGCTGTTATGCGCGTCGGTTTGCCTGTTATTGTCACGACGTGAGGAGTAAAGTCGCCCGAAGCAATTTCATGCAAATTCCACGTACAAGAAGCGTCAAGCAATCATCGAGATACGCGTGGAATTCTTAGAAACTGACCATTCTCTCAGATCTCTGAATCAAGGATTATATATGCTGGTATAACCTGTGTCAGTAATAGCTGCGAATTCCTACGGAATCTCCGACGGTGACAATGCCAAGAATCTCGGCGCCATTGAGAGTGCAGAAAACCAATATACAATTCAGCCAAATATATTCCATCTCGATTGATAATGCGTGGGACATGAAAACTACGTGAGTCGCGACGCCTTAGCACGTAATTGCAACGTGACAGAAGCGTAACGCGTTGCTGAACGACAAGGAAAATAATGTTGGACTCTGTGGGAGATGAAAAACGAAGGGAAAAAAAAAAAAACCAAGACACGTGTCAATTTATTTTTCATGACGTCGAATACAAGACGGAATATAAAATCCAGGTGGTACGACTGGTGTAGTTCAGTCTGAGCAACTTTACGATTGTTCAAGTCGCTTGAATAACAACAAATGCATTTTCAATGTACAGTTTGGGCATTGATGTTAAGGACATCCAAAATAGTGAATACACGAAAGCTTTTCGATACAACAGTCACAATTTGCTCAGCTGCTAGTTGCCACACCCTTTCCTGCTGCTTTCAGAAAATGTGAGCCTGGCACACGTAAGCCGAGAATCCGCATGGACGACCGCACCCTTAACCCTCGCGACATCTAATTTCGCAAACTAGACGCCCACCACGTCGTGCCGGGTGCTAGTTAAAAGTTATCCGGTATATAAATATAGAGGACGGAGCGAGGCTCTCCAACCCCAACAGCTGTTCCGGAGGGATGAGGAACACGGGCCACCCTGAAGAATTTGGTAAATAGTCGCGTGACACGCGCCAAGCGTGTCGATACCTACCGAAGAGTTAGGGGTTGCTCCAACCCTAAGGGAATATTTTTTTTTCAACACTAATTAATGTAACCCCTCACCCTTTCATATATATTAACTCTTTCGTTCCCACTTACTATTTCCCGTCATTTTATTCCTTGCCTTAAGGCTCCTTTTATACCAGAACGAGGAGCGAGCGGGGAAAAGACATTGCCAAAAGGGGGAAGGTCATCGACTAGAAATCGTTATAGATCACGAAAAAGAGTCCCAAGGGTTGAAGGTCTTTGCGCTTCACAAAGCAGGCAAAATACTCGAGCGTCAAATTCGTATTCGAAGAGATTACACCCAAGGTTATAATGTGAATGGAGAAGTGAGAACCCCTGAAACGAACTAAGGTACCAAGTGAGAGTTGGCAGAGGGTGGTAATATACAAGGGTGTGCGTACAATTGACAGAGTCAGTATAACGCCTAGGGCGAGAAGTTACGATTGCTATAACGATCATAAAACATTCCTCGTGGTCGAATATCCTCAGACTCTATTTGTAAATATATCAAGGTTGCCGGCATACATATATATATATATATATAGACACACGCAATGCGATTACGACTGTACAGCCAAGGGTAGATTTGAGAATCTCTGACATAGGGTGTGTTCGTCTGACTCCGGCAGACCGAGCAACCATGTCAGAAAGGCTTGCGTGGGCTATACGAGTCTGGATATAAAACATCCCCTACGCTACGTCCTAAGCATCCATTTATAGGTATCCTGGCACTCTAAAGTGTAACCCACATATCAGACGCCCTTTCTTTTCCCTAAAGAGGAGGGTACGAACATGATGGAAGGCTCAGGGGCTAGTCTGACCCGGTAACAAGAGCCCTTTTCAGGAATGTTACCCCGGTACATAAGGGACAAGGAAGCAGATGTCCAGTAAAATTGATATCCAAGCCGAAGAAGATAAAGAAAGTTAATAATTTCAAGGAAACGTATATTGGATTAAGAGCAAAGGATGATAACCGATTCGGAACATGTCGAACGACCCGATTTCCGTACGGCAATATTGCAGGAACCTCCGGTAAGACTTGTCTCAGTCAGCTGACTCCCTCCGGTAGTCGTATACGATTTCATTCTAACCGATGAATTATTACGGCGCATTACAGGCACCCGAGTCCGTTATCGACAAGCCACTTCAGATTTTATGAAATCGTTTTTTTTTACCTACCCCCCACGTTCGGCCTTACTTCACGTAGCAAGGGTACGTCTCTTGCACGATTTCCTCCCGAAGGATGAGTACGTATCGACCCTAGCTGTTCCACTTATTTCTCTCACACGTTCACGATTAACCCCGGGTTAAAGCAACTCCAACGGAGGCTAGAATCGCGTGCTGTACTACCGAGCGTTTCTTAACGTGTGATTCGAGCAAGAGTATGAAAAAAAAGTATCAAAATATCATCGAGCGTCGATCAAGTGTTTGCTAATTTTTCATTTGACTCGCGACCCCACAAGGTAGAAAGAAAAGCGTTCAGGCATTTCGCAAGGCATTGGCGACCGCGAGAGCCTTGGGATTCTCTGGTGCCTCTGAGAGGCACCTTCTCCAAAGCTACCTTTGAAGGTGCTAATTTATCCACGTCATAAGAGACTGCACTAGAGCTCCGAAGTGGCGTTCAGTTCACGTTGGGCATAGTCCCGGCGAGTCAAGTTAAAACTGTGGCCCATTGTTCGACCGGGAATAGATTCGGATCTGGTTGCAAGAGACGGCACGCCCAGTGGTTCTCAACCGCCACGGTAAGAAAAGCGAGTACGTGTATAGTGAAACGGCCGTAGCTCTGGGTTCCCTCAGATACCTTATACTCTCGTTAATGACCGACCCGGCGAGCGCGCCAGAGGTCGAGCGAGGGCGCATTACTCGACCGGGTAGAGCAGCAGGACCGATAATTAATACAAAGAGAATCGAGAGGATCCCGTCTAGACCGAGTTTCTCGTGCTTCGCGTTTATACCCGGCCGACACTTTTCAGGCTCAAAGTTGTTGACGAAGACGCTAGATACCCCTACTTAGCTCTCGGAGCGATTCCTTACTTTGAGAAATTTTACCGGGAGGCGTGTCCTCCGAGTTGACGCAATTTACGGTTAATTGCTCGACTGATATAGAGAGCTGGAAATTGCTACGACCTTCCTGCGATTTGCCAAGCGTCGCGCAGAGGCAGTGTCTCGGCAGACATGCATGTATATGCATTTATAGCATACTCGAGTGCACCACGTGGGTATAGGAACGTAGAGCGGGAAAATTTGAAATACGACAATAAATTGTTTCCCGCCAAAGGGCCGATTCTCCTTATACAAAGAACGAACGATAATTGCGAATTCTGCGACGGGGATAAAAAGCAGGACGACGATGAGCAACTACTGGAAAGACAATGACATTAAACGGCAGGATCCTGCGAGGAGACGATAAACCTCGCGAAGCACGAGGCCAACGAACGTGAACGGAATAACGGGCTTTACGGAATCCTGTCGATTCACCCCGCGGCACGGATCTTCCTCATTCTTAAAGAATATCCCGCAGGACGAGAATAAAAAAGCAAGTTCGGCCGAGCAAAGGCCTCGCATCGGCTATCTTTATGTTCTCTGCGTCCTCCATGAATTTTCAATAGTCGACAGTCCCACGACTCAACGAGGTCATGCATAGCCGTACGAATTTCAACATTTTTTTTTACTTCCGGCCACCAGATAGCGCCACGGTCGTTAATGAAAACAAATCAAAGTCGATATCGCGTGTCACGAGTAACAGAGAGAGACACGTGTATCGAAAAGCTGCTCCATAATCATTTCACACCAGTCCAAATTTATCGCCCGAAAACATAGGTACGGCGAAACACGCGATGAGCCATACTGAGCGTGAGTCGATCGAATTGTGAACGGAGAAACGAAGGATTAGGACTGAACTGCAATAAGAGTTTGGGGAGGACGGGCAGAAGAAACGAATGAAAGCGAACGGACGAAATTGTCGGAAAATGCGTTAAAAAAAAAGGGCCGGGTTACGAGAAACGAGAACGCGTTACGGGAGATTTGAAATTTTCACGTTGACGAAATTGTTCTCGGTACCGCGAGTTTCTACCAAACTTCTAGCCCACGCTCGTTAAAGCTAACCGCACCACTGGCAGCCGCCATCACTACCACCGATATGCCACCAGCACCACCACCACCACCAACGTCCCCTGGAACAAAACCGTTCACACTGGTAACAGTTCGCGTAGTGTACTACTACAGCCAGGAAAATTCCTCTCGAGAATTCCAAGTGCAACGAGGATAACTAGCTGTGCGACGGCATGAAAAATAGTTGGATAATTGTTCTAGTTAACGGGAACGAAAGGAAGTTCCGGTTTGACAAAGCATCCTTAGTAGTCGGTATCAAAAAGGGAGCATATGGCTTACGAGGCACGCGTCCCCAGACGCCTCAATGGTTCAGGCCATGAAAACCTTCCAGCGGAAGTCTCTACTTCAATAAGAGTCAAAATACAATGGGTGTGGCACGAAGGGGATGTTGTTGACGCTTCCCCATATAATCCCTTACATCTAATACGACACTCGTGCCAGCCGTGGCATATAAGGGGTTCCTCGAATATCCTAAATTTTCCAGAAACTACTTATATGCGTATGTATGTATATATATATATATGTAGTACTGTATCCTACCTTAGTGAAACGGTTATTGAGTATACATTCTTATGGGTACTTGTGTTGCTATATCAGAGCATGACTTTTTCTTACGGTTAGCCATGGGAGGATCCGAGGATGGCTTAAGTCTCTCCTTTTGTCCTAAAGACCAGCCAAAAAGAAAGACTCTGGATAAAAAGCGCTCGTTCGGTGCAGACGGTTGAACCCGTTACGGATATAGCCGAGGCTTCTTCAGAGTACGGCTTACGGTATGAGGACAAGGGGGATCGAGGAGTTCCGTCAGGGAGGAGAGAGAGGGAGGGAAGTGTAGACAGAGAGAGAGAGAGAGAGAGAAGCAAATACAGACGGAGCAAGAGAGTTGACGGAGTAGCACGTATTTTTGAAACGAACTGCCGACTGCTGCCATATGCCAGCGTGTACGCACGAGAGACAGAGTGACCGAGCGAGAGAGTCGGAGGGAGTGCAGATGAGAGAAAGAGAGAAAAAGGGCATAAAACGAGGAATGAGAACGACACCGAGAACGGGTCGCGCAGACTGATAATATTTAGAGTAGCCCTGCAGCATCCGTGTGTTCCAGATGCGCCGTCCCGTCTGTATAAATGCTAACGGTTGTACGTCCTGACACTGAGACGAGCAGTTCCTATGCATCCCCATCTCGCGCAGCGGCGATAACTCGATAAACATTCTACATCAATCGAAAGATAACGCAGTATCGTATACGCGGAACACGCTGACTGCGATTGAATTCGATTGGCAATGTATCTCCGTCGTCTATTCATAGACGAAACGGAGTAGTGATTCGTTAAAGGCCTTGGCTCATTTGAATGTCGCGGCGCTCTGGTGTCATTGACACCCACTTAATTTAGACGAGCATCCACTTATCGAGATAAGTGTACGCGGAGCGAGGCTCCGATCGCCTCTCACTGGTCGACTTTTCGAAAGTATCAAGGAAAACGAGAGACAAGGACGACGCATAGCGCACAGCCCGAGAGGGTTAAGGAGGAGATGAGAAGAAAAAAAGAAAAAGGTCAGACTACAAAAGTGTCGAGAAGTGGGCGAGACGCCGTAAATGGTAGTGGCTATTGTAACTTGCAGATATTGATCGAGGTTCGAGGGTGCAACGTGCAAAAGCAGCCGTTCTGACTTTCCTTGTCAAGACAGTCGTTCCCTCCCCGCGCATTAAACGCGGCACAGATGATCAATGGGCGTCGGCCAACCGCAGACACGGAGTTGTCCGACTTTTGTGCAATTTCCCGCAAAGCCGAGCGTCCACGATTGAAAATCCGCAAGCTTGTTAGCCGCGCGTACTTGGAAAGAGCCAGGACGACGAGGAGGAAGACGAAGAAGAAAGTAAAGGATACTTTGCAAATCAAGAATCAGCCTTGACGATAAAGAAGCGAATCTATGTACGCTAAAGGCTCGCCCACACTGCCAGTGTCGCTGCCCACACTTGGCACGAGCTTACACCAGTGTCTCGTTTGACTTAACGTTCTTGCCTGTCGCCGTGTCTAAACCATAAGTAATGCGGTTTCTATGCTAAGCGTCGAATCGTCCGTAATTGAGATTTCCTTCAATTACTTCGTGTGCCGTAATAACGTGCGTCAGCCACGTCGCTCCTTCGACTCGTGAAATAACAGCAAACCCTATCCGACACAGTGTGTACGCAACGTTACACGAAAATTCAACGCTCGGCTGGAGACACTGCGAATGCGCGTATACCTTACAATACAGGTAGACGATACGAGCCCGCAGGTGAGTGTACGGCGAAGTGCGTGCTCATCGATTTCATAATAATCATAACCCACGGACGAAGCAGACGAGACGCAAAGACACACTCGGGCGGCTGGAGGAGTCAGAATTGACATGAAGCGTGCCTGGGCTTTGTACTTCCTGCGGTCCGCCGAACCGGAAACCCTGGGGGTTTACGTCTCCGCGGTATTATCGCAATATTGTGTGGGTTGTGACTAGGAGATGATGAGCAGGAGAAAGAGAGAGACAGAGTATAGGCAAGCGTATAGGGAAGGAGGAGTGAGAGGGAGGCGGAGGGGTTACTTCCTCTCTCTCTCTCTCTCATCTGTTTATTCAGCTCTGCGCTCCAAGCGGCAAGACGCATAGGCACATAGTACAGGCATAGTTGAACCTCTCGTGGCACCGGGGAACGATAAACCCTTGCCGATAACGATAAATCGAGTCACAGTTCCACGAGGAACAACGAAGTCACAGTACGCGGACCGAGAGTGTCTCGCGAGAGATCACAGTCGTAGATTTTCGTGAACGTCGTGACAACGAGTCCTCGTTCGCTTGATATCTGTAATTCGGATCCCGATAAACCGAAAAGATACGTAGCGGCTATAAATCCACGAACCTTGGGAGATAGGTGGACGGGGGACGGCGGCGGCGGATCATTAGGAATTTCATGACTAGGACCGTTATCAATAATTCCAAGCGTCCCGCTATTACGTGTCAACCCCTTTATTATTTCACGATCCTGGCAGAAGGGACAAAAAAATATCTTCGCTCGTATCGATCGTCCACTCGCTTAGCTCCTTGGTCGTCCCTCTCGTTTCTCCTCGGCGTATTTCGAGAGACGGGATAAAGCGCAATTGAATCAACTTGTGCTTCGACGATCGACGAGGGGAAGGGAGGAGAGCGAGGTGGGACATTTTTTAACGGGAGAAAAATTCATCGGTACGAATCTCCAATGAGCACGCGCGTGCCTCCTACACGCTCATGTAGATACGAATGCGCTCGGATTATGTTATATGCACTGGCGATGTATGGGGCTTCTTATCATGCAACCGCGTAGTCACGAAACGAACGAGACACACGTATCCCATATACCAGGTTACACAGGGTGACGCATGTACGAACGACCCCAAGTCTCTCTTTCCCCAGGCTGGACGTCGCGACTTATTTCACACAATTATTCACTCGCGAAGGCCCGAGATATTCCTTGTGGACTCCCTGGACTCCTCGGAATTACCGGCCGCTTAAACTATTGCCCTAACAACGGGGACCGCCCTCTATATTACACTCGTATACCCGGACACGGCTAGGAAACTCGACAAACTATTATACGTCGCAAACGCTGTCTCTGAATGGCGCGAACTTTAAAGTGCATTGACACGCGTCGAAGTCCTTCCTATGATATTTTCACGCTCTCTCTCCCTTCCTCCTATGATCCTCCGGACAATTGCTCATAATCGCGTAACAGCAATAGCAGTGGTACGTCTATACAAGCGACACAAAACTTCAAGTCCGTCCCGAAGTGTCCGGATAAGTTTCAACTTTATTTCCCTGCGCGAATCCGCCAAGTATTTCGCGTTCAATAACATCGCGCAGATTGATGCTCGACGGTCGCGTAGAACCGTGCGAAAAGTTACGCGATTTTCGGCGCGGCCTTTGCGTGCTTCTACCCGGATAAACCATGTGCCTGCGTTTCACGTTATATACAAGGAATTCACGAGGCGGTTTGCATGTAGCACGCGTGCACATCCATTATCATATATACTCCAAGTGAAATAGGCCCGTGAAACAATATCGGTATAAAGCGACGCAGCGTACGGGATAACCTTGCGAGAAATACGATACGCCATTGATGTTGGGCGCTGGGCGTCATTAACGTTCGTGGCGATCAGATTCTGACGGCGACCAATCGATATTAATTTTATCCTCGCGCCACGTCGAAATATCGCCGCTGAGCGGGAGGCTGTTGTAATTAGCGCAATTAATTTGACCGGCCGCAAATTATCAGCGACGTTATGTACATTCAATTGGCGCTGTCGAGGGCATCGAGAATCACGTTAACGATTTGTCAGCGGCTGGTAGAGGCAACGATTATAATATTAAAAAAAAAAGTTACTCAACCGCTTGCAAAGTACGTGAAGAAACGCCGCGAAAATCCCGTGGAAACTTGCCTTTTGTTTCATCTCCCCCAGCGGCTAACGAGTCACGGAAAACGAACATTGAGCGTACGTACAACGAGCCAGATCGAATGGATCCGCCGTAAAGACTGTATCTGCTTGCGTACTTGGACAAATCGCATGTCTAAGAGTGTCTTTCAGTAAGCGCAAACAAAGAGTCCAGCGAAGGACGTCGAACGGGAGAATTGGTGGCGCTGATAGTACGCACGTGCACAAGCACATGCATAACGAGATGTTGACTGTGTACGTGCACAACCAATACAGGTACCTTCGCGACGAAGGTATCCCGTGAAATGCAAACTTTTTCAATTTGTTTTAAGGCAATACCATCGTTTGCATTCGCCATACGAGAAACTGGCTTTTCCTCGACGAGTCAAGAAAAGCGTGTTTTTTTTTTTTTCTTCGCATTCTTTACCCTCCTATCCCATTCCCCTATATCCATTGTCGGTAATCGATTCTCCGTGCTATAACGTCGCGGCTATGGTATAACTGTACGGGCCATAATGGAACGCGAATAGGGAAACTGGTTTCCCCAGTCAGAACCAAGAATTTTCATCGACTCGCTCTCCGTCAAGGATACGCGGCTACTGGGTGGATCGAAAGGCTCCTTGGTTGTTCCTACAGTGTTTTATGACGATAACAACGTTTTCTAGCGCGCTCCTGAGATACTTCGCAATCTACCAGAGCGTGTACCGATCTGCGACCATATTGTAGCGTCTACGACTCTCGTGACTCGAGCGATTATTAGCGACCCGACGAGACAAAGCATTTATTTCTTCCTCTCACTATATATATATATATATAAATGGAGAGAGAGAAATATATATGTATAAACAGTCGAGTATCCGAGTTGCCATAAGAATCGGTAACTAACGGTCATAACAGCCAGTGAGAATTTACAGTTAGTCAGTCCAGCCTATTCGTACTGCCCGCCATGCCAGATTGCTTGACCGTAATCGAAGATAATTGTGCCTTCTTGCCGCTGACAGCGATGGATTACCGTAGCGACCTAATTTTGTAAAAACTCGAGAAAAAAAAAAAGCAGACTTTAAAACGACGGATGCTGCGACGCTGTATCGCATTTCCTGCCAGTGGAAGCCATCGACGTGTAATAACTTACAGGTTAATTCTCCGTCTCTCGGGGATATACCTTAACGCTGTGCCATTTTTCTACAGAGGTTATGTACCGTCGGGAGCCTCGAGTGCTTGTAAAAGTTTCATACCAATAAACTCGAGTCATCGCGAGGTAATGCGATTCCGCGAGTCCCGCGAGTGACACTAAAAGAACTCGTTAAGTGGAAAATCGGATCGCTCCAGTGGACGCTAACCTACATTTACCTACAGGCAGCTACAGGGACGCTCGATTCCTCTTCTGAAATACACGTGCCGCGAGCCACTGATGCAAACCTGGGGTAACGCGAAAGAGAATCAGCCACGGATACGCAGTGACGGCGTAGTGTGAAGGAGAAGGAAGGTGAAGGAAAGTATCGCATCTTCTACACGAGTAGACAGAATGAATAACGAATGACTGCCTAGGCGACCGATGACTCAATTCCCAGACTCGGAGATTCCGAGTAAAGCGAACTATACCGCAACGTGACAAGGAGCTCTCTACGAATTCCGGTCTTCTTGTAATAAAATATATTATGCAGGCACAGTGTTAAGATAATTAGATAAGTCATGATCGGTATAAATGAATACGTGCGACTAATTATTATCCCGATTTCGGCTTCCGCTTCCGGGAGTGACGTGACGTTCAATACAATTCCGTGGCTGTCATTGATTCACACCCGAAGGAGCTTCTCATTAGGTGAACGTTTAATCAGTCACAGACCAGAGGCTGGGAGTCAACGTACTACGTGTCGTCGACTAAAGCGGAAGTCAATGTTCCATTAAATTTGGTTACGCTAAAAATCATAGCCAGGGCGAAGACGTCGGGTGACTCGAGCTCGGATATTATTGATTCTCAAATAACCCGTAGAGTGTGGCGATCAATTAATATCCAGGAGTTTAATTTCATTTAAGTATCACTAGGGACTATCTTCATTCGGCGTTACCGGAAACGTCGCCCTTCCGTATAGGAGAGTCAAGCTAACCGGAACCGATACAGGGTGCTGGCTTCGAAATACTTCCAAGTTTTTTTGCCACGGGAGTAATGTACCAGGCTACTTTTTTACGCCTTTCTCAGCCAGGATGAGATAAATGGAAGTCCGAGTCTGGATGGTGGAAACGGAACGAGATATTTCGCCGGAGTAAATAAGTCTGTCTGACGAGGATTAATTAAACTCTGATTTAACGAAATTTTTTTACTCGCCTATTTTACGCCTCGCACTGCCACCGGATAGACGTGTGGTTAATACGAGAGGTACGAAATATTTAACAACGTATATATCTTCGTTAAAAGGAATGACAAATGCGGCGTCGTCGTTTACGTCGGGAAAATCCCGATGACTTTTTTCGTCAAGTCTACGTCAACGACAAGTGCACCTTTTCCTTTGATTAGTATATCAAATATTTTTCGAAGCGATTCAGAATTTCGATCAGTTGCGTAAAAGCGTCACTGGAAGGTGACCTGTCACCTGACTGTCAATAATTCACTCGGTTCGAGATGACAGTTTGAAAAGTATTCGAAAACTCAATGGCGCGATACGCCTTGGATTAATTGGATAAGTGTATACGTGTTTCATGTTTATAATATTTGCCCATAAATTCTCATCGAGCCTCTCTTCATACGCAGGAGGGGTTAGAGGGAGAGGGAGGGAGAGGGGGGTACCCTGGCCGAGCAGCCGTTAACCAACAATGGATGTAAATTCTATGACGCGCTTTTGTGCGCCACGAGCCATTCACGTACATATAAACGTTATTCTTTATCGTTAACTTATTTATTTTGATACTAAACGATCGGATGTAATGGCCGCTCGATCGTTATGCCTTGTATTACTCATGTACCATGCATCTGTCATGTTGTTTGTTAACGCCGTGAAGAATGCCGCGCCATTTTTTTGTCTTATCCCTCGCTGGACAAACATATCGATCACGACGCAAGGCGTAGAGCACGAATAAATATTTGATAACAACGTGCAAATGGACTTGTTACTTTTAAAGCAGAGCGCGAATTTTTTCGCGCCCCGTTTTCGACCGCCCACGTGATCCGTTTTATTTGCCAAACGGGCGCGTGAAACGTGCTACCACTTTCATGGTTTTACTGTGGGATCCACTTCAATACTGTTTCTGGAAAATATTTAGATCAGAAACGCGCAATGTGTATACGTACTATATGTATGTATATGAATAAGAGATGTACCAATCAATCATATCGATAACAACTGTACTCGACTGTATCAGATAAGACAAGAGGAATATTGCATTTGAGAAAATAAATTCCGGTAAAAGTCACCATGAGATATCAATTTCACAGGATCGCAGTCTAGCCGTAATAGTCTATAGTGAATGAGGTAAAGAAACTGAAGCGATCTCAAAGTTTCAAGAGTCACGAGGGAAAACGGGACCTTTCTGCAATTTCGGCGCCCCGATAAACTTTTTTCGAACGACAATAAGAGTCTAGAAAAGGGACGACGATGCGATCTTCGACGATTCTCAAAACTAAACTTCTCCCTGGCCGTCAATTTGCAGGATGAAACTCGAAAACAGAGCTAGTATTACGAAATCAATTGCTTTGGAACGCTTAGCTGTCAAACAAGAGGGGAACGTGTTTGATGTTAAAAAAATAAATAAAACTTACCTTCGCTTTCCGTATGAGTAGCGACAATGCTTACTATTACCAGTAGCACCAAAACGAGCACCAATTTCCACTTCACCATCCTATTACTCCGACATTGCGCGTCTCTTGAATTCACGCACCAGATATCACACGCCATATTTCCCTTGCGATTATTCGCAAAGTCTCACGCGAACCTCATGACAACTGTTTTTACTTTGGCTTAATATAATACACATCCACTCCGAACCGAGCTTCTAGCACGACTGCTTCTAGCGTACAGACTGTTGCGACACCTCTGAAGTTGCCCAGAGTGGATACTGCCGCTACACCCCGCTCACCCGTACCCCGTTCCAACAACGCGGATTCAGAATCCCGAGGACGGCCGACTATGCACGAGTATTACCGAGCGCGTGAATACATTACGACTTGCTTCCTCGCCGCGGAAATTCGATTCACGATGAAAAGCGCCCTTGCATTTCCTATCTCGAGGACTCCTGGGTCAATAAGCTTTCCACTTGACGTCCGTGCACCTGCATATAACTTTATTGTTTAGTAATGCAGCTGCATTTACTTGTGTCCTGTATAACTGTAGATTTCTTAATACTAACTATGTACATTTTCATTGGATAAAAATGCCATAGACTTTTTCCCATGTATTACGTTGGATATAATACATTCCTATGCTTTTCTACTTCGTACTATCCGTACGATAATATAGCTTGTTTTTCTTTATGAATCGCGTGAAGTACATCCATACTGTATAGTAGTATAGTTATAACGAATGGATGCTTAACATGGTAGCTATGGAGATATTGAACAAACTTTTGATCCAAAGTGCATTGTATACAGAAAACTAGGCGGTTCAGTGTCTCTTCAACTATGGATAAGATGCGAAGAAGTTTGATTGAGGATATAGCCAAGGAGCATCAGCAAAGGAAGATTAATGTTTCCACGGATATAATTTGTTTTCTGGTACAATGATAAATATCTCTTGCTTCCCATTACGCTAATACGAAAGTTCGAAATGAAATCTCGCAAGAGAAAAATGTTTGCAGTTAAACTTGACACTTTTAAATCCGGAATATCGGCTATTGGAGGATGAGGATCCAGAGGTGATCCAAATAAAGAAGAATAAAATCGTCAAGTTCATCAGGGACAAATTACAAGATCAAAGCAGACCAAGTCTGATGACAATCAAGATCCAACTGTACTTCTCCAAACACTACAGTCATAGAGGTAAAACAAATAAATCATAGTCTCAGCATGATATTCATGAAAAATTAAATCAATTCAATTTTTCAACAGACGATGTAGTCAAAAAGCACAGATTATCCCTGCGCCAAAAAACCAGTCCGCTGGTGACTGAAATCTGCGAGAAGAATCAGGTGATAAATGATCAAGACATTGAGAAACTATATCAAAAAGTTCTAGTGGTCATTACACTGTTGAGCGGCCTTGGAAATCCAACGACAGCCTCAGTTCTTAGGTAACGTTTACCTTTACTAGGGCAATTCAATTTTCAGGACGACGTATGCGCCTCTCGCGAAATCACAAACACTTCCAAAGTTGCTCCTGCAGTGCAAAAGTTTCCTTCTGGTAATTCGAGCAAGTTCCCCGGAAGAGCACTTCGCTTCGCTCTTTAGGTTAACCGTAAATGCGATTCTTTTAAGGGAAGTCGCGGTGGCCTTGCAGAGCGTCTATCAGCCATCAGAATTGAGGTACTTTGTCACTTTGTCCAAGTCCGAGAAGGAGGAGCAGCTAATGGAGCTAATGTGCATAGTCGCCGGAATTCGCCTCTTCAACAGAGACTGTCAGCGCGGAGGTGAAGGAATAGACGATTGTAAGAGTTTCCCAGAATCCCCTAAAAATTCAAAAGAATTTAGTAATTAAATTCCATAGAATTAGTAACAAAAAAAAAGTTGGAAAAAAAAGTAATAACGGGTACGATCAGTGCCAAGTATATTACAGCACGCGGTAACCAAGTCTCAGGCATCCATCTTGGAAGTACTGGAGACGTTGATGAAGAAGGTTTACGAGTTAACAGCAGCAGTCGACAACACCTTGATCATCCAGTCGGATGATGATGACGTTAATTCCGTTATCGATAATGAATTGCCAGTTGACGTCACTGAAGAAAATGTCCAATTGGCTATTGAAATGCTCGCTGCGGCAAGACAGCAAGAGATCTACGTCAGGTTACGTATAAGATGTACACGTAGCCAAGTCTATATAAAAGTCTTAAGTCACTATAATCGACTTTACCATCACTCGATTTGCACTTCAGGAAATTACTCGGCGACGTGGAACACTGTGAGCATGAAATAAAGTGTCTTGTGCACCGTCTTCAGGGACGACTCTTCAAACTTCATGACACAGTCCGATACAGAACCGCCATTCCCACTGCTCAAGTTTATGTGCGTTTTACGAGGCTATAAAAGTTGAATCCAGAAGAATTTGACGGTGTTGATATTCACGCAAACGTGATGGACTATGATCTGTTTTCTGTTTCAGCCTCAGTTTATCGATCTGGCTGATATATGGATGAGGTTGCAAAACGAGGTGATTGTCTTGAGTCAGATCAATGACTTCTTATGGCAGCTACAGAATTTAACTGATAAAGTGCGTAATTAATTCACTGCTGGCAATGTACAAATATTTTCCATAATTAACGTCTTCTTTCGTCTTCAAGTCTCTTATCGTCATGTTGTTTCAGAATACGATAAATCGTAGACAAGTAAGACTCAACGAGATGCTGAGTGGTTGTGACGTATTAACTGATGCTGAGAGACTTGAACGATCTATGGGACAAACAATAGGTAATTTTTGACCTTAAATCAAATAAAACTGTTCCAGCATCACAAGGAATTGTTAATCTGTTGTATTGATCGAAACGGTCCAGAAATAGTTCAGTAGATACCAATCATCCCGTCTGTTGATGCTGGAACGAAAATACTGAACGATACATAATAACGATACCGTAATAAATAATTTTCAAGATGACTGCGGCGAGTGTCTAATATTTTATCCAAGCGTGACAAAGGATTTCGATAAGATCAATCCGGAGGTGAGATTTATCTTAGGTCCGAATCTCAAACTTCTAATCATACTATGGTAATCTTCTCAAGTTTCTTGGGTTCTGCGCGTGGACCTTCGCAGTTGGTAAAGGCGCCTTGATACCTGGCAATCCAAATATAGGTGTCGTCCAATGGAGAGGAAAGTATTATGCCTTCAGTTCGGTAACTGCAGCACGCAAATTCGGTCAGGACCCAAACAGGTTCGAGTGGCATGAATTCACTTCTGAAAATACTATTGGTAAACCAGAGAGCAACTGTACTATAAATCGTTACCATAACAGGTACCTGAACGAGGCGCTGGGTTTCGTCAGGAGTCATCCTGAATACATACACTTGATCCAACTGTACGAGGACATCTTGTCGATGAGAAATCATGAGGAGTAAGTTTGCTCATCCCCAAGATTCCACTTTTCCGTGAGACTTCAGTTCTCCTTATACTGGTTGACATAAAAATATTTCTTATAGAATCTCATCGGATGGGCCTCAACCAAGAGTTCAGAAGGATCAAGGCATTCAGACGGAATTGCACGTGGTGCCGTTTCGAATTGATAAAAATTATACATCCAGCATTTGGGAGTACAGACGACGGGCACTTCAATTGGTGATATCGATTATCGATCAGAAATATATTGATAATTGAATTAATATTAATTGCTGAATATCGTTGACCCACAGACTAATATATCCCAGTGCAGGACCAAGAGTACACAGACGTACAAGTCACATTTTAGAAATGGCGTTTACGTGCAGGCTGCTGTACCACGTGACAAACAAGTTCAAACGAGGAAAGACAATTGTATTAATACAATAAAAGAGGATACCTTTATCTTTGGATTGCGCGGTAGACGAAACGACACGTTACGTGTCCTCTCCTTGCTGAAGAACAATTGATAAAACGTGTGAACTCGATTCCTCTTGGGATAAGAACAGATACGTTTCTTGAGAAAAAATATATATACGTATACTGCTACCATTCTGGTGTATTTTATAACAGACCAGTTTCTTTTACAAAAAAAACAAGCGTCTGAAATATAATGAAATTGGCACGTGATCAGTTTTCAGTCTAGAAGAAACTGTTGTATTGCCGAGGTTTTTGTATACTGGACGAAGTAATGCACACTTAAAAAAAAAATGAAAGCAATATTTTTAATCAGACATGTTTTCAAGTACACTCACGGAACATTACGACTCGTATGATTCTTTAGAAAACATAAATCAATATTACTTTTATCCACCCACAATCGTTATAATAGGTTCATTCTTTTCTTCTTTCTTTTTATCCCGAATACTGCTTTCGGCCATTGCCAAATGCTCGTTGATTTCTTTTCTTTTCCGTTTTGGCTTCCGTCGGGCGCTTAGGCCAGCTTTAATTAATTTAATATTCGAAATACATAAGTTTTCCCGCGCGACGAGGAATGAACTAAACCGTTTCCGGTTCTGATTAGGGCACCTCGTCTCGCAGCCCTATCTTATTCTCTACTCCTCACCAATGCGCAGAGTTCACAATACTTTGCACATTACTGTGACTTAAAACGTGTATTATATCGTACCTTTTTTTTTAATGAATACATCACTTTAGCATTAAATCTTAAAAGTTAGGTCAATTTTTACACCAAAAAACCTACATTACGACGACAATTAGTAATTACACGTTAATACAATTAAACTTCGCTTATTAATTCATTTCAGTGTATAATGTAACTATTATACAGAAGAGGTACAGAATGTTGATTTCAGTTTTTGCTCTTCGTACATTTTTTGTTTTCCTCATCTCTCCATACAAGTTCGGGAATTAAATGTTTTGCGTTGATTTTTCATACATTTCTTTTATTTTATTCTTAAATCCTTTCCTTCGCTTCAACATCTTTTGCCGGTTAATTACAACTGTTGTCGACAAGTCATCAACATTTTTTTTCTTTTAAAAAAAGGAAAGAATTCAGAAAAAATATTCTTACAGATACATCCATAAAGGACATGGCTCGAGTTTATCATCGATTACATTGACGTCAGTAATTCGAATAGAATGCAAATGAAAGTAAACGCGTCATCACATGCATTTGGGAGATCGATAAGTGTTTGTATCAAGATCGGAATTACCATTAGAAGGATTGAGGATTAGGAATGGGATTGGGAATTAAAGTTGGGATCCGAATCAGGACATTTCATTCCTACCTTAATGAACGATCGCGAAAGCTCTGTGTTTAGCTACATATTGAGAATCTAACTTCCGTTAGCTCGTTATCTTTTATATATCGTATATGTATACTTATATATCATATCATATAAATTCAAACGAGTGGCCTTGTCCATCATCCACGATGGCCATTACTCACAGGATTAACGACCGTACGACCGACCGATACAAAAAAAAGCCAGATAGAAACGTTATTTCCAGAAGATTGTCACTTTCGAATCAGGACGACAACCGAGTGCTAAACGCTTTTTACTGTATATGTCGAAAATCCTGGAGGGAATTCAGCAGTACCGTGATTTGCTCGTCAATACGCGTTAATAAAGAAATTGTCGCATTGATAATAACGTCTACGTATTGCGTTCACGGTACCAACGTATGTATTATAGCTTCGTGGAGACCACATATTTTTATAAAAGAAATTTTTCTTAATAGATGAAAAAAAAAAAAACATTCGATATAAACTGACATAAAAACGGCGTGCTAACTTAGCGGCCAACATAATCTTTGTCTTCTGTGTTTCAAATTCACCAAAACGTCCGTGACAACCGCCGACTATGCTGAGCTATCCCCCTCCCCAAAAATGCAATGAAATTTCTCACTTGAATCTCTCATTTTCTCTTTCGGCAAGATACTACTAGAACGTGTTTGCCAGCATGAAAAATCGCCGTTGTCAAAATCATTGTTGGCGACGGCGAATTCATCGAATGAGTTAATCGCTCGATTGAAAAAAAAAGGGATGGTAAAACGTTAATAATGCCCATAAAGGTGTAACAATTTTTTCGTTATTTTCACGTGCTATAGAAGCACGCAACACCGTGTGATGGTAAACGAGACGGAGCAGTTGCCGCAGTCGTCAAAAGTAAATTGGAATGGCATAAAACAATGTTGATGGGAGGAATGAGCTGTAGTGGGTGGAGTAGTGGAGGGGAGGAAGGGAGGTAGACCCAGAAGTCTTAACTCGTGAAAAAAGATGTGTCCATCGTGTGTAAACGTGTATGTATATGCATGTATGTATCATGTGAGAAGATGAAGAGAGATGCGTGTTTCTTTGTGGAATATGTTATATTGTTTTTATAACCTGATCTCGGGATTCGCGACGACTTAGTCTACAAAGTGGTGTTTGAGGTACTTCATCATACCGAAGGTCCTGAAGCGTTTCACGCCAATTACCTTCATCAGTTCGTCATCGCAGATTGCGAATTGCTTGTTTTTCGGATCCTGCAATATAAGAAAAAGAAGGTAGCCGTAAGTTAATTGGAAACGTTGGACAGGATTAAGGTTTACGATTAAGAAATATTGCTCGAGAATTCGAGGAGCATGGAAATGCAGCTGAGTTAATTGTAAGAGAATATAATTGCTGATTGATACGAGCTCCTTGGATTAAGGTCTTATACTGAATCAGTGATGAGACATATTGCATACAATTTCTGAGATATACTTGGTACTGTCGTGTGCTTTGAGAAATACTTACATAAAGATCTCTCTCTTTGATGATACTCCAGATCTTCTTTACGACTTCGTGTCGAGCCATTTGCTCGGCTCCTACGACAGCTGCTAGGTCTGGAGATAGCGTGATTGCGCGTGTATATCCGCCACCTTTCCCTTTTGGAGCACCTTTCTTTGGTGATCCGGTACTCTTCTTGTTCTTGGTCCAATCCTCATCGCTATCGCTGTCACTTCCCTTCTTCTTACCCTTCTTACCGGGTTTGGCTAAGAAAGGAAATTGTACAATAATTTCGTGCGTTCAACGTTTTTAAAGGAAGAAAATTAAAGAGCATAAATAAAAAATAATAGGTTTTAAAAGCTTCGTACTCTTCTTAGGCGTGGACTTAGTCTTCTTGGGACTGTACTCCTCATCGCTGGCATCGTCGTCGCTAGCACTTTCCTCATCATCGGACGATCCCTTCCTACGTTTGCTCTTGTTCTTTTTGATTGGTCCTCGTTTGGCGGGCTTCTTTTCTTCTTCTTCCTCTTCTTCCTCGGATGCCTCTTCCTCCTCCTCCTCGCCATCTTCGGACTCCTCGCTAGCTGCCTTCTTCTTCTTCTTACCACCCTCGGGCTTCTCTTGCAGACATTCCATTACCAAATCGTCCACCTCCTTCTTCCTATAACACATTCGACATACTACTTTGTGCGAGCTCTTGCTATTTGGGAATCTTTTTTCTCCTCAGTACAAATTTCATATACTATACGTTTTATTTCTGATTGTGTCACAGTGATCTACGTTACGCAGCTATGTAAGGACAATGTAAGGCAATGTGGACTACTTAACGTAATAGTCTACGTTTGTAAACTGGTGCTTCTCCTTATACCTAAATAGATTATCTTGTTTATGTGTGTAAGAGGGGGAACGAGGTGGCGGCTTAGGTGTATTTAGCCCCACGCAGAGTCCCTCATTTTGATCTTGGATACAGTTCTTCTGAGCTCCTGCACAGTTCAATTGCACAAGCTTGTCGAAACGAGTGTTTCTACTGCATCCAATCACATGCCGAGGGTCCATTATGAGTGATAATATAAAATATATATATTCAATAAAAGTCAAACATAGTCAAGGGTTCGTTCTCCTAAGTGTAACACTTAACACGATAGAGAATATATTACAATGTGCAATTGTCAAAACAATGAGATTATGTCAGACCTGTTATCCTGTCAAGATATGTTCCACTTATATTTTCATGCAATTTATAAGATTAGTAATGAAAGCTCTCGTACGATTTTTATATTTTTTCATTTTTACTGATACACAATGTTTGGATGTAAAATGGTATCTCATCATGGATAGAATATTTTTTTTACAGGAATTGGTGACATGCTAGTTAAGCAGTTTAGATTGAATGTTGATAATTATATCTGTAATTGATATTACAGTAGGATAAATTCTTACAGTACAAAACAAAAGTCGTAATCTCAATGATAATGAGTGAGATGTGCTACCATCGTTATTTCAGCAATGCTCAGTTTAAATATGAACCATTTACATGACATGTTATTTATGTACTATCTGAAAGATAGATTATCAATTTATGAAACGATATAGTAAGTCAAGCATAATTTGGTGCATAATTTTACAAGTAACGACTTTTTAATGAGTCGAATGTAATAGCTATATAATGAAGAATGAAAGAAATATTTTGTAACTATTGTATTCTCCATATCACTAAGTGGTATACCTTTCTGTAAGATCGATGCCCATCTTGTCTTCGATCTGCTGTCTGACTTTCTTCGCAGACATAGTTGTGAGATCAGCATCCTTGAGGATAGCTGAAATCAAGAATAATAAAATGAGTACGCTACTCACTAAGTAAAAAATTGTACAAAAATCTATCAAAATTTATTCTGCTAAATATTGATATAAACATATCTCTATATCATACATCTATTTTAACATCATTCAACGATAAGTAATATTTAGTGAAACCATTTTTAACAAAATAATAAATTGGATATTAATTTCTTCTCACTACATTTACTTAGTAAAAAAAAGCAATTCATACATCATAAAAATATAATGCTCAAGTGGTCATTATATTTCTAAATATATTTTATGGGATCTATCTTATAAAATATAGGCAATGTAAAATATATAAAGCAATCAACACTCCGTAATGGGTCAAAACGATGAACGCATTTATGTAAGGCCATTGAAAATCTCGTTTCCCGCGGCTGGAATATAGTAAATATCGAGCGCAGATGGCTGCACTCTGAAGGAGCGACGAACGATCGACCGGAGGTTTTCCATGAAAAGAATGTCTGATAGTAAGTCATATTAGACTAAGAGGTATGCGTCCTGATGCTAAGGTAAGTTCACCTCATACATTTGACAATTGTTGAACAAATTTTCAAAAGCAAGAAGAACGTAGAAAATAACTAGTGACATATTTGTGCTTGGTAGTAGATTGCTGAATACGAGAAGTGCGCAATGCCTTTTCGTAGTAAATATAGATATTTGTAGAAAATTCGAGTACTCCATTGGGTCCATGACAAAAATGTACATATACGCTAGGCATAACTTAAGTATTAATAATCTAATACGGCGGGAAAAGTTCAAAAAACAGTAAATATCTTGCGTCAAGACGGTTACCAACAGTCATGGATGATCAGAAGCGTAGGAGCAAATTTTCGCGGGAAGCCACAGGCGTAACACACTCGAATCCCGTAACAGCCGTTTATGGGCAACGCAGAACAAGATACTCGATCTAGGATACGTAAGTTTCACGGGAGAAACGTCGTTTGGAATAAAGAAGAAAAAAACAAGGAAAAGAGAAACACCGGAGATATCGAAGGCGTATGAGGGTCTGACGCGCAGTCAGCACCACCGCTAGACGCGTCACACGAAACACAGCAAGGACGCCCCAGAAAAATGAACTTTTCGTGAAAACCAGCGGGAAATAGTAATGTGGCCATTGGAGGCAAAAATTTCTTGAAAAAATCAGCCGTCAGTTACACGAAATCGATATTCTCCACGGTATCTCCATTTGCTGCTACACTGGTAGAAAATAAATCGAGAGTTCCGTATAATGGCCGGCGTGGGGCACGCCACTATGCCACATACGTGCGCGCTAAAGTCCTCGATATCGCAAGAGTAAAGACCCTGATTTTCTACGTATTCATACTCGCGTTCCCAAACAAAATACACGCAGGGTCCTTAAACTATATCAGATATATTAATTTCCTTAAGGAGAATACAGTATATCGAAGGATATTAAGACTTACCGGTGATCTCCTTACGGAGCTCGTCCTTGGATATATTCGACATTTCGATGCTTGTCGCTGTGCGTTCTGCTGCCAACTGAGCCGATGCCGGCCGCGGACTCCCGTAGCGTCAGTGAGTACAGTCAAGTTGGGCACGAAGGTAGCCAGTGCTTTCTCGACGTTTATTCAAGAACAAATAACTTGTTAACGGAAGGATAAAAAGGAATATGATATACACCGAATCGTATCAGTTTTTTACGTACTACAATTTTCTTATGATGCCCCACTCGTAATTTTACGATCCAAAGGATCTGTGTGGAATATTCTTGAGTGGAGAGAGATGGATTTTTGAATGAGCGTGTACCTCTAGCGAACGCTCGTGCCTACCGTGGCGTCTGCGGTACACTCAAGTGATATTATACTCGTCGTCCACTCCACAATATTCATCTTTGAAAATCCATAACTTCTTTGTCTTACTTTAAAAGAGGATACTATATACACCAAATCGGACTAACTTTTTTTTCTCTACAAGTTTCTCATGACGCCCCGTGCACAATATTGCGATTTCTGATCACGATTTTAGATTTTTCTCAGATAGTGCGTCAACCTTATTCGACGCGACTGTACGCAACGGCCACTTCGGCTTTACGTAGCGTCAGAGGTACAGTCGCGTCACGTGATGACTATTCCACCTTCGAAGAAACTCATTTTCGAAAATCCATATCTTCCTAATTACTTAAACAATATTAATGAGGCAAATTAGAAATCGTAGCTGTTTATTGTTATCTGAAAATTACGCATTACGTTTCGATGACAAATTTGTCATTGAACTTTGCTATTTTGGATTTTCAGGATGCTGCGCTACATTATCTTTGCCTGTGACAATTCCGCGATGTAGTGATTGGCTCCTACATAATGTACGCGGTACACTCGGTTACAATTAGCTTGCACAGCCTCTATGGAAATAGCCATTTTCTATATGCATAATATGCTTATTATACGTCAAAAAAGATTCTTGTATTTATTAAATCGGATCAACTTTCTGTGCTTAGAAATTTTTCCAAAATACCTCGCGCTCGATAATATGATTTATAATGACAATATGTGATTTTGCCGGGTCGCAGTGTCATATTATTTGGCCGCGACTATCCGAAGCGACCAGTTGGTTTCCTCGTAGTATCAGAGGTACAGTAACGTTAGGAAATAATGTACGAACTTTGTATAAAGCATAAGTTTGAGGCTGGATATCTTTGAAAGCTTGCGTTAAAAAATAATACTGTATACACAAAATCGTATCAGTTTTTTATGCTCTAAAAGTTTCTCATGACGCCCCACGCACGATTCGATGATCTAACGTCTCCAGAGTGATCGTCCTGTTACGTAGCAGGCAGAACTTTTGTGTTTGACTGTCCTGCACTTGGCAGGTTCACTTCGAGGCAGATTTCTCTGCAAAATCTCATATAAATTTATTTTACAAATGGCGCGAATATATGTTATATATTTTTTTCTATCAATTGGCAGGTTTACATTCTTTTATTTTCATCAGATTTTCGTATTTACTCCTGACAGATCAGATACATAATGCCGCCACGGGTGTTTGAACGCTTCAATATGGCGCTCGTATTTTTCGCGCACACCGATGCATTCCTGCCTCATGGCTGAAGCAATGGTTAGTCTAATAACATAGAAAATATTGTATGAACCACTACAATAGTACTATGAATGATTTTGAGAACCACCAGGTACTCGCATTCTAATTCCTCTAAGGGAAATCAATAATATTACGCATTTTCTCGGAAAATATTGTTTTCTCTCTCAATGTAGTGCCATATCCGGCATATTAAGGTAGATCGTTATTATACACTCACACTGAGCAAATTTTGGATAGAGCAGTATCGGTAATTCATCACTTGAATTTTTCAGACTTTGTATTGCATTATTACAAGAACAAGCTGGTACTTTCTTTGTTATGTAGAAGCCATGAAATATAGTTGCTGATTTGTCTCGGTAATATTGATATTTTCGAAGCGTTGGGCTACTCGTGGCGCCATCGAGAACTGTACGTCTAATCGTTTGCGGTGATGCTCACGTTTGCCGTCAGATAGAGCCGTTGTGTCTAACGAAAAGCTGCGGGAACGTACCGAAGTCTCTTGTAATGAAAGCCACAAATAGCGTTACGGCTAAATAACACCATAAAGTATGTTTTTATTACCTTTTTTTATTTAGTATCATGCTATTATAATTATTACAATACAATTAATGCCAATCGCGAAAAATCTGTCAGTTTCTATGATATTTCCATCTTTTCATTTGAAACCAATTATAAGTAGCAGACTGATAAATTGTATTATGAATCATGAATTGAAAAGCTTTCTAATCATAATAATTGGTGACTTTTAACTTTTCACATTTTCTTACACAATGCAATTTAACGTAATTACCTGTTGAGGTGAGCACAGTGAAATAAATTTGGCTGCTTTCGCTTCCTTTTCATTGTAAGTACGTGATATCACTATTTGTGTTCATGGACCCAGGAATCACTATCGTTGACTGAAGATAAATAGATTAGAAATATTACCGTTGACTGAAGATAAGTAAACAAGATATTTTACCGGGTTTAATGTGACGTAGCGGGTTGCGGAATTCGCAGTTAGAGTTACCGACTGAAATGCCAATATTACAAACGTACCGAGAGATGGAGCTGCCGACTTAACAAAGTATCAATGAATGGGAAAACTCGAAAATATCGTGCAACAATTTACCAATTTACCAATGCATATTCTAATTACCTGCTGCCAATTGCTTCAAAACTGTATTATTAAGCTCAGTCGGTAAAACAGCAGCAAAGTGCAACAGTAAGATATTGCAGGAATGCATAATCCACCCTGCCATCGAATAAGAACTTAAAGGAATCACATCGAGAGTACGCTGAGCGACAATCTCACAGTTTTCAGATTTCAGGTTTAGAACAGTTCGGACGGTAGGACATGAACTTATAGTTCTGGTATTATTATTGCTATTTGGTTGCACCATGACCTCCTTTTACATGGCGCACATGCAACCGTACTAACCGATTGTGAAAACATCGACCCGAAAAACGATGTAATTTATTCGCAGGAAACGGATTCCACTTGAAGGTGTCCTCACACCGAGCACCGTCCTTGGGTTAAAACTAATCGCTCAACACATACTCAGAACGCTCTCAACCCCATTATACATAAAGGTAACCTCATTTTCTCACTTCTAAACAACCTAATGCGTTCGCACTTTAAACGCCAACCCCCAAAATTCTCCCACGAGTAAAATCCTTATACATCTCAAGAAATTCAATCTGATAATAAAATTATTCGAACAGACAACAAAGACGTACGAAGTTAACCTTAATAGAAACTTCATGATAATCAACACTCAATATATATCGTTAATGTAAATTTTTGACACAGTACCAATCGATATAGTAAACGTGCACAAATTCAAGGTGCATCGCTCTTCCTTTAGTAATATATATATATATATATATATATATATACGTTTCAGCCTCTTGTCACGTGTACGTGTCAGAATCAATATTTGGCGTCACTGGGTTATGATAACGCGGTCTGTCAGTACTATACATATGATAATATGCTATACTCGCTTTCGCAGAATTCCACTTGGAGGTTAGGCGCATATGCACATACATGCATGTGCAATACGACCGGATCGAATTTTATCACTGCGTGCAATCGCGCGCGCGCCGCTCGTCCCGTATAAGACTGCCAAAAGTTTCAAGCGGCTCTTTACTCCAGATACGACATAAGATAAAGAATAAGGTGCGTACCGTTTTAAAGTCATTCTGAACCAGGAAGATACGTCAGTCCCGAATAGTCATGTTACATAAATATAACAAGCAAGGAATAACCATATTATATTAAGACATATAAGACTAACGTGTGATCCAGTTAAAGGACTCTGTAACGACACGGTCCGATAATGTTGCGCCGAAGGTGCTAATTAAAAGCTGAAGAATGTAACGTGTCAAAGCCGGACGATGCTGTAGAAGGCTGAGTGAGTTTAAAGTCAGAATCGTACAGGACGATATGGCTTGGGTTTCTTTAATATAGAATTGTAATAGTAACTATATATATATATATATATGTACCACATAGTACCTTGACTATACCGTACTTGTTACCTCTGTGCGTCTCAAGGAAAAAGGTCGGTAATTTACCGACGGTAAGTGACGAATTCTTCGGAGTCGACGCTTACGCGTTTCGTGGCGCAACAGGGGAAGAAGTTGCATAGGGGCACAGTACCCCACCTGAAGGTAGGGAGGCAGCCATCTAGCGCCATGGTGCTGGTGCCAGGGGATGGGTTGACTATGGTGTAACGGGGGCGCAGTGGTTCGTAGGCAAGGATGCACCGAGGATGGTCGCGGGGATGGATGGGAAGTTCCGAAGGGGTGGTGGAGCCAGCAGTTTTGGACAAAGTGCAAGGGGCTGTGATGTGGCCTAGGAGGGAGAGACCAGTAGTAGTAGCAGCAATAGCAGCAGCAATACTGCCACCACCAGAAGAGATTGTAAGGGGGTAAAGCAATGCGCGAGCGCACCCCTACTACCTTATATCGCACCACCATACCATCCCATGCTACCCCATGCTATCCCATACTGTTCTTCGGGTCCTAGGTACAACCAACCCTTCTTACTCCCCGCTATACAACCCTTCGTCCCAACCCGCTTCTATCGTATTTTCGTCGCCGCAAAGAAGAGGGATTGGTCCCTCGGATGAGGATCGACACGGAGGCGTTGGACTTGACAATTTTCAGGCGTGCCAACCTGCAAGTCATATTCTTTAAAAAATGCATAGGCCTTTATAGCTTATACTATCCTAAGATCTCTCATAACTATGTATGCTTGGTATATGCTTGTACATATATATATATACACAGACCAAAAATATTCCTACGCCACAACCGATAGCCACGGAGACAGGGTGAAAACCTGTTTTCGTAGGAATGGCGTAGTCCCTTGTCACATTATAAATTCATATATTTATTAACTGCATCGAAGTCTACGGTATCGCGGGATGCATGCCGAGTGACAATTTATTCTGCGCGCTTCTTCGCCCGGTAATTTTCGTGCGATCCACGCCCGCTGCTTTCCGGTCGGTATTCAGTCAACGATAGTTTTCCAATAGGCCCCCATGCCGTACGGACATCCGGAGATAGATATATGCGTATACAGAGATACGTATACTGTACTTTCTATAGATGTATACATATATAACGTATAGCTATTGAAAGTGAGACGGCAGAACCACGTAAGAACTGCTCTGTACTTAGAAGGTTCGGGTTTGCTGTCCTGCTGCGTGCATTGCGGCTCGTCTCTATGCACATACGTAGTCGCGTATAGTGCACATACGTAGAATCGTGCACTACGCCAGATAAACGTATATATAGATGTACCTGTAGATATAACTAGATAGCGCGCGTGTATCTATCGCATCTTCTATTGCAACAGATGCCTGTTGCTACGCGGATAGAGCCACGGCGAACTGCATTTTCGACTTTCTCGAACTTTGTGCGATCCGCCGCTCTCCACTTCGGGGCAACTACTTCGGAAAACAATTCCATCCCCTGTGAACATCTTCCCTTATCCTCTGTAGAGGGTTGTCAAGTATCTGGGCCTCAGTGGTGCTATCCCGCGTGGAGTCGTGGTGTCGTAGAGCTGTGAAGGAAGAAAAGGAATGCTTAGGGAGGAAGCGAGAGGAGAAAGGAAAATGAGAAAATGTACTTGCCACCCCTAACGTGCACTGCGACCCTTAGCAATGATGCTTCCTGACTCCGGGAAAGTCACCGGATTTTTTTTCTTTATTTTTTCCATACAAAGAGCAAGATTTAGCGGTCTTTTCGTATGGCCCTTTGTTGTGTTCTTGGTGTAGAGTGTTTTTTTTTGTATCGAGGGATGAAGATGAATATCATAGGGAAGATCTTGGGGCGAGGTATGTATCGACGATGCATCGTCGCATAGGGGTACGACGTTAAAAACGGCAACTCCGGAGGGCGACAAACTATAAAAAGTAGTAGCCTCTGTGTAATTAAGGGTCGTAGGAACATCGATCGGATATTCTATGTACAGTATAGGTAAATATGTAGAGTTATATTCATCCCCGAGTAGATGCAAGGGATGCATCCCCATCATCCATACAAAGAAGTAGCGACTGATGCAGGGGGAGGGTGGTGGATGGATGACGCTGGGAGTTTGGGGTGGTAGGAACACCTCACGGTTGTGTAGAGGGGTACCGGTGCCGATGGGGTAGATGGCCCGAACCTACCCTAAATCGAAGAAGCATGGGACACACCCTAGAAGAAAATGGCAGGGGTTTCTCAGCCGAATGGGTGGAGTACTAGGAGACCCTACCACCCTCCCTTACCAATATCTTATTTCGTGCCTTGGCTCGCCGTCACTCAGATCCCTTCTCGGTGCACTCACCCTCTGCTACCCCATTCCACTGGCCTGTCACCCCTGTGCGCCAATGAGGACCACCACGAGGTGCAGGGCAGGTGTGCGGGCCACAATGGAAGACGCCGTAGAGAGGCGGCAACGCCCATTTTTTGATAAGCTAGTTACCCACCACCCCTGGGCTGGGGGCTGCTACGGGGCACAGGGGCTTGGGGTGGCTCTACGGAGATCAATAACTGCATAAAAATAAAGTGAGGCTCTGGCCCGCTACCTTTAACCCACCCGACCACCCATCCACCTAGCCACCCCTTGCCGGGGTCCCACCCTACAGCTTTCCCCGTCATCTTTTACCCCTCCAACGCCTCCTACGCAGCGTCTTTGCAGCCCTGAACGAAGCGCCAGCGACGGGGTCAAAGGGGATGCACGGGGGACAGGGTCGAACCCGAGAGAGCGAGGCGACCTGAAGGAAGGAGACTCCACTCCAACCCCTACAGCCTCCTACCCTCAATGAGATCCAGAGGTTATTGCCTGTATTTTCTTAAGGGATGAATTCCTCGCGAAGCAGAAACCCGGCTTCGGTACTTCCGTATTGAGCTCCAATTCAAAATTCTCACACTACATCACTCATACTTATATGAATCCCAATCGCCATCCATAATTCATACATTTCCGCAATCCGTAGTATAAATTCAATTTTCACATAATATTTATCTTCAGTGCACAATAAGAGGGACACACATTTCCTTCAAAATCTTTCTTCTCAAGCTTTCTTAAAATTGACAAATTTCCCGTGACTGATGTTATCAGCAAAATTGTCATATCAATATTCTTCATATGTATACGTTATCTACTCGGTCAGAAAATCTTATAAGATTTCATCCACCCCCCCCCTCCCCCCTCCCCCTATCTGCTCCAAGTAAACAAACTATCCCATATATGCCTGTCTTCCTTTCATCGAATCTAACCTAACCAACTTTCTTCTGCTACCCCTTTGAACTGGTTGACTCGTCGTTCCTTAGAAAGGGATACGATACTCACTTCCGTGAAGCGATCCGCTTGGGGAAGCAATTTTCAAGGTAACGTCAGTAAAAAAGATGTAGTCAGTGCCCACTCGTTGCGTTTTAGTGCCGAGGCACAGGTATTATATTGAGTTGGTCGAACCAGTGACTTCTTACTCCTTATTCTCACCCCTCCTTCTTCCCTTTACACACTTTTTATTTCCTTCCTTTTCCAAAAGCAATTTTCAGGCTGGCGGTAATTTAGTCCCGTGTGTTAAGGGTTGGCGGAGTCGCGGTGCACGTATCTCCGGATTAAGGGTCGAGGGATAGCAGTACTAGGTAGGTACTAATCAGTACCTTGAAGTCGGAGGGGTTGCTATTTGCTATCAAGGGTTACCCTTAGCTATTGGCAGTATAACGTCTATGACCTTATAGGGAGTTCAAAGAATTTCAGGAAGTGCGTGGAAAAAAAAGGACAAAGGTTTACAAAAAAATAAAAAAAAATAAAAGGATTTAAGGTAATAAATACGTACGAAAGTAGTTATGTTCACGAAGAAAAACTTACGTTATCCCATATGTGAATTTTTCTTAGATTTTTTCCTTCGCCCGATGTCAATTATCAACACGTGCCTATGCGCGCGTATGTAACGCGTACTCGTATAGCTTTGTGACTTATGGTTTAATTGCAGTCACTGTGAGCAACGCGTTTCCTCGAGAGTTGTCGTCGAGATTCGTTAAGGTTTTCATTCACGAAACCTTAACGAGGCCGGGCAATTTTGAATATGAATGCGCTTGAAAATTGCTACGTGCTAACGAAATGGATTTTCGTAAATTTCGTGCGTCTGCGAGTATCCCGTACATGGTGCGCATGCGCGCGGGCTTGCACTCGCAACGTTTATTTTTTTATTTCTCACATTATAACCGACGCGATTCATCCTCCACCTGGCTGCACCTTTCTTACAACGCGTAGACTTCTCGAGGCAGACATCCCTACGCATGACTGAGGTTTACGTAGTATAGGTATATATACTGTTGGGGGATGATATCCGAGCTCGGCTTAATTTTCGTTGGCGACCAACCGAGTGAAACTACCCTTAACTTCCTAGTTAGGTAAAATTCTGTATGCGTCCCTTTTACGAAGACAAAATCAAAATGGAGACTACGTCTGAGGTATTCGTATAGATAGGAGCGATACGTGGTTGTTACATAAATCACAAAGTAGGGGTAGGTCAGTTAGGGTGTAGCGTAGACACTTAGGCACACGTGGGGTTTGAAAATTTGGAGTCGGTGAACTCGCAGGGTTCGTTTAAGACACGCGAATTTAGGGTGGGTCGTCCGGCTTCTGACGCTATAAATATCGGCGACTACCCCTTCGGTATATACCCCGTGTACATGCGATCCAGGACCTACCACGTTACAAAGTTAATATAGTCAGGTTAGTTAAGGGTAGACTGTATAATTAAAATAGATTTAGCAAAAAAAAAAAAGGACCTAAGCTCTTAAAACCATAAGTAGAAATAGGGGTTGTTATCTATAACGTATGGATGCCATACCAGTAGCGTCTACGTCCGTCGTAAGACAAGAGACAAAGCAATGAGCAAGCGAGCAGATGGGTAAGGATGTGTGCAGGGATAGGTGCGGTAGACGGAGAGAGACGGACACACAAATAACTAGATAGATAAAGAGAAAAGGAGAAAGGCGAATCCCATAATTTTTCTACGCGTCTCAAATCGATCCTCCAAAGGGTGACTGACAGTGTCGCCGGAGCAGAAGGATTTGAAAACAGTATATACGAACCCGAGGGCACCCGGAAGCCCGGAGGAGCGCCACGAGGTGAAGAAAAAAAGAACCGGAAAGGAAAAGACAAAGAAAGTAGAAAAAAAAGAGAAAAAATAGAACAGGACGAAGGCGTAAAATAAAAAAAAAATAACAGTTCAGTCACACGCAATACTTATTCACGTGAGGACTGGGGTACGAAGTTGAATGAATAGAGACGACGGGGGGAGGGTGGCTTGAGAAACTGTGGGGCACCCCAAGACCCCAAGAAGATATAAAGAGCGTTGAAAAGGGTTGATGCGAGTGCAATACTTTTCTGTGAGACGGCACCAGTGTCGTCGGCCCTGAGGGGTGGGCTCGGGCTGGACGGGGTGTGCGTGGGGTCAACGACCGCAGTTGGGGTGGCTTCCTCCTACACTCTCTCTCTCCCTCTCTCTTTCTCTCTCCATCAGCCCCACTGGCTATGGCTGGAGGTTGGGGCAGGTTAGGCTTAGCTTAGGGTTCAATATCGGGGAAAACACGGGCTTTTATTTGATCGTTCGCTACGTTCTCTACCAGCCGTGGATATAGGGGTGTAAGGTATACCTAGCTACCTACCTACTGTAGAGTGCGTTACGCACGCGTTCCATCCACCCACGCATCCACCCATGTACACTGGGATGGCTATATATGTATGATCCGCTGAATACACCGTATATAAGTGATGGGCCGAGCGAGTGCAGCGAAAAGGGGCGTATTCACCAGAAGTACCCCTTCGATGCCAATGACCATACGCATAATTTATTAGAAAACTCCGTTTGATTTACATCAAAGATATTTCGTATTTTTATATCCATTCGAATCAAGGGATGCAGGCAGCGACGTTCATTTTCATACGTGAAACAGAGAGATCCTCACCCCGGGTCATTTATTCGAAACTTTTTTTTATCTCTTTACCTATGCGCACTTTGTTATTTTCTCTCTCTATTATTTTTCACTGGTATCATCGGCTCTTACATTGCGAGTTAACTTGTTAACTAGTATAGGTCATGAGTGTTACAGTAATTAGTCTCAATAAGGGTGCGAATGTGTTATCACTGCGATAAAAGAGCATGATGGTAGGGATATGAATAAAAATGTTGAAATAAGTGATAAGAAACAAAAGTAAGGATAACTACGAATTTTCGATGTTTTTACAAGTTTTTCGTGCTGCCACCTAGGGAACGATTCTGAAAGCTCCAGCGCCTGACTGATATTAGTTCAAAGCTCGATTAATAAACGGCTAATGTAATGCCTATAAGCCGTATAACGCGATATAGAGCCGGAAGAAAAACGACCGGACGTAAAGATAAGATTGGGTGATAAAACCCCGGGAATCATAGAGTCGCTTTGGCGAAACTGCGCATCTGCCATGTTCGCTTGAAACTACATGTATATTTTCTATATCTATATATAACGTATGTATATAATAAACATGTGCAGTACTATGTACGATCATACGTATACATATATACTCAAACGAAATAAAGCGTGGATCTTTCATCGAGTAGTCGTACGGTTCCTTGTAATGTATATTATATACGTATAAATACATTATATAATACACAGAGTAGGTAAGTTTCCTTCCATGGGCAATTTCAATGAAAAAAATTCATCGCTCGGGCGTCATATATTGGTCGCACGAAGCGACGGAAAGCTGCACCCTAATATCGGAGACGATATTTCGTCTGGAAATTGACACCTTTGTATACAAACAAAAAATCTATATCGTAAATATACATGGTACAAAGTATACGATTTACAGTGATGAGTTGCATAGTAGCCAAGTAGGGTAATGATCAATGATCAATATGGCTATGTAACATATCACCTTATGGTACAGACATTCAGATAAAGTTTTAATGACAGTATAGAGTCTTGTAAACTCGTGTAGTTTCGTGGGATACTGCCTTAACGCAAGACACGTAACCAATGGAACGGAACATATGCTGTGTCCCATTGACAAATAATAGTCAGGTGTTTCTCGGATGTCATCGAGGCTATGCTTTTTTATTAATAAAACATCTTTGAGCAATTAAGCATTGGAAGCTACTCAGGGCTGATCGAGTGAATTAAACTCGGTCGCTCATTCGTTCGCTCTATTCGCCGTGTTCGCGTTCACCCACTCACTCACCTGATTTTCCGTGCGTGCGGCCCAAAGAAGGAACTGGGTGCGCGTGCCCCATGCTAGTAGAAACGGAATGAATTAATCGATGCCAGATGGGTGGTTCGCGGGTAGGGTGGAGAGTAAAGAGGGATCGGTAGAGCAGGAGGAGTAGGTGGAAAGAGGTGAAGGAGGAGGAGGAGGAGGAGGAGGAGGTTCGAGAGGTTCGCAGAGGAGGTGAGGAGGGTTGTAAAAGAAGCGTGGGAGTAGGGGTTGGGTGAGGAGGAGGAGGGAGCGTAGCAGCATGCGGCTGCCAATCAGTCATTAATTAGAAACTACTCAAGAGTTACGCACCCCTGCGTTCGAGAGTCGGGACCGTGGTGGATGGGGGGTGGGACTACTCTGACGCTGCTGATTTAATCTGATTGTACCTATGGATAGAGAGGGAGAGGAGGATATATGGAAACTAGACGAATAACATGCCAAAAAGTGGTGAAGAATTGGGGATGACGAGGGAAACACGTAATATTTTATGAAAAATTCAAAAAAACTGCTTGCATTGTTTGTATGCATTTTTCTTTCTCACTCAACGTAGGGGTGTACATGTCTCTGTAATGACTCGTGGGATCATTACGAAATGATATCCAAACGACTTTATTCTTCATCGTTTAAGATTGAATCGTTTTGAAATTCCCACCAGGACCGAAGGGTCTGTGAACCTTGTCGCAAGTAATAATTAGCGGTAATTAATTTTCCTGTAAATAGGAATAAAAAAGAGAGAGGGAAAAGGGGGAGGGAAGCGGCAACCCTCTGGTACAACAGTTGCAGGAGTTCCGACATTCCCCACTCCGGACACTCTTAAGTATACTAATTACGATAACGGGGTGTGCTTTGCGGGTGACAGGGGTGACGTGAGAACGCAGGGTGGGAAGTTGAAAAATTATAACTAAACTGTCGGTTATTGAAATTGTCCAGGACAGGGAAGCTCCTAAGTCTCATTGGACGGGTAAACGAAATGAATTTTATCGTGGGTCTTCCTGGCGACTGTTTCCAAACTAGACAGTCACTATGGGTAAGGATGTAATTTGGAGGATCAGTACGATACATCCTACAGTACCTTTGACTTTTTTCTTACAACTTCTTATCACTCCTTGTATCATAAGGGCATTGCCATATACGTATACTTCTTCCTGAATAATTTTAGCACCATAACGTATCGCGGGACTTCGACCCATTCGAATAGCGTCTATTCGTGATAGCTAATGGAACACTGCTTATTATAATGCCCACCGGCAATATGTAAGTGCATATAGCACATACGAGGCTCCGCTACGCTAGCCTGTCACACACGCAACTAGTCGCCGAATCAGACCGAGGCAGACTGCGGTAACTCGACAATTTAGCGTAACCTGATTTTCTAAAAAGAAATAAAAAAAAAATCCATACTCAAGGTATACATAAGACGGTATAGAAGAGCGTTACCACCGTACGAAAAAAAAATAAAAAAATTGACAAGTAAAATGGTAGCGATACTTAAATCGAGCTCTGACCGATTTTTCGCGAATCGACATAGGCGATCTTGTACAATACACGCAAGTGTTACGCACTTCTAGTGAAAGAGAAGAATAAAGATATAAAGAACATGACGAGGAGAGAAAAGGAGAGAGGAAAAAAAAAATGCGGTTAGTTAAATCAGCAACGTGTGAAAATACGAGTCACCTCTTTTCCTCGGTCGCTCGGACGAATTAGTTGGGAGCCTCGTTTCAGAGGCGCTTGAGACTCTCGAATTACGTTCCGCAACGGATGACCGGCGCGAGGGTTGCAAAAAAAAGGTTGAAAAAAAAGAGGGAGTGAGATGAGAGAACTGTAGTAAAAAAAAAGCACGGTAGAAAAAAATTAAAAAATGTTGATGGGGTGGGTTTTGGGAGGGGGATGAAGGAGAGGGGGGGGGGTACTCTTTAACACGTATTATACGTACTCTTATGCGTGTACGTACACGCGAGTTCTCATACGTGACCGCGAGTCGTGCATGTAGGAAATGCGTAACGGCGGATCCCGTGAAATGAGTGCATTAATTCGTTTTCGCCTTTCCTTCCTTTCGAGTCACCCGGTATTACGTCGAGCCGGCCTACCGGTTAGGCTTTGAGACCCACCAAACAGACCGGAAAATATGCACGCTGCATAATTTAACGTAGACTCGCGGTACCTCGTCGCGACATTACCCTCCTCCTATATGTACGCTCCATTATAATAGTCCTTGCCAAATCACAAGCATCGCGATGGATGCGCAAAGCATCGAGGTCATATCCTCCCCACCTACTTTTACAGAAAGAAACGCGACACTAAGCTGCACGACCCTTGCGATAAAATTGCCTGACGAATGTGGGCGGAAATGAAATTAAGGTCATCTCTGGTGTGCGAGGCCTCGTACGTAAAATCGCAAGAGATAAAAAGACGGATACACATGGCTACTGGACTGATCGGTAAGTACGACTATTGTAAATTTTAAATAATTTCTTCACGACTCTGCGAAAACTTGATGCAGTGACTGTATACAGTCACTATATATATAAGACCATAAGACGGGTTTACATGAAAGTTCATTTTAATAGCTCTTCTGCATCAAAGTTCACATTATCTTGTTACGTATCGATGAACTGAATAGAGACGGTAGAATGTTTCATGAGGTGGATCCGTTCGATGATTGATTTTATATTTAGCGTGGGACGTTGAGGAGGGTCAGGGCTCAGGGGGAAGGCGATATTTTCAGGCCGGGCAGTACTCATATAAATGTTTGGCTGGTAGTCGTTGAGACGAGGTGCAGGTCACTCACCGAATATGAGTGAACCACGAGAGAGCCCTCCTCGACTGCGTCGCTTGGATTGGCCGGACGCTTTCCCTTGGCGCTGTCCTACGATTCGTCAGTGGTTATGTGCCAGTATGTGCACGCGATCGCTAAAACTCAACGTGGAGACGCATCTACGAATTCCCTCGATATCCACGAGTGACATCAAACATTTTTGAGATTCTGACAGACAGCGCAGCTTCCGTCTGACTAAAGATTCGTCTGATTCTGGTAACTTGTGGGATTGCGTTAGGTTTAGTTAACGGGTGTATAAGAGAGGGGGAAAATAAAAAAAAATGACTCCTGTATATTGCACATAGAACCCGTCAAGCACTTCCAACCGAGTACAGGGTGCTTTTGATGCGCGTGTCGTGGCGCCACGGGAATCTTAAAAGCCGAAAAAAGAAAAGAAGAAATGTTTGACTATACCTTCCTATTTACCTACCGTCCTACCTACCTTCATATACATACCTTACCTTCCTACCTAGCGAACTCTACTTACCAACCAACCCGTCGTGTGTTCCTCTAACTATATTTAACGATAAAAGTGTACCGCGTCAATGACCGTGTTGTATATACGAATGAACTAAATGTAGCGAAGTTTTGTTTACGCCAGCGTGGAATTTTGGTAAAAGTATCTGGGTGGTCACGTGTTAATTTTATCGTATTCGTTTTATTTGCCATATATGTATATATTGGATATGATAATTTCGCGTCTGATTAGACGTGTAACGTAAGTGTAATTAATTACATGAAAATATCCCGTGCTGGCAGTTACTATGATTTATGAACGACCTCGGCATTCACTTTGAATTTCTTCGTTCCTAATTGTCCCAGATCGTGATCGATACTTGCTATAACGTAAGGCGAATCAATTCATATATGAAATTGCGTTTTAATTATTGCACGTGAAATTTTAATATTTATACGAAAGACTAGCTGTCGTCGTTGCTATTAGCCACATGGTAATATTATACGTACGGCCTGTAGTCTCCGAAATATTTATTGGGTAGGCTGTACCGTGAGTGGCAATACTTATCCGACGATGGAACCACGCCCTGGGAGTTGGGGAAGGTTAGGGCCAGACGAGGGCGGAGTATATTTTGTCCCCTCGTGAATTTACGCTTGGTCGAAAGGCCTAACGGGGAATTTGGGGTAGGTCCAGGAAACACGGACAAAACTGGGGCCGGTTACGAGAGGAGTCACCGTGAAAAGTTTTGTCAGGAACGGCACGCGCCACCTCGTATCCTCTTCGTATGCGAGAGTGAGAGAGAGGGACTCATCTATTGAATGAGCGAGCGACTGAGTGTGCGTTTGCAAATCACAATGGCGAAATAGTCATAAAGAGCGATGGTCGAGCCGTAGTATTTGGCGCGACTGTGTTATTTCACACCGGATTTTTTAGTTAACGTTTATCGTTTAATTCAACTGCCATGTGTATATATGTATATATATGAAAAAAAATAGAGCGGGTACATGAAAAATAAAAGGAGAAAGAAGGCAGACAGAGAGCGAGAGAGAGAGAGAAGGAGAGAACGAAAGTAGGGGAAACAGTGTATACACTCTCGCTGTATAATTTGACGCTTCGTTGTCAGCTCAATGGCTTGGAATTTTTCGGTGCTTAGTCTACGACTCAAAAAATGGGGCAGAGACCACTGCTCTACGAGGAGTAAAATCAATGTGAAATATTTTCTTTTTATCCGTAAAGTTTACTCACAGCTATAGGAGACAGCTGCTACGAATGTACTTGACGTTTTCAGTGAATGGCACAGGCACGGCGGCCATTCATGCACGAAATCTAAATGAAGATTAAGGTATGCGGTAAAGAGGCAGGATCAAAAGGAACAATGAGGAGGCTGAATTAGCTGCCATTAGACTGCTCGTAAAGCCCACTAAAACCTTTAAGCAGGTGGCCGTATAACCCTGCAGAGTGAAGTACATGGCGGATTGGGATCCAGATATGTTGTAATTCGTCATGCATTCGTTCCGTTAAAAAAATGCGCTGCAAAGAGCATTGAGAAAAAATAGTTTTCAATGAAAAAAAGAAATTTTACAAAAAATTGAAATATTTAGCAAATAACCAAAAGTTTCTTCATACAGGTGAAACTTTCTGGTACGCCTTTACTCGGCGCGTGTATACATTATCGATCCTGTTTTTGTGTCGTATGACAACTCGGTACGGAGTGTTAATTAAAGAGAACGTAGGGGCAGCTGGAGGGGGTGGGGGGGTAGTGGGAGGAGAAGCAGAAGGTGGAAGAAAATAAAGAGGAGAATTAGAGTAAGAAGGTGGAGATCTATGGTAGGAAGTAGAAGGTTGTAAGGTTAGTTGAAAAAAAGGATGACCAGAGTGAAATAGCGCAAAGAAGCTGGGATAAGGAAAGAAAAGTATATCGGAGGAAGAATTTCTTTGACATTCAACAGATTTCCTTTCTCTGTTTTCTCATTAACGAATGAGCAAATTGAAAGGAGAGGAGTGACATTAATTAACGAAGTCGGAGCACTTGGCTGTCCGAGCTTTTTCTCAGTCGCCATTATGGACGCTGTATGCTACTTTCTGAAAATTCATTTTGAACGTCACTTCGCAGCTCACGTGGCCTTGAAGCAGAAGTAGACTGCTAGTGGGTCGACCAACGCGTGCATGCTTTATTGATTCGGTTTCTGTGCCAGATGACAACCTAGGGTAACCCGCTAATTGTACCTCACGGTAATTTCGGACACGTTATAGAGAATTGGCAAGTAGACAGGGGTTAGTCACGAGTGAGCTTGCGCCTGGGTAACGACAGCTGTTACCACTGCCCATATACTTACCTAGGTACTTGGTAACCAATGATACCATCGACATGGTCCTTCGTCCTTTCCATCCTGTCCTGTTATATTTTCCTTGGGCAAATCAGCATTGGCGATATTGATCCCTTAAACAGATGAGTTACGAGTAATTATAAAATAGAAACACTCGTTGTAATACGTTGAAACTAATTTGTTCCGGTAGCGAAACGATTTGGTAGGAGTTATGATAAGAAGCAACGTGTAATTTCGTTTGTTTGATAAAAGTAGAGAGACCGATATAGAGTGATAGAGAGAGGAAAAGAGACAGAAAGGGAGGGTGTACGTAGACGAGCTCAGGGGTAGACCACAAAACTATGCTGCTTCTCGCAAATTGCACTTGACAAAGAACGACATCGGACCCTCGCCCCAGGTAGATATAATCGCAGGATGCCAGACCTGGGGAACCCTTAATTAGAAGAAAAAGAAATGATAGTTCAAATCGCGAATCGTTTGAGGGTACTTTGGGTGATGGTATAAGAGTAGCTGTGGCTTAGGGTGAAAGAGCTGAATTTTTTAGTGATATAAAAAGTGGCTTCTAGAGGCTAGAATGAAAAGACCCCACGGTACAAATTGATATTAAAACATCAGCCTCTAAGCTATCATCCAACGCGATTACCTTTTCCAATTGAAATGAACCTGACGATAAATAAATGTTCATAGTTATTAAAAATTCTATTTCGTACGACAATGTACCTGCCTGGCATATTACGTAGCGGCCAATAAGATCCCATGAAACTGTGGCTAGCTGGATACAACGGAAATGCCACGGCGTTCATAAGGTTGGCAGAACCGAGGGCGCCAGGTGGATGATCCGCAAGACGGTTTGGTCTTGGCAGGCGAGGTGGCGAACGCTGGTAAAGAAAACCGAAGGCAAAGGAGTACGAGGAGGGCAAGATGGAACTAAAAAGTCAAATAAGAATCGAACCCAGGTCCGACCGACCAAGAGACCAAGTACCGCGGTTTCCCTCCCCTTCCGTCTCCTCCTTTGAGTACCAGCTCCCATCCCTCCCAGTTACTCCTTTTCTATCCTCCTTCTTCATCCTCGCCAACTCCCTTCTTCGTTCTTCTCCTGCGTATCCTATCTCTGGCACTCAGCCGGGACCACCGGAGGGAGTAGAACGTCCTGAGATAGAGAGAAAGAACCGGCACTGACCTAAAGCAACATGGTCGACAGCCTGATCCGACAGAAACAACCGCGAGAAGCCTAGGTACAGATGAACGTGGTATACCTAGCAATATTACATCTACACGAAATGCACACGAAACTCAATGGGATTGCATTCGAAATACCATTCGAAACAGAACCACCATAGGACACTAGCATCATCCTGGTGTATAGGTATTTCTATGGGAAAAGGTGTACCTACCACTTCCGAAGTGGCCGCAAGCCAACCGACTCGTTTCCACGTAATAACACTCATTTCACTTCCACAGAATGCATTACTTGACTTCGGCGTACATCCCTCACGAGGTACTTCGTTCCCAGCTCCGTGTTCTACCTGATGATACTCCGAGACGTGGGACACACTCGTAATAATATCCAATTGATTTTCGACTATCGTTACTCCGTATCCTTCTTGCTATCTGATGGATGGACGTCGTCGTTCTATCCCGGGTACAACGTGTATCCCGTGCTCCAACCGTAACGGGAAGCTGTCCGAAGACCGGTCAGATCGTAGACGTTCGAGATCATAAAAAAAAATTAACACTCTCCGGACGATGGCCAGGAAGCTATAGAAACACTAGTGGACATAGTATCTCGATGACTATGGTGGTTATCTTATCTTGTAATACCGGTAAGGTCCCTGGTAACGTAAATGACCTACTTCAGGTGGCTGTACATCTTCAATACATATCGTTGCACTACCGACGCGCCACGCTGGACGCTTCCTGAACTATAAATGCACCACGAAAACTAGTTGGCGCATTGCTAAAAATACCGGTAATGGCATAATTACCGCGGTCACTCGACTCGCACGATGTGCTGGATGCGTACACGTGGCATCTGGGTATACATGCATACACATACCCAGTACTCTTGACACACGTGTGTAAGTGCTCTTCGTGTCAGGTGGCAGCGTCACCCTGACTTTGCTTATCGACAAGACCATGATGCACCTCGAGATAGTAGCCATCTTGTATATACCCGGTGGGTCTATTTTGAATGTAAATAATGTATTTTATACGTAGATACAGAATTTGACGTAGTTCTAAGTTATAAACAGCCTCGGGGATGTCGAGAATGAATTTAAACGTTTTTATTACTTTCTTTCTTCTGTATTATATCCTTAGGAATAATGGCTGGATATAATCACGCGTTAAGGTGACGCGACTTAAATGATGTCCCGTCCGGTACTTACGATGGGCGAACTACTTTTTGTCGATGGCCTCTATCTTCGCTTGGCCTGTCGGTTAGGCCTCTATACTTCATTCTTCGTTCTCGATTCGCCTTTTACTTTTTCTCCATCCTCGCTCCTCTCCTTGCCATCTTCCTCCGTCATCCGCCTTTACCCTCGAGTCTTCTATTTCTCTAGATTTCAAAGCGCTCAAACAGGTTTCAAAATCCCGCCCACGGAAAAATGGCCACCGCCCGTGCCTCGGATGGCCTCGAGGCCGAGGCCGTAAATCCTTGATTCACGCCGGGACGAATTTTTGGCTCGGGGCTTATGCATGACCTTCGTACAATCATTTCACCATGATTCTGTATGGATGACTAAAATTCATGAAAATATTTGCACCTTATGGTACGAGCGAAATTTCTTTAACTTTATCGAGACTTATATTTTATCAGCTATTACATTTCGCCATAGTAATCATACGATTCTTATATTTTATCAAACCACGACCTCCGCTAACGGTAACTTCCAACTGCATCACGATATTACCTTCCTTCTTACTGTTATAAAAAACAACATCAATTTAAGCCACATGCATCGCTTTGGCTTCGTATTTAGGTGGATAATCGGCTTACCGAGGCGGCCTGCAGCCCACTTGCAGCGAATGTGTCTACGTGCTGCTGCTGCTGCTGCTGGCTATCATTAGGCACAGTCCGTAATACGAAGTACATTAATAAACGATAAAGAGATATATGTTACGCGTGTTTAGATACCTTTCGAATACTATTGACTGTACTATTCATAATAATCGAGTGACCAAAACATGGAAATCTGTCATATCCCTTTTATTTCTATACTAAGTACGTGTGTTGTAATTAATAATTTGTTTCACTCATATATTTATTGCTCGTATATATTTGTCTCACGAAAATCAATTATTTCCATGCTTTGACAGCTCTCGGAATTTCTGCCGTTTCATGAAAGGCTATAACGAATACGGACCATGGGGTAATATTCTTTCACTGTCCCAGATAAGTGGAATTGGTTGGCCCGTGGGGTGTCGTAATCCGCTATACGCATTACCTACCGACTCTAACTTATCTACGTCATATCCGCCCCACGGAATTCCGTGCATAAAGCATACACTGGTGTACGTATAGGTACTATCTGCGTTTACGCGTTGAGCACTATGGTACGTAAGGTACCTTATACAGAGGACGTGGAGAATTTACGCCTCGAATCGCAACGAAATCGTCAAACCTTATACGTTACTGTAGTTACGTTCATGGTCGTTTCAAAAAGTGCATTTCCTCTACTCCACGAGATCGGCTCGTATAACTGGATGCACTTTCTCGAGTATGTTGCATATTGGCCATTAGGAAATCTTGCGATTATAGTTTTTTGGTGAAACGTAATAAAGACTTGGGCACGAGAGGCTGAGATCCATGTAATAAAATGTGGAGGTTGTATAAATTTCAAAATGTCTTTTAAGGGATGAAGTATTTTTATTGAGCAAAATTATAAGGGAAATACTAATGGAGAGTGGTAGGTGGTCGCTATCGCTCGTTGCAATTGAAAATCTTTAATTAATCATACAGAGTAAGAACGGCTAATGAATTCTCGGTGCATTCTACCGGATGTCCAGTAACTAAGTATTGTGCAATTGCGAATGGCGCAGTTGCTCTAATTAACGTGAAAATATTTACGTGCAAATTACGGCCACCAAGGTGGGACCTGAAAGTGATGAGTAATCGATAGAAAAGTCTACAAGGGTTGGGCCGCCCTGTGTTATCCATTGTGAACTTGTTGCTTTTAGAATTGCATGGGTTTTTGAAGAATTAAAAAAAAAAATAATTATGGAAGAACTTTGAGTTTTGGGAAATATTCGAAATCTGCACCTACCTGGTCAGATCTGTGGAGAGCTCGATGCCATCGGTGTTAAAGTGTCATTGCCATTGGGATAAATTTTGAGGATAATTATAGTGATCTTAGCAACTATTAAATCTGAAGCGTCGTTAAGGAAAAATAAGAAAAAAAAAGAAATAATATCGATATGAGAATTTTTAGACGGTAGCACCAATGAATAGTAGGATTTAACTCATAGAATTTTATGTAACGAAAAAAAAAGATTGGGATGTTTCAATTTTTCAAAAACCATCCTACAGATCGAATGGCTCGTGAAAAATCTGCCGAAAACCTACTGTAATATTCGTAAAGCCTCGAGTACAATGTACTTCAGTATGGTTAGTCAGGGATCGGTCCCAATCCACTATCGGCTAGCTATAGTCCGAGTGAATTAAAGGTGCCCTTTTAATGGGCAATACTAATCAATGAAATACGAAGCCAGCGCAAACGGTCTCGACGTATAACAGCTCGCTGGCGAATGTGGCCGAGCAAACAAAGGGGTATGCCTGCATCTCTCCCTGAGCTGCGATATTTTTCAGGATGGGATATTTAACGCGTTGGCCAGGTCAGTAACCCGACGCGCTGGGCCCCGCGATTGGCCGGCTGCGCTCTCTGCCACGAATTCCCGTAACGCCATTGGCCGAGCCGGGCCCTGGACCTACACCAACACGCGGACACGCACGTCACGTACCTACGTACGGCAGGGCATGCGAACGTCATAGGACGTAGGCCAAAGCCCAACGTGGAACGTAACTTGCGAACCCTGGCGTGATTCGCACGTAACTACGTTCGCACAATACAATATACTTGACTAATTCTTTCTGATTTCAAAATAGTTCAAATTCTCACCGCTCTGTTTCAGGAGCGCGATACGCCCGTAGCGCTTCTTAACCATCAAAATTCTATGACCAGTGTCAACTAGACGTATGCCTGTGACAGTCGCTACACTACAAGCAGCAGCGCACTTCTACGAGTTTAACCAAGCTGTTGCTCACCTCGTGATTGGGTAAGCAATGTACCATTCGATTTTTCTAGAAGATTCGCAGTCTCCAGTGTAAAAGAGTCGAGACCTGCTGGTTCGACGCGCCTCGTTGAACGAATGCATGCGTGTCTGGGGTCCCTGCAAGGATGCCACTGACTGCCCTATCTCCTCCCTTCTCTTTTAGCAATCTCTCTCCCTCAGACAGTGCATGCACATACTCACCGGTATGCATCTGTGCATATGCCCACCTCAAAGTACCTACCATCGTGTCTCGCTTAAACTGGTTGACGGGATGCACTCACCGAATCGCACGACTGGCCGATCTTGTGGAAGTCATCTTGAATTGAGCGATGACCGCCATAACCTCTACGTACGTACCACTCCAATAACCCTATGAGACTACCAGTATTTACATGGAAAATTTTTTTCTAAAATTTCATCCGACAACGGATGCGTCATAGTAGCATAGACATTCGTTGAGACCAAAGTGAAATTGCTTGGAGTTCTCTTGTAGACGGTGTGCAAAATTCGATTTCGATTCGACGCATGCTTCGCTAATCACAGGGACTCCACGAGTCTCCCTTCCGGTTTCCTGTTCGAAGAGTCAAAGTCAACAACTCGTACCTACCACCCGCCTGGGTTGAGTGACGACACCACCTACAACCGTTTGATTAAAGTTTCTCGCCTTCCTGCTTGCTAGCTACCCTACTCAACGGGATACTCGTATCTTTTCTTTATATATATATATATAGTACTATTCCGAATACGATCACCCTATATATATATATATATATCGCAAGGTTGGTGGTAAGGTAAGGCAAGCTGTAAATACTGGTAAGTGAGTAAGTGCCGTGAGTGAGTAGAACTACAAGCGTGGATAGGCAGAGATAGCCACGTTCGGATGTAGGCTACCAGAGTCACGACCCTTTCTCATGATCGTACGGTTTACATCTTCCTACACTATGCCAGTACCCGGCACTATGTATAAATTCGTATTTTTCTGTAAAACAGTTGAACAAAGCCATCGAAAGGGTGTCTGAGATGAAATTCAGATGCAACTGTAATCCTGGATGCTGGATAAGGATTTACTGATAAACAGCCCTTGGACTGCTGTGATATACAGGTACTGGTAGAATGATGATTTTCATACTGAGATATTGTACTACCGTACAAAGTCTTTCTGTGTGTCTCACTCTTCTATTCTTCTTATTAGGAAGTGAAAGGGAGCTGCAGTCGATCCAAAGGTCGTGGTATTACAGTGAGAGTGGAAATGCAGGCAAGGGTAAGTTAACACCTTCAACCAGTAATAGATTAGGTGGAAGGTTATGTGTACGTTAGGGAGTGATTATTGCACTTGGACTTGCTTTCTTGGATACGATACCGCATCAAGAGAGGCAAGGAGAGAGAGAGAAAGAGAGAGAGAAAAAGAGCTATGGAAGGAAGGACTTATGTGTATAGGTTGAAAAAAAATAGATTGAGGCAATGGAAAGGTAAGGGTGGCTGCTAAACTGCGAAACCTAACCTAACCTCATTGAGTGCAACCATCTATATTTTTCGACATTTACGCAATGGACTTATCGCCACGCGTTCACGTAATTTAAACCATTTTTAATGATCCGAACTGAAGCTTATTAATACCGATTAGCATTGCTCGCTTCGAATTGACGGTAATCGCATTTCCGTCTCGTGCCTTCCGCCATTGTCAGGCCACTCGACTTCCGTCGGCAACGAAAATCTTCGTAATTAGCCCTGCCGTGGTGCTGTGGGTACTCGACGAATAAATTTTAAGGTAAAAATCATCGTCTACTCACTCTTATTGACTTACAATACTTAACCATGTGTGGCGCGTGCGCACTACGGCATCCGAGTGTCTGAAAATGTTCCTGCCAAAAGTGCTTCCCGTCTCGAGAGGTCCTACACTCAATGTGACTATGTCTAGCTGCTTGTTATCGCACCTTCTGCTAAGGTGAACTACCACGAGAGGAGACGAGTGCGCGAAAAGGAACACACACCACGTATGATACTATGTAGGATCTCTAAGGGTTGCTTCAATGAGACATTGACACGTTGACCAGGTAACTTATATATCAGGTACATAATGCCAATAAGTTACTGAACATTTTACCACTGTTATCCGTATTTTGTATAGTAAATCGAGTTACCAAGCTTTATGTCATAGTTCAAATGTGAACCGTACGACAATTCGTTGCTGGTTGCTCCGGTAAATTTCTCTCTATACTATATGAATATATATATACCCTAGTAACTTACCTATCCATGCATATGTACAGGACTCGTGTATAGCAAAAGCTACTTCGTTTCTCCAGCATCCATTTTTGTTACGGTTATAACCCATAACGGGCCTGGCCAGCATACTGGAACATGGTGGTAGGTATGAGAGACAGGGATGAGAGATATTGTAGAAAAGATGAGGGAAGAAGAGAGAGAGAGAGAGTGAACGGGTGAAGGGAGATACGTGGATACAGCATATACTATAGATACGGTATTTGCAACGGAATTAAACGAACGCGTGCTGGGTGAGAGGGATGCTGTTTGGGTGGTGGCGATGGCTAAGGGATGGTATGAGGGCGGGAGATTTAAACAGGCCAAGCTTTCGGAAATGCACAACGGCACGACTCTACCTACCCCCGTCGGCAACCGACAACCTCTGCCTCATTCTACTGTTCACCCCTGTACGTCGGTAAGCAACCACCCTCCTCTTTTCCCACCTCTTTCGACACAACCTTTCTCTGTCTTTCTCACTCCACATAGTACGTTTCGCTCAGCCCACTTCCTCGTAACTTTCGTAATTAAATCTGGAGCTACCTCAAAAAGCCTCGCCCGGACTCATTTTCATTTTCCGGCTTCGGGGATGCTGCCACCATCGCCCCTTTAGCTTTGTTGCTTCGTTTATTTATTTTTTCTTTTTTTTTTTCGTGCAAGTACACGTCTTTTTTACTTACACGTGGCTCAGTGTACGGGGATGCAAATAAGTATACATATGTGATTTGTTACCGAGAAGCACGTGTTATTGGTTTTTGATACCAACTGCTAGAAAAGAGAGAATCGGCTAAAGAGAATTGGATGGAACTTCTCGGCGAGAAACGAGCGAAGATATATGAGAAATAAGTGAATAAAAGAGAAAGGGATGATTTTCTGAAATTTATTTAATTTATTTTAACCACTCATATGGGGTATCGCGTAGTGGCGACTAAGTGGAAGATCGACGTGTTCATAGCTACGAATAAGTTGACAAAATTTGTATCTAATGAAAATGATCTTTTAGTTTTAAAGATTCAAATTTTTCATTAAAATCTTTCTAATACTCTTCTAACGCAAGAGTCTTCGCTCGAATCAAACTCATGAAACGTTTTAAAGTGACGCTTGGCTTCCTGGGTCAATTTCGTGACTTCTCATTTCTTCGATCCTCAGGTTAAGTCCCGTCCTTTCTTCGTGACCTTTGAACCTTCTCGTGTCATCGTGCAATCGACAGAAATTCCTATATACGCCGATTCCAACCACCGTCTCCACGTGTGAGCGAGTCGACGTCACTGTGCAGCTAAGGTACCACCTATACCTGCCGGTTCCCATGACTACACGATTTGAACACAATATGAAAAAGAAGGGGATAAAAAATGCACATGGCTTTTACGAGGCAACCCGATGCCAACAATCGGCCCGCGGCTTGCCGACACTATAATGTCGATTTTTGCGATGGCGCACGTGTTCCGAGTCTAAACAAGTGCATATAACACTCTTCTCGTTACGAGACTTTCCGATATGCGAGAGGTAGACGATATGTGCTCCGTCCCCACTGCACTTGACAACATACCCTCCCACCAGAACTTACGTGTTACTTCACTTTCTGTAAAATTCGTATCCATGTACTCATCCATCCATCCATCCATCCATCAAGGGAGAACAAACCTCCACCTACTTGTCGTACCCTCAGCAGGCGTGAACTCTCTGCGCGTTAAGAGTAGCTAAGGCAGACAACGGGTGCGAGGAACACGCACGCAGTCAGCGTGCATACGCATCGTGTTAACACGTATACAGACAGCATACGAAATCAATGCTAGGAATCGAACTTCCGTCCGGTACTTTCGGAGACACCTAGTAACTACTGGGAAACCTTTCAAGACGTTGCTACCTAAAGACATATAGCGATGCCTGTAAGATCGGTAACTCCCGGTGGTTCGAACTGAGGGAAAGAGGCAAAGTGACAGGTAGAAATAAGTGAAAAATATGAAAAGGTATAGAAGAGATGTGAAAACAGAGGGCGGTGGGGGAATTTGAGTAGGGTGCAGGGGTACGGGCGACGAAGTGAAGGAGGGGTACGAAGAAGCCACCAAGGGGTACGAGTGGATGACACGATGGCGAGGGAAGCGACGCTGCGGGAGAACCTTTAAAAATCGCGGCAATTTCACAAACAAATTGCGTTCATTTTCGCCGAGACGGTGGTCGCGCGGGCGTAGGACGTGTTCCTGAGAAGTGAAACGGAGTAGGACCCGAGGACGTTGAGGAGGAGGAGGAGGAGGAGGAGGAGGAGGAGGAGGAGGAGGGCTAGATGGAATCGGTAAGATCTAGAAGGAGCGCGAGTATTAAGGAAGAAGAAGAAGAAGAAGAGGCAAAGGACGTGGGGCAGAGGCAGAGAGAGGTACTGAGTGAGTTTGGCGGGGCCGAGGGGCACCGTGAGTTCTGGAGGAGCGCGACGTTGGCTGGATGTGAGGAGGGGTTGGGGAAGGGGGATGCCAGAGGGAGAGATCCCCCTGCGTCTTCGACCGTGCCTTCATCCTTCGTGCCCGAGCTTCGGCTGTTTTCATGGCCGTCATTTAGTAGGTTCGTTCACCCCTCGCCAGGGCCGTAGGAGGGAGAACGTGGGGCCAGACGGCACGTACCGCTTGCCTACTGAGTGAGCGAGCGACATGGCAGTGAGAATGAGGGGAGTGGAAGGGTGCGGGGTGAAATTTGTAGGAGGAGGAGGTAGCGTTGGAGGTGAAGGAGGTGGTGGACGAGGAGGTGGCGGCGGTGAAGGAGGATGAGGCGGCGGAGTAAGGGGATAGAGGAAGCATGGAGAGGGGAGGCCGCACGGCCGAAGCATGAAGAGGCGCCGTGAAGGGCGGGAAGCCGGAGAATGGAGAGAGAGAGAGAGAGAGAGAGAGAGAGAGAACGAATGAGAGAAAGATAGAGAGAGGTGGTGGCTAACAGCCTGGCAGCAAGGCAGCCACGCAGGGAGGCTGACTGGCTGGCAGGGACGGAGGGGGTGGCCGGATAACGCAACGGAGGGAAGGGTAGACGTTGGGTAGGGACTAAGGGAAAAAGAGTTGAGGCAGGTCTAGAATCGGAGAGGGTGAATGCGTGACGGTAGGCCGAGGAATATTGGCCTAACCACTACATAGTATACAGGAGACACGGCGGAGACCTAAATTTAGGCGCTCCTACCGGAAGACCTCGGGGTAAACGAGCCCGCGGAAAGTTTCCGGCACGCGGCTGAATCCGGACTCTCGCGGTTACGTGGTGGATGACAAAGGGCACGTGCACCTAGCTCTTACGGCCCTGAGCCGGTGATCACGAGGAAAACTACGGCGCCGGTGGCAACTGCACCGCTTGGCTCTGCTCTTGGTGGATCCTGAAAAATCAGGCGTTCGCCGCCCGCGGGACGTCGACGACGGTGCGCGTCGTACGACGTCGCTTAACCATACGGAGGATCGTGTAATCTCGATACACTACGTGAGTTCGCGTTACAACCTGCAGGACTCATCGCCGAGGCCGAATGCGCCACGGTAAGCCGAGGCAGAATGCAACCCTCTAACTGTATACTACCCATTTGGATTGTTTCAACCTTATTCGCCCCTGTATATATATATATATATACACACACACATATATACACACCTATGTTTATTATGTATTATACCTTACCTTTAACCATAACCATACCATCTATGTACTCCGTACTATTTATGTACCCCGTAGGTATGAAGCTGTCAGTTTTTTTATCAACCTAACCTAGCCTGAAGCAGATCTATCTGCCAATTTGCTCACTACTATTGTTAGTCAACCACCCCGTCAACCACAGGAATGAGACACGGCTAAGTTTATCCCCCCATACTTGGACGAACCAAACCAACAACTTTACCTTTCACCCAATTTATGAATGAAGAGATACAACACCCTCTGTCCTCGTTTACACCCCTGTCAACCCCTAATCTTATCAGATGAAAATTGGACCTGAAACAAACCCCGTATGGTAGATAAAAAAAATCATCCCCTACACTAATAAATACCGTACGTCTTCAGTGTTCATGTTACGTTTGCGCACAACCACCCCAATGATGTTTTCACTAGATTTTTGGTACGCTCACACTATCTATACTCTCATTCGCTAGACGGGACTTCCCATGTGGAAGCACACGTGCGTTCTATGTATACGATTGCATATATATATAAACACATATGTATAAGGGACAGCGGAAGTACGTATTTACGATGCCTTGTACGTACATCTGTGTATGTATGTCAATCGAGTAGGCACGAGCCACAGTCCCAAGAGAGAAAGAGAGACCGAGCAAGAGAGAGAGAGAGAGAAAGAGGACAGGCTATAAGCGAGTGGATAAAAGTGCGCTCGGAAAATCGTTAGTGTCATGCACGGGGTATAGCACCCTCTTCTATAACCACCCATCCCTCTTCCGTCCACTCACCTTTCACCCTAACCACTGTTCTCACTCGGTCTTTCTAAACGAACCACCACCTCAACCTCCCTGCAAGTTCCTACGCGCCTTTCTAACGCTCTCTCGTAGTGACACGTATACTCTTTGTCATATCCCAAACTCCTCGTCATCCCTTAAACTGACTTTCTCAATATCCATCTAGATTCCCTCCTCTCCCCTCCCCCCCCCCCCCGGTCCTCATTCCCTATGGTTATGATAAGCGATGGTTACGTAAAAATGTACTCGATTGGGCATGAATGAGACTTGCTATAGGATCGATTATTACTCAATATTGATATATCCATGTGATATGGTGCGGCTATTGCAACGTGCTTTCTCGGCGCTTATCGCGCCGAGATTTTTGTGAGCACAGACGAGGGGTCTGTAAGTGTCTTCTATGTATGTTTATATCGTTGACCAGTGCGTGGAGGCAGGTCTTGCACGTGTGTGTCGCGAACGCATTTCGCTCCGCGTATTATGCGTTGTATGTGTAGCCACGCTGTGCGTACAGAGGACAGAAGAGAGGCCGGTGCCGCAGGCCTCACGAGACAGTAGTGTGCGGCGGCACCGCCAGTGGTAGCGGCGGTGTGATGTCCGGCGGCTGTGACTAGTACTGCGAGACCGCCGTGAGTAGGAGAGTTTAACCAAGGTGATGCCGACAGCTGCCCTTACCGAGTATCCTGTGCCAAATTTTCGCATGGCACGAACCTTGTCACGTATTACGTATTATACATTGCGTATAGGCATGAGAGCACGAGATATGTCATACTTTTTAAAATCCCTTCGAGTTTGAAATTTAATATCTCGTTTCGCATTCAATATTTATCAGCATAATTGAGATACATGGCAATCCGTGTTAGCGTGTTGACTTTGGTACTTTACGAGAAATATTTTGATTTAAGATGAATATTGCGAAATGACGGATTTATTGGGTTTTTTAAAAATATTTTTGTTGGTAAAAAAAAAAAAGAAATGAAGTTACTCCGTCCTCGTACTGCACGCCATAAAGCCTTGACAGTTTTCTCATGTTATCAGATAATACGTGGGTTAAGGGCGGTGGGATAGATAAAACGGGTTAAAGTCGACGCTGTTGCAGGGATGGTATGTTGGAAAGGGTTGGACGTTTCGCGGAATAACGGAAGGATGCAAGCAGAAGGGTGGAATCAGGGATTCGTAAAACGGCAGAGTCGAGCCCCGGGTACCTCGGAATGGGTCGTAATGCGCGGCAAACACATAACCTTAAAAACAAGGGAGGCGAACAGCGAGCGCCGATGCGACACGAGGTAAGGGTGGGCATGGGCTGGCGTCGGGACGCGGGGCGTCACCGTAAACGAAACGACGCCGCTGACGACATTTGGAACAGATAATGGCGCGAATGTGCCGCGGGGGTGAACGAACTGAGGGTCGGACTGGGTTCAGTTGGGTTGGGTTGGTATCACATCAGCTATCGATCTTATAACGCTGTGTGGCCCCCGTTGTCTCCCTGTTCCATGACTCTCTCTCTCTCTCTCTCTCTCTCTCTCATTCACTCACTCCTACTAACTCTCCTTTCTCTCTCACAATCTTTCTCACTCTCTCGCTTTAACTACCTACCGCAACCCTCTCGTTCTCTCTCTCTCTCTCTCTCTCTCTCTCTCTCTCTCGCTTCCACCAGTACTCTCTTCTCTCTCGCACTCTCCTGTCCTACCCTATGCGTGGTCATATGCACGTGCTCGCAAGTTTCTTCCTACACGAGATGTTAATTTTACGGAAAATTATTTCGCCAAGAGAGAAGCATCCCCTATCGCACGACTCAATACCAAGATGGACGACCGAGGGCCAAAGAGAGTTTTTCTCGAGTCCTTCGTCTTGGTTCACCTACCATGACCCAGATTGTACACGCGCACTTCTCAATCCACACTCCGTGCCGCGGACTCCGTGCTTCACACTCTCCGGCCCTGCGCCACCTGTTCTCTCGACTTCCCCGTCCTTTACCCCATTGACCGACACAAATCGTGGGAAATCGAGCGAGCTCCTCTTTCCTTTACCTTGAATATCTTTTTGGATCCACAGGGTGTGTAACAAGTAGGCATCTTCCCAAGGCTGTCTACTTATAGCACAGAATTTCAGAGGATCACATGTACCTCGTGCATGTCAAATTATTCAGGCTAATTAAGTTTATCGCGCTTCGTGTAATGCAACCTCGGAATATTCGATCATCATGATCATACGTTACCAGAATTTATGTAGGGGTAGGTGGGGGGGAGGGGCAAGACGGGTCCATTAATGAAATAATACCGTCCGTACAATTCTAAAAATATATCACAATCCATAGTCGATCATTACTATTCTTAGATCCGACAAACTACGTGCGTCGTGCTGTTGTACCGTCACGATGGGAATCACGTTATTTGAGTCGTCAAGCTCAACGGGCACAAGTGCCAAAGCCGAATCGTTAGAAACGGGCTTTAATTCGCAGTGGGAAGCGAAGCGGAAGGCTCCTGAAGTCGCCGGCGGAGCGGCAACGTGCCGATCAGAACTGTCAGGTTATTGTCTCCCATTTAATAGACTTCAGCTGCGGAATACATTAAACTGAATTAAATGCCGTTACAGTTGCATTAAGTCGGTTAAGCCAATGCATAATGGAGCCAGTCCGAAGCTTCTGATGTCTCCGCAGTGTCACCCAGACGTCGAAACGCCATTGAATGTAGAAACGTTACCGATTTAGGATCCGGAATGAATTCTAAAGTAAATCTCTAGTTACCTACCTTACCGACGCGACGTGAAAAAAAAGTCACGAATCCCAATCTCAGACAAGAATCAAAATAATTAAGGGTTCCTTTCTCGCTATTATTATACATTAAAGCCCAGACACGCCTAATCAACTTGGCTTACGTTTCTTCTTTCGAACTTCCACTTTCTCTTCTCGCTCCTTACGCCCTTCGCCACCCTCCTCTTCCCAATCAAAGCATCCATCTTTTTTTTAACAATCACTCACTTGCGATTTCTGCCGGAACGATGAACTCGCCTGCAATCGCTCAGCCGTCGCGTCACTTGTTTTCCTTCGATTTCATGTAATGCATTTACGAAACAATAGGTACGTCCAAGACGGCGATCCCCACGGAGAGCAAGAATCCACCGGCGTTATTAGCGATATTGGAAAATGAGTTTCTTTTGCCAATCACCCAGGACACTTCCGGTTCTGTATGGATGGTAGCAGTAGTGACGTGGTTAACGGGCAACAACGTGCGATCAATTAGCCGTTTCCGATATTCATTCTATTAGGGTGTGGGATAGGTGCCCGGCTGACTCTAAATAAACGTGGTGTCAGTCAGCATCCGAGAGAGAAATAGGCGTGCATCGCGCTTGATTTAACGCCCACGGATTTCATACGCGTAGTATGGTACATACTAATAGAGTAGAATCATTATTTATAATATGCATATATATATATATACATACGTATACATGTATATTCATATATATATTTACAATAATGGAATTTATAATATCATGAATCTTTGTTATCTTTCGTCAGATTCTTTTTTCTTTATTTTTTTCTTCTCTTGCTTCTCTTTACTCTTCTTAGCCGCTTTCTACGACTCTTCATCCACTTCCCGAATCTCCCCTCCTCCGACCCTCTCGTTACATTCGCCTTGTAATTACGTCCAGAGAGATCCGTCACTCGTCACCTCGATAAACAACGAAAATACATTGCTACCCTTATCGACCTTATCTTACGTCCACTACGCTGACGCCGTGGATCATCTTGAGTAATTAAGAAAAAAATGTGATATATAAGATTCGAACAAGCAGGTTAATTGGACCTGATATATCGTTGCTTTTCTTTGGGCACTTTACTTTGTCTGCTTACCCCTTAGGTACAGTGCAACCCAGAAATGACGGGGTTAGTACCATCCGCTCTTCCGGAAGTATCCGGATGTACCCGGAAGTATGGAGAAGGCGTAGCTCATAACGAGCCAGTGGAAACTGGCCATTTTTAAATATAGAACAAGCGTTATCAAAGGATTGGAAAGCAGCCGAAGCGCCTCTGCATGAAATTTTGCGTGCATTATAAATGCACAGCCTTGCAAGCCCAACGTCGGTATAGGTTAGGCCTGGAGCGTTGGTTGGTCGGACGTGAGTCTAACCTAGCGTAACGCTATAAAAATAACAGCTATCGCCGTCCCTCTTCGTGCCGCTGTAATCGCCATGCGTGCCTTCTTCTCTAACGGTGGGGCTAGTCTCGTCCCTCTTTGATCCACATAGCGAAGCGTAAGGCCCTCTCGCATCCTCCTGCACGATGCAGCGCCAGCGGGACAGAAAGAGGCAAACAGAGCCCGATAACGGGTCTCAATCATTTTACCCGAATGATTACATTTCCAAATCGTCTTTTTTCCCCGAAAATTCACATTCCCGAATGGCTACTTTGGCGCAACGTTGTTTTCACGAAAAGTCGATTTTCCAAATACAACATTCCTAATGCGTGTGAACATAGTTACTTGAGACTGTGAATTTTTGTAAAAACGACCATAACGCCTGGAGGGAAAAACATGATCAGAGACTGAGAAGAGACACGTGTATCGTTGCAGCGATGTGCATTGTATTGATGCACTATGTGTTGCACGTCAAAGTCCTATGTACGCTGTACAAAAATTTCTTACCGGAAATTACACGTAGATCTCTTCCAACAGAATGAGACGCGCACTTGACCCGGGGTTACAATAAGAGTACTGCATAAGGGTTGAAAGTTTTCATAATTTTTTATCTTAAAAAATTATCCCTCTACCTTCTTCTACCTTATCACCATATCTGTACGCAATATATTGATACACTCATTTGTAATTGGTGTCACGTTATCAGTTATATCACATTCTGGGTCATACCCCGAGACACGTTGTATGGAACGAAGCGTATGGCTAGTAGCCAGGCTAGAAATTCTTGGGCGTCAAAGACGCGGCAGGAAACGCGTAACAAAAAGTCACGCAGAACCTCTACTTGCGGTATTTATCCGAGGCTGATGTCCAAAACCAAAGAGAAGTAATACTCGGCCCGTATCTACCTTCTTAAGTCTCACGGATGCCTAGTGAGTAATACGTCGGGCTTATACGTGCATATATAACTTAATCTTACATACGGACAATCCATCTAGGTGTATCCTTAGGACACCTTATATATGTACATAAGCCAATGGATTCGTACGGGCAACTCGCGTCCAGTCAGAATATAACGACGTGCTAGTCGCTCTCTCGAGGCTTCGTCAAAACGCCGATGCGCATTGCGCTCCCCTTCGATTTTTCTTCCGCTCCGGGTACGGTGCCTTCGAAAATCAATGTTCCGGAAAAAAAAAAAGAAGCATTGATCGCTCGATCGTACGTCCGTTACGACGGCGGGTGGAAAGTGGGGTGTCGAGGATGGGGAGGGAGTGGGCGGCAAGGAGACCAGGGAAGAAAAAACGGTGAAGAAAAGAGACGAGGACGTAAAAAAAAATGAACGAGGAAAAATGGAGAAACGTTGGAGACGCGTGTACGCGGAAACACGTGGATAATGAGTGGGAGAAAAGTATGCGCCTATCCTGTGCACATACGAGTGGGTCGAAGGGTGGGTTTGAAGTAGGGGAGAATTGAATTTTCGTCATCGTCATCGGCATTGTCATCGCCGTCATTCTAGCTAGTTTTCCACGGGCTGTGCAGGCGACGGGTTCACGTTGCTATAGCAGTCTGCGAAAGGTGCTCTATGAAAACATGTGCACTGGGATACGTACACGCCCCCGCGTGGTCGGATTGGGGTTGGGTTGAAGTCTAAAGGGTATACCGGCAGTTACGTTACGTTGGGGTAGGCCTAGGCTTGGCCTGTGTGGGCGTGGGTGGCTCCACCCCACATCGCTCATCCTCTGGAAAAAAAGCAACCCCCAGGTTTTTCCTTTAGCCTGGCCCCACGTCGACATCCACTATTCCTCTCGAGCCCCCCTCGCCATCCCCCCTCTTTCGGGATACCACCCTCTCACTCTTCTGACCCCTGACCCTAAACCGACAAACACACCCCTTGCTTCGGCTTCCTGAGACCCCCTCGTCAGTCACCATTCACCCAACCAGTCACCCCCTGGCTACACCACTATCCGCTATCCTCTAGTCTAGTTGTATGTACATACGTACCCTCAACCCTCGGTGCTAACGTTTCCATATCCTCTACGACGATCTTACCTCTACCGTCGCCACTACTTTTAGGGGTCTTTCCTCACCTTTTTTCCCCTAGGATATCAGGAAAGGACCTGACCTCAAGATGTAAATCAAAATTGCCAACCTACTAACTTCCATCACCTGGTCTCTACTCTGACCTGTCCCATAAAGCATCGGGCGTGTCTCGCATACTAGACTAGGTTTGAAATCGGCGCGAGAGCAATCGACGTCATTGGAATTGCTTCCAGGACAATTCCCTGGTGAACATGCCACGGCAATTATATGTAATTTCAAAAGGACGCGCGTTCACGTAATTTCCTTTTTCCTTAATACCGATCGATATTATAAGGGTAGTTACCTTCTTGGGGTTGGTATTAGCCGAGATAATTTTTTTTTCTATAATCATAGAAAATTTCGTCGAAGAAACTTACGCATACGGTGTGTACGTATTTCGTTGTATTTGGTATATCGGTAAGGGATGTTTTGCAAGCGGATAAGGGATGCATGGATATCTCTTTTATTCCTTTATCCACGTACGCGTGTGCCTCTTGTTTTCTTTGTGGGTATACCGACCTTCTACCCGCGTGCTCTATACTGAGTGAAATCCTCTTTGCGTCGGGTGCTATTGCGAGTCCTCGAAAAACGAAGGAAGGGTTGCTATCTGGGTAAGAGAGAAAGAAGGGGCTGGATCCTTTTTGACTCGCACTGGAATCGACATTGGATTTTCGTTCAGACCCCTTCAGTCTATTCGTTCTCATATTTCGCATATTTTACCCCCAACTGGAGTTATCCATCCAGCGAGAGCTTTGGATGGGATATAGTAGTGTCACTGGATACTCTTATAGGATAAGGACGAGGATCTCGGGAACATTGAATCCAGTGAATCGACTCTTACGCCTTTTGGTCCCCTTGTCCAACGTGGTCGCTGCTGATCTTGTGCTTATTTACAGTATCCTGCTCGACGATCTTTTACACCTTCATCTCGTTTATTCGTTCCTTTGACTTGACCAACCCTGTGCACGTTCCACACTCGACCATGATTTAACAATGCTGCTCAATGACTATTTGCGAGTTTCTGATCTACTACAACCTGTCCCTGCTACACGTTCAAGAATATCAAGTCGTTGATTAGGTCCATAGCGCAGATTCATATACGCCTCATTGAAAGAGACTCCGTACTACTCTACCGAGTACTCTTTGTTTGCTAGTTGATACAAAGAACCATGAGGTTATTTAGAAGAAAAAAAATAACAAGGAAACTGGGTCGTCGTTAAAATAATCTGGTCCATAATCGCTCTTATAAATCTTGATGTATATTATTATAATTTTTTAGAAAAAAAAAATTGGTCGAAATATTTGGAAAATAATAGCACATCAGCCCCTGGCAGTAACGATCAATTTTATTGGTAAGCTTCAATGTGTCTAATTGGCATCCAGTTGAAAATATTTCAATCTTAATGATTCCGACGACAGACGTCTAACAGCAAAGAGGATTTAGTATACGTCAGATTATAAGTATCCAGCAGAAGTCAGTCGCAGGTATATACCGTAGAGTCGACTAGTGGCGGTAGTCATAGTGGTGGCGGTGGAAGCTTCGAAAAAGTCCAGAGACTTGCAGCAGGCGGCAGCTGCACGACCAGAGCCAATAACCTTGTTTCGAATCATCTTATTCACGTAACGTAGCTATAGTGAGCCAAAGTCTACGTAGCGAGTGTGTTGCGGGATGGGTAATGCGATCTTGAGAAATACACAGGCAGTTGTCAGGCCGAAGTATAATTTCACTGCCAATTACGGTAGCCGATAATGATTGCTTCGCACAAGACTACACGTGTAGTGTAATCGTATAATATCATGTACGTATAATGCATACTATACCCTGTACACCTATAGCCGTTAAAGCACGTTTACACGAATCCATAGAGATCGGTAGTTTCGTATTTTACGATATGCCTTTGATTGCTCGTTAACTGTTGACGAATTATGGTATCTCATATTAGTTGTGAAAATGCGCCGCGAGTGTCGCCACCGTCGTCCTAACGATAAATCAAAAGCATTGCCACGCGTACGGCACATTGTCGATCGTCGATAGGAAGTCTATCGATCATTGCTTCACTTTGCACGAATAAATATAAATCCTCTTAAAAAGACATAACATTCTCTCTTCCGTATCCGCTCTTGAATCGTGCGGCAAAACTGAAGAAAATGAAGAATCGCCGATTACGCGTCGCTGAAGCGTGAAACTAACCAGTCTGAAGTTGGGTAGGTACACGGCTACGTTCTGCCATTCCTTTCGTCCCTTTACCACTCTGACGATTCCTCTTTTTATTATTATCCTGTCTCACTCTGATCCATTACCTTGGACGTAAGACGGATATATACATAGGTACTCCAAAGCGTAAGGTAACCACTCTCGAAATTCTCTCACGGTATAGCAAGGAGACATATAGACTGGTGTGTATATATAGAATCGAGAGAAAGAGAGAGAGAGAGAGAGAGAGAGAGAGAGAGAGAGAGAGAGCGCGCGCGTGTGTGTACCAGAAAATTCTACCTTTTTCAAGGCACTCGATTCTTCCAACGTGCACATTCTCAGAAGGTTATTTTTGAGCGAGTCCTACCTACGAGACGACTCCCTTCTAGCGTGCAGTGTGTACGCTCTCGGAGTCCCGCTCTTTCGAATGGGCCGCACGTGATGGAAAGAAGAGAGAAAAGGAGTAGTAAAGAGTAGGCATAGGTTGGCAAGAGAAGAAAGAGAGCGTCCTGTGGCGTAGGGGACCATGGAGAGAGTAGTGGAGTAGCTGAGAGGTAGGAAGGTTGCCAGGAGGTGAAGAGTAGTAGGGGTAGGAACGGTGTGGGGGTATAAGAAGAGTAAAGAAGAGGAGAGTGTGGTGGTGGTGGAGGGGTGGGGGGGGGGGGGGAGAACCACGGAGAAGCTAAACCGAGTTGAGGCAGGTTCGGGTTCGGGTTCGGCAAGTCGGCGTTGGCAATCGCGTTTGTTCGGCGCGTGAAGGTCGGGATCAATGGCCGTAGGACCCAGTGAGGAACAGCGGGGCCTGAGAGGAGGAGGGAGCGCTGCTGCTGCTGCTGGCTTTGCTGTGCCTTCTGCCTGTTGCCGAGGTAGGGATACGAAGTTGAAGTTGGGTACCAAAAGAGGAGAAATTGAGTTGGTGCACGGGGAATTCGTAGTGGGGACCATGATTGGTCGGTTGGATGGAACCAAAAGTGGGGACTGATTCTCTTCCTTCCTTGTGCTCCTGCTGTGGATATTCGCCTGCCATGATGCGCTGTGCGTAGTCTTTCGTCTCTTATGCGCTCTTGTTCCTTTTTGTTTCTTTTTCTTGGGCTTGGTTAACTTTTCACTTGGATACACGCTATATATATACACGGTGCTCCTACGTGTCTGTCTGGTCGCGACCTTGGATTTGAGAAACGGATCCACGTGCTGTTCCTTGGCGTTCTCGATGCTTGACAACGTAGAAAAATTCTGCTCGCGGCGAATCAATCGGAATTCATTTTTTCTATTGTCGCAATAGTTATACTAGTATACGGCGCGTCGTCGGTACTCGGGGACCCTTTATTGAGAAGAGACTATATCCTGAGGTTAGGTGTACGATTTACAATTAGTGGCTATAGGACGTGATAGCGAGAGGCGTTCGCGAGGAAATTCCTCAAGTGAGAATTGAGCCCGATATTGGGTAATGGCCTTGACGAAATATCAATTCGTTAGAAAGGTCTGGTGTGGGCGCGTGCATTAGGTGTGAAATGAGGGGCGAGTGAATTAGGCCGTCAAGGGGCGCGTGGGCGAGCGCAAACCAGGAGGCGTAGGCTGCCAGCGCCGTACAAGAGAGGGATGTCCTGACCTACCCTAAATTCCTGGAGGTCCCCCCCTTAAATTCCCCACCACTCTCGAATCTCTTTCCCTTGTTTCCTCCTGGACCATCCCCCTCCCCCCATTCTTCCACTGTCCCTCTCCTTCTGCTAGGCCTACTTCCCCTCCGATGCCAGTCTCGTTTATTCCACGGAGCACGCATTGTGTACGGGTCCTTGCCTTCTCTTGCTCCTGCTCTTTCGTATGCGAAATCGTCGCTCTTTATCTTCCTCTCTTGGCCGATCTCCTTCCTCTCTTTCCTCGAGTTCTCCCCTCGTCACACCTCGCCCCACCCTGTCTGTCTCTTCTTCTGACTCTCTTCGTCCGGTGTGCTTATTTCTCTCACCAGTTACTCTCATCCTCTTCTCTCATCCCTCTATCCGTCTCGCTTTATCCACTCTGCGTGGATCCGCACGCGTGTATCTACGCTCCTTTCTCTCTCTCCTTGTCTCTCTTGGCGTACTTTTTTTTTTCACTGTACGTAGGTATACGCGTGTAGGAAGTTTTTTTTTCTCTACCTCTCGCCGCCGTTAACTCTCTCTTACACGCACTCTCATCCCTTCCTACGTTCTCTCTGTCCTTATCAACGTGGTCCTTCTGTGTCGCTGTGGCCGCGGTCGGTTCGCCGCGTTGCAGGTTCACGAATCAGGCATTCGGTCTCCTTTCAGTCGATGCACGACTCGCTGAAAAAGCGAGTCTTCCCTTTTGCTCTCCCGACTACATTTCCCTCTCTCTCTCTCTCTCTCTCTCTCTCTCTTGTTTGCTTGTATCACATCCACGTTTTGCTGAGAGGAAACGTGGTACCTATGTATATGCTATCTAGTATTCCTCGTGCTCTTCAAGTTCCTCCTGCCTTCCTATGTCTCTACCTATATCTATATATACCGCGTGCGGCACTTTGACACGGCGCTTACTTTTACCCTGGTTAAAAAAAAATAATGTTCGAGGCTCTTAAATTTACTGATTTTTTTTTTTCGTGTACCAAACGTCTACACAGACCCGTATAAATATATGCACGCATTTTATATATATATATATACTATACACACGCCACATTGACTGTAACTTTAATTTCTATACTTTTTATTCCCCGATTACCTCGCCGGCTACTCTGTTTGCTTCTATACATATATTCGCATTGTTTTTCTAACTTTTCCTCCTTACTCTTCCTCTACTTCTCACCGCACGGGCTTATTAGGGACGACGCGAAGCGCCGCGAACTGCTAGGAATTCTCGACTGGCTGGGAAATATCGCGAGATTGATAGACAGATAGATAAATTGGATGAACGGGGAGGAGATAAGGACAGAGAGAGACGGGAGAGAAGCATAAAGAGGGAATTTAAGCGAAAAGAGAAGGAAAGATGAAAAAAATCAATTTGCACGGTGCCACCCGGGCGCGTCCATTACGCGTTATTATACGTACGCACCCCTTCGTATCTACCACGTGGGGTATGTTAATTGGGCCTCTTGACAACAAGCGGGAAATAGTAATCATCAAAAAGGCAACAAATTATTCTCATCGATCGTCGGGCAGCTGAATGCACACGTTTCCAGCGGGCAACCCCTAACGGCGGACCACAGTCAAAGGGCTGCACGCATAGTTATGCGCATAGTACGAGCGCAACGTGTATACCGTACTATCTGGGTAGTATTTTTTTTTAACATTGATTGCCATATCTTGTCGGTCGGTAGAATGTAAAAAAAAAAACTGATAATTGAGAGATTTTAGGGGAGGCAAAAAAATGTAAGGGAGTAAACAAGGATAACAGAATAGATTATTAACGTGTTTTTTTTTTTTTTTTGAAAATGAGCTGATGAATGGTTTTTTTTTTTTTCCTCTTGTTGGATACTTATTACCCTTTCCTATATTCCCTATGAGTCCCTTATACCCACAACCATTGGCTATGACTGCTCACAGTCCTAGGTGCTTGAACGAGCCGAGCGGTTTTCAACTTTTTCTTTCACCGGACGCGGAGTACGCGCCCGCGCGCACACTCGGATGCCTCTGATCCAGTATCCGCACAAAAGCCGGCAAGTATTCAAAAGAGCCTCACTGCGCTGCTGGAGGCTTCGCCTGTGCCACCGGGTTGGCAGAGGGTTTGTTTACTATGGAAAGTGTTGGAAAAGTTGGCAGCGCCGAGGCCGTGTGTACGTTGCCTCTTGATGGCTGGAGAGAGAAAGAGACTTGGTTAGGCTGACGGCAGAGGGATGGTGATGGGAGATAAAAGTTTTGAAAAACATTGATTGTCCCTAAAACGAAAGGAAACGACGTAGGACATGCTGGCGCATTAAAATATATGCAAATTTGAAAAATAGACTGTAATAATGATTTTTCAATGATAATACTTTGATGCGTACATTTCGCGTCCTTTCTTGGATAGGTCATGATCCGTGAACAGGGGAAATAAATGAAGGTAATATTGTACGAAAGGTAGAAGAAAAAAAAAAAAAAAATGTGAAAAATGGAGCGAAAGTGGATGAACCACGAGGGCAATGTGCTCGTGCGTGAAATATCTACATATATGGGGATAATTCGGCGGGAAGAGACACGCTCGCGTTTCTATGTAAAAATTAATGGTGGAAGTGGCGAGAGTCGCTGACCATGACGCTGCAGCTGCCCCGTTCTCTGGAGAGCAGTAAGAGAGAGAGAGAGAGAGAGAGAGAGAGTGAGTATGTGTCTGGCAATGAGTAAAAGGGAAGAGAGAGAAAGAGAGAGGATGAGCCGAGAAGTAGAAAGAAAAAGACGAGAGTCCGAAGGGTTACAGTTCCCCTCCACCCCATACCCCTCTTTGCCATTTTAAACCCGATAACATCTTAAATGCAATTCGCCTGCGTCGTAACAGCTAATTTTAAGCGGCCTATTTATGTTCCTATTTATTCATATATACACGCATACTTAGGTACTGACGGGGTTGTTATCTGTTTCGTGCCGTAAATCCCCCTTCCTTTTTTTTATCACCCTAGAGAGCATCTGCCTAGGTGCCCAACCACCCGCGAGAAAGCTTCGAGCTAATTTGCTGAAAAACCAGCGTGAAAGGTTCGGGTCTGCCGCTTAACCCTTTCTTCCGGTAGACAATAAAGTCACGGTAGAAAGAAAGAAGGGGAATCCTAGACTAAAAAAACAAAGGGGTGGGTGTAGAACGAAAGAAAACGAAAAAAAAAAAAAAAAAGAGCACAGCTCGTAATCGCGCATAGCGCCGAGCGCCAAGCTGCGTCGGCTGCCTACCGAGTAATTGCCGGTTGACGACAAAATTGCAAGGTCCAGCGTAAGGCGCGATCCTTACTAGCAAGTAATCGAGTCGTAACGCCTAACGGATAAATCAGATAGCAGCATCGTACGATTGCTCCCGGTAAAGAAGAGACCTCGTAAAATAACGACATTACGTATTATCTATTTCCCTCTCTCCCCTCCTTCTTTATTACTCTCTCCCATCCACGCATATACCAATACCCCTCATACCGATACCCAAACCTGATAATCAAATCGAGTCGGATCGCTAATAAATCTTCGAGCGAAGCACGTGGCCGAGCGCCATGACAGTTGCCGAGCGGCCAGATAGCCCCGACTAATCCGCCATCTAGCCAAGTAGAAAAACCAGTTACGGGCCCGGCCCAGTTCCTTCGTCTATATACGTATACCCACTTTAATACTAAAAGCGCCCCGGGTCCCAATTCCCCAAGTTATATCCCAGCCTACAAACCCAACGGACCCCGTCTCGAGGTTAGGCTACCTCGAAGTAACATGGCGCATTCTCCATCTTAAGGCCCCGGCGCTCTCGCAAGGCTGTAACCACATTGGGATAAGAGGGACTTTGGCGTAGGACGGAGCCTTTCGGCGGTTACTAGAGTGTCCGTGCTCATAGTTATATAGCGAGCGAGTGAGCGAGCAAGTATTTTCGCTGGCCTTGACGCAGCGACGGAGGGCGATGCACCTCTGGCGAACACTGCGAGACTCGGGACCGTCGCAAGCGGACGCACACACCAGGATCCCTTCCTTGTGATAGGTGCAGTGGATTCTTTATATATACGAGTACAGTGCACAGTGCACGGTACCGCAACGCACGGACATGCAGCCCATAGTGTGTTGCACCGTCAACAGCCATACACACGACACAGGCCCAACGCTCAGGCCCGGTCCAACCCGCGAACAGTCGACACTGACCTCACCCAACTGCCAGTACTCCTCTTCCCCCTTCACCCGTCCCACCCCTCCTACCAATCTCCCCGCTTCCCTCCTACCCCGTACACTGTCTGCCAAAAGTTGACGAAGAATTCGCGACACTACAGTCCGCTCGCGATAACGATTTCTCGATCGAACAGGTGCATCGGGATGCAACTGAACGCGGGTACGGGCATTTTTCAAATTGACTCATTGCAGCTCGATCTTGCGAATTTCATGATCAGTAAATATTATTGACATTAATATTTGCTACTTGTACTCGCAGCAAGTTTGCATAGACGTCCGGTAATACAAGGATCTCTTGTGGGTGCTCGTGCGAATCTATGCACTTACATAAAAGCATGCTAAGGATCGGTTAAGGCGTAGGTATGCTGGGTTATGTAAGGCGCTTTTAGTAGGTCGTATACCAGCGTTTCGATGGCCGTCGTGCATTTTCGCATCGCCACATGTGCAGGCGTACGTAGGTTGGTCGGTTATATACACACGTTATAGATTGATAGATAAATAGGTAGTTATAGAGACACACGGGCTATGCTAGGGTTTTCAATTCTTTTGAGTTTAGTCAGTAGCGAGTCTCATTGGTATACGTTTCTGTAGTCCGTGTCGATGACTGTGGACGAGGTTTTATCTTTCTTTCGTGGCTTTTGCCCTTTTAGTATTGGCGCCCGCATTCGACTCCGGATGGATGAAGCTTGCGATACACGAGCGTACAAAGGGGTTTAGGGCTGTCGTAATCATGGAAACTAACGCTAAAGTCATCTAAGCGATAGTTCAGCCTGGTACACAGGTGTGCTGCACCGTTATTAGTACGTTGCTATATGTCGACGGGGGTCTAGTGCAATTACGTTTCCTTTATACCAGTTACCTGTACTTGTAAGTACTACTTTTACCTGTTTTCACTCATTTTTTTTTTTTTTTATTCTCTCATTAGTTTCGTCACTCTTTCAAGGCCCTGAACACGCGGAAAATCTTGTTCTTACAGTCACAGAAAACCGTGCGGGGTTTACGAAATCGGCCTGGGTAACTCGGTTTATGCGCTCGTCTGCCACTGGAAAGTAACACGAGTGACCATAAATTAACTTTGTCCTGGTCACCCTGTAGCGTCGGGACGCACGGATTAAGTTGCCGGGGACGCCGGCGTATGTCTTGGCGTTTGTGCTTTTACATTTCGACGAATCCCACTAGGTGGATGCGAGATGTTAGATGCGAGGGGTAGCGTAGCGAGTGAGATAGAGGCTTGATTATATAATGAGTCGGAATAAAGGACTGTATGCACCAGGCCAGCTGTTACGCTTCCCTTTTTCGCGACACTCTTTGCAATTTGGCCACCGGGTACGTGAGCGTATCGCGTATGTCGTACCCGGAGTACAGACAGGCTAGGCAGACTTTACATTTCTTTATTTGCTCGAGTATTGTTTGCCGTAGGAAGCTGAGACTCCTGTATTTCCTGCAGCACTGAAAGCGCCGATATCGTCCATCAAAATCACTTAATACAAAACACCAGGAATTATACCTGGTGACTCGTAGTCACCGTGGACACAATGCTTTTCAAATTTGTCTTGTCGAAATGACATTCGACGTTACCAGATAGACGTATAACTTTTTGAAAATTATTTTAAATGATTGTAAAAAAAATGTGCCACCCCCCCCCCCCCTACCATTTTTAGGCGTATATTTAATTGGAAAAATTTATAATTTCGTATTTGGTGCTGCATTATGGGGGTTGCATTGTTATGGCTAATTTCCAAGTGTATGCGCTCCTAGACGATATATATGTATACGCGGTATCACCCCACGCTGTTATCTTCTGCCGAGATCGCGTTTCAGGGTAGGTGTAGTATTTGTTAATAGGGGTGGCGATGCTGGCACAGGATGAGAAAAGGATGGTAAAGGACTTTCGCATTGTCTTGGGCGTCGCCTATTCGCTTAACATATGTGAGCATTAATCCACGACTAGCCAAGTCTACGTTTACACCTATGGGCATCCGTGTGCGCGTCAGTTTAATGCATGCGCACTATCGCAAGAGCAGGAACTGCAAGTAACAATGCATTTTGCGTTGGGTATGAATTTATTATTTGTACAATATCATCCAAAATAGTAGTAAAGCCCCGAGCAAGTCCATTCTGAAATTGTCTCATGCGGTACATACAGTCAGGATAATAGATCGAGTATAAATCTCTATGTTGTAATTCCATTGTAACGCGCGTATATACCATATGGTACAGCGTGAGCTTACGCAGCATCCTAAAGAATTTCATAAAAGAGCATGATAACTTTGTTTACGGAGCAACAAAAGCCCTTTTGAACGGACCTGTACCGCGGAGGAGCTCACCCAGTTAAAAGAATCGCGAAGGACCCCGATCCAAGCCCGCCTCTCAAGGTTGGGCCTTGTCTACCTGCCGAATGCTGGCTAAGGTTAGGCCCGCCTCCAACCTTCCTCAAGTAAACTTCAAAGGACGACCTCGATTCCTTTTTCTTAATATTACACTCCAGCTAACATTTGGGCCGTAGGAGGAGAGTAACCTCTTCGAGGTCAGTTGTCCATATATGCATGTGCTTATGCACGCAACAACCATCGCACGGACATACGTACGTACGAAAGTACGTAGACAGTGCGAGGATGGTGGAATCTGCTGCAGACGAGTTCCGAAAATTGCATCCAGAGGTCTGGTGCAACGGAGCGAGCTTAAGGAGGGAGAGACAGGGAGAGAGAGAGAGAGAGGGAATTGAGAGTAAAAATATCTACCAGCAACCTTACGTCCGGCAATTTAGGCGTGAAGACGAGGACCTTGAAGAGGCTAAGGCTACCATGCACAACGGTGCAATTCCTTTGGTCGAGGATGATCGTGATGTGAGAAAAAGCGAAAAAGTGCAAAACTCCGTCTAACTGGTTGTTCCGTAATGCACTTCTTCGCCGAAAAGTAAGAAAGATAAAAGAGTTACTGGAGAAAGTAGATACGGAAGGTGCTTGTTTCATCTGCAACGTCTTAATCAATTAGACAGAGGTTAGGAAAAAAATTTTTTTGTTCATTACCGCATTCCTCACAGTCGGCCTGGTGCATCCGGTGCATCGAACAATGCTGCTGATAATTTTGATACTGAAAATCTTATAGGTAATGCACATGCTGAATAGTCTCCATAAATATAGTCAACAGTACTTGGTTACACGTGTCGAGATGATAGGTATAGTCCATTCAATAAGTATCGCCTGTTATGCGAAGTGCACGCGCGTGCATACGTGAGAGAAGAAATGCATGCGTCATTTTTTTGTCTCTTCTATTCGAAAGTCTGTACCATCGGCGAAAGAGAAGCCTTTGTTATTTCGTTGCGAAAATCGAGCCGTGTTTTCTAGACGCGTATTATCGCCGACACATGTGCGTTAATTTTTCGTCTGAACAAACCAGATACCGGGTGACTGTTTACAAAATACATTTTTGTTATTTCATTGGGCTGTGCGTCATCGGATGGTCGAATCAACGTCGTGCGGTCATTGCACTTGCGCTCGGTTGCAGCTAACGTCGACGTATCCCGACTGCAGCGCGCTAAGTCACTCTAATTTCGATCAATTAATACAAGACTAGGCGCCCTGGCAAGGAGCAAGCGGCATCTTTTGCCACTCAGTCCTCGTCGCTATTTTTCAACTTGTTTCCTTCCTCTTTAAATATTAATATTTATCGTAACGTCTTTTCTGACCTACGTAACGTCGCTAACCTGCATATCGGAATAGTTCGTAAACGCATCGTGCACTTTTTTTCATTCTCCTTCGCCTCTTCTTTCCCCGGGTAAAATTGCTCGCTTTAAATATTTCTGAATAAAATTGATGCGAGAATGCAGTATGCATTTTTATTGTCGTTGACGATACCGAGCGATTGGTATTCGGTGCATTGAGAAATTATCTACGAGCACGCAGCGCGTTAGGTATTTAAAAGAGAGAGGGAGAGAGATAGAGAGAGAGAGAGAGAGAGAGAGAGAGAGAGAGAGAACACTACATGGTAAAAGAGTAAAGAATGAAATCCTTGAATGACGCAAAGTGCAGTAAGCGCGAGTGCATCGCATAAAAACGAGTACCTGCCTACCTACCTACCTAGCTACACTTTTCATTAAAAAGTTTGTACTCTCTCTTTCTCTCTCTCTCCTCTCTCTTTGCCAATCTGCGCAAGAGAGAGAGAGAGAGAGAGAGAGAGAGAGATTCATGCGAATCCACGATAAAGGCACGTTTATCTATCGGTCACCGGATATAGGTCTACAAGTCCCTTAGATTACGAGTCCCCACCTCTCCTGCACCACCGATCGCCGTGCATCAAATGCAACTCCCACTCCTGGTTACATCGTATACCGTCCTTGTCTTCTTCTCCCAATCTCATCCCTCCCTCTCTCTCTCTCTCATCCCTGTATCTCTGCTTCCTCCTCACCTCCTATTTAGCTGTCGCACCTCCTGGCCACCCTCCTTCGTCCCTGCCAGCCTTGTGCAGTTTTGCAATTTCAACCTCATTTTTGCGCATAGCTATCGCATCGGGCAAACACGATAAAACATTTTATCAGGGTTTCGTTATCGGCTCTTTATTTTTTCAGGCCACATGAATTTTCGCAAGAGGCTGTTGCACCTCGATTCAAATAAATAAATAAAAAAAAAAAAGAAAGCCCAAGGAAAACGTTGCCAACGTTTCGCAATCTCAAAGTCATCGACGACTTCAAGCGTCTCGGTAGTATCCGGCTATCTTACCTTTATCTCCATAAGAAACGACCAAAAGTCCTAATACGACTTTATTATGCATATCTGACGCAAGCTCGAAACTCCAAGACTCAACGGAGTATGGAGAAAATTCATGAACAGTCTCTGTCCTCTGTATTATTTTCTTACTCTCGCGGGACGCACGCTGCATAATTGCAATCGCACGCAGACACCGATACAATCCGCGTGCACTGCCGGCCAATAAGGAATTCGTATTCGTGGACTGCGATGCATAAGTGCAGTATACCGATACGCAGTGCCCGCGGAGATAAGTGCAAGTACGTACTTGCATCAGCGTCCGTTAAAGTCTTTCATTGAGTAAACGCGAAGGAAGTCATTTGGACTTCGCGGGTCTGGGGTATCGGGATACCCCAATTTTTAATAGAAATATTTTGTCTTTTACCTTCGTTGTTGTTATTATTATTATCAACATCATCATCATCATTACTTATCCATAATACCTTTTTCCCCTTACCCATTGCAACCTCGTTATTTATTTGTCTTTTTAATAAATTTCCACCGAGCAATAAAATCTCTAATCTTCATAATCCAACCTCTATTGGTATTTTATAGGTTAGTTAGTCTCTCGCCCCACTAGTCACGACAAGACTAAGCATCGAGAATCCATGACTATCCCGTCTCTCGAATTCTCCCTTCCTCCACCTTCACCCGAGACTCGACTCGACTCCGCGAGAGAGGTTCTTTCGCCTGGACAGATATCTCATGAAAACTTGGGGGTTTACGTAACAAGATGGACGCGGTGGTTTCCGTGTGCCTTTCACGCGGCAAGGCCAGCTCGAGTCGCGCGTATCATAAGGGCGCTTCGCGCTCAACTGAATCGCAGGTAAGCCGTACCTTTACGTGACCAAGACGTCCGGATCTATCTATGCTAAGCCAAGACCATGAACCGATCGTGGGAGCCCCGCGAAGAAATATCTTTGCGGAGTCGAGGCGCCGCTTTTTTTCGTTCCCCACTTCGTCGCTTCTCGAACGGTGTCGCTAGTGACAGTTTCTTTATGCTGCTTAGCGTTTCTTTTTCTTCTTCTTTACACTTTTGTCGATAAATAGCACCTCTTACTTTCCTGACGATAGAATCGGTTGGGACTTACTATATATTGCGGTTGGCACATACGACTGACTCTATTGAGACAATTTTTCGAAGCAATTTTTCGTCGTACGCTTACTAGATTTTTCTTCTTCTTTAATTTCGAATTTTCTTTTTAATTTCGTATACCATTTTTTTCTTCTTCTCCGATCGACTCTTACCGTTCGCTTATACGTGTGACGACACGAGGGGACGTTCTCAAGTCCGCCATTCACTGGTCGCCGTAGAAAAGTCCTGTGTACGCGACTTTAACGTCCGTGCGGGAAATTACCATGATCGCCGAAAACGACCGGAACCAACTTGGAGAATTCGCGTTTATTCTCAGTACGTTACTCCACTCGTATTGTGTACGTATTGTAGTAGACAGTACGTATAATCGTTATATATGGTATGTATATATATATATATATACACACACACACACGTGTATATGAAAAACCGGCTGTTCCTTCTCTTTTATATACGAGGCACCCCGTGCGTGAGGTCCGATCGTGCTTTCGTAGAGCGTAACGCATCTCTGCACCGAGCCGCATCTTTCCGGGCGTTCTGGCGTACGTACGTACCTACGCATAATTTTCGCTCGCACACGCGTACATGCGGCCTCTTATGCACGTGGCTTAAGCCCTACGCGTAATACATTGAAGCATGCGTGCCATCTGGCGTTCCATGTGCTTCTTCGCGTTTCTACCTCTACACGCACTAGTACGTATACATACACCAATACGCATACGCAAACCGAGTACTGGTAGTATTGCGAGCGGAAATAGGGTAGAAAATGTTACTACATTTTCCTCTTTGAAATTACGTGAGACTCGTTTTTCTTTTTTTTTTTTTTTTAATTGAAACATATATTTCAGCGAGTTCACAAGAAACGAGATAATCGTAGTGAAAAAAGATGCGTGGGTATTGATCTTTTTTTTTTTTTCTTTTTTCGCGAATAACTCTAATCGCAGGCTCCCACGAGAAAGAAAACTTTGAATCTCGATATATTACGTACGGATTCAAATATTAGCGGGACTAACGCGCCAGTAATTCCTTGACGTAATTCACAAGGATGGAATTCGAGAAGCAGATGGGTCCGCGCAGCTTCCTGCCATTTCTTTCTTTCTTCATGTCCGTGAAATCTCACGACGGCAAAAAGAGAAAAAACCGTCGCGCATAAATTAGCGTGCCTCGGTGAACCGGCCAACGCGCCGTATCCTAACACGTGTTCCAAACATGTTTTTAGTAGCGGTGCAACGATATTACGTCTCGTTATGCAATCCGCGTCACGGAGTTTACGTTACGCAATCGTAACCAGATATTCGATTGGCATACACTTGGTTTATCATAGACTTGGATTTGGCACTGCGACTCTTGACATTTTTATTATTATTGATTTTCACACTGCAATTCTACGAACCTTCAGCATGCAAGGCAGACTGTCGTCCCGATCTTCGAGCAGGAAGTAAATATAACTATATGTATAAACGCATATATATACACGTATAGTCTCGTAACAGATGCAGAGAAAGGAAGGAAGAAACTAAAGGAGCAAAAGGGTATCAGAACGGCATAATAGTACGGAGTCGTATGTACGAAGACAGCCGAAGATACCCGAAGGAGATGCAGTACGGTTATCGCAAACGGAATGAAATCGCAAAGACGTTTCGCATGCGGTGCCTCACAGCGAGTACAAGGGAAGCCTTGTTGCGAGAAGTATAGTCCAGGACTCGCCTCGGTATTTCAGCGTCGATTTAGCGGCACACCCGAATTATAAATAAGTGCAATATCGCGCGAGTCTTTTGACCCCGTCGAAAGGCAGGGGCCGACTTGAGGATATCGACGGGGAGGCGTAGTAGGGCGGCAGGAACGAGAGGGAGAAAAACGGTGTCTACGCTGCGTTGTCAAAGTCGAAGAAAAATTTTCGTGACGTTCGACGTCTCGAACTCTTACTGTACTCCTTTGGTGGGGAATATAAATTGGATCGAAATTACGAGGGAAAAATTGGCTGCGCGGTCCTATCGTTTTCTCGGGGCAAACGGAGGTCAGGAAAAATGTCTGTCGCACGAGAGAGACACGGACGTCGCGTATATATAGATATAGTATGCGTGGACGTTTATGTGAATAATACGCACAAGGACGCTCGGACGTGCCATTTTCGTGTGAGTGTACGAAAGCCGATAGTGACTTGTCGTCTTAATTAATTCAGATAACTGGAAAATAAAAATTTGATGATCTTCGCCACTTGACTCTCGGGCCACCCGCTTGTTCTTTACCGGAGGCCAAACTACTTTTCTTTATTTCTCTCATTATGTTTTTCATTTGCTTCCCTTGTTCTCTCTCTCCTTCTTCGGTACTTATACCACACTTTGATATACTTCATGCATCTCGTCGTGCAAATCCAGCTGCGGAAATGTGGAAGCGATTCTCGACGACTGGAAAAATGCTGGCGGCTTAGCGGCTTCGCGAATACTTCCAAGAATCGTTCGATTGCGTTCGATGCTCGAGGACAATTGAATCGATTGCCTCGGTAGGTTATTTCAAATAGCGCTATACCCGGTGACTCGTTTGGAACTCATGACATGCTTACACACTCGAGTATGTATGGATGCTTATTATATTGCCAATATTACTTCAGGATAGGGTCTCTGCTAATGATGCTTATATACAGGTGTTATATTCTGTAGGGAAATATATATATGTGTGTGTGTGTGCGTGCGTGTACACGAGTGCATTTTCAATGCAAATATAACAAAGCCAGCCTTTCTTTGTGTCTTTTGAATTTTTTTTTTTTTTTTTTATTTGAACTATGTATTACGTTTTTTGCACACGTCAGTTATTACTGCGCGTTTTATTAGTCTGCTACGAAATCGCATGGCACTAAGACGATTCGCAAAAATGATATGATAGATAGCGATAAGACGGTCAGCGTCGCGTAATTGCATCGTTGGTGCGCCAAGGCCAGGGCTCTAAAGTGCTTCGAACTTTTTGTTAAAAAAAATTTTTTTAGTAACTTTTTTTTTTTTTTTTTCAATACGCTCGTTAATCGTTATACGTTTCACGCTGGATGTCGGTAATACAGTTTATTCGATTTGTACATCCTTCTTTGTACTTAGGTAAGAGTTTTTCTCGATGGCTATAAAAATTCGAAATTTTTTTTTTCAAAATCAACGTGGACCATGAATTGTCGCGTGTAAAAAATTTTGTCAACGTTACTCCGAACGCTGGTACCTCTGACCAATACGAATTTTCATGAAGGGAGTGCGTATATTTAGATAGAGTAATTATTTCGATAAGTCTTATCAGTCGAGGCCCCCGCCAAGTCTTCGGTCGCCGATAAAACTTGTTTTCAACAAATTAATCTTTTTCATTGGTGACGAACCAAGAAAAATCCAAAGATATCCGAGACGCAGCCTGGTAGCGTCGGAGACCTACGATCTACTTTTACGCGAAAGAGAAGAAAAAAGAAAAAAAAAATTTAATTAAATTCACGTAAAATGTCTTATCGGTACAGCGCAACTTGTATACCTATATATACCTCATACGACAGTGAATCATTAAAACCTAGAAAGAGGGCGAGAGGGACTTTTAGCTACTGTAAGAGGAAGGTCAAAAAAAAAGGTACAGCATCTTTCAAAAGTACCTCAGCCAATTTTTCAAGCACCCTTCTTACATTAGCACCCGCCTTAATTCACCGACCGTGTACATACAATTTAGTCGTGGTGCCATTAAAAGGGACTTTTAGTTCATTCGCAACGGTATGACTTCCTACTTTTTTTTTTTTTACGTTTTGTTTCTCGCTACCAAAAAACACCCTTGCAGTTCTCAATGAAACTCAAAAAGTTCAAGTGAACTAAAGCTCTCTCAATCGTTCGCCTCGTAAGAGAAAGAGTCCACTTTGAGCATCGGACATTTTATCAACAGAAGTACCTGACACTCTGGCGTAACTTAATGATTAGTAGATATGTACATATGTATATATATATATATATATATACCTACATATGCACCGTATGAAAGTCATAAGTACCTATCTTCGTATGTACGTACACATAATGTCTTATTTGTTCGACATGTCAAGAAGACTTTCTCATTGGCCGTGGCTTCATTAGCGCTTTTTTATCTTTGCTTCTAGAGTAAATTATACGAATATATATATGTATGTAAGATTCATAACGCCTATACGTAGCTGCATGCAGGATCTGAATAGCAGAAGAAGTAAAGTGTCGTCATAGTAACTTTTGTCATTTGGACACTGTAAGTCAAGCAAAGCATTTATCTTCCAAGAACAGGTACTGAATGGGAACAAAAAAAGAGTCTTTGAGATAAAAAAAAAAGTGTTAATCATAAAAAAAAAACCCAGAATGAACGTCACTCGGAGTTTTGAGAAAAATGTTTATCGAATGAATATTACAGTCTGATAAGAAATAGAAAAAAAAAAAAAGAAATGTCTTCAATGTAAAAAAATGATCAGTACACGATCGTTGCGAATTCTACGTATGCCATGTGCGAGGACATTATACAGTCGCCAGTGAGTAATGTCCACGTGTGTAGGCTTGCCCATTACGTTTGTCATGCCAGGTTTTATTGCCGTTACGTATAGCCATAGTAACGATAGAAATCATTGAATGGGAGTAGCGAAGCACGTGGTAACGCGGTAACATTTCGAAATGACTGAATAAAGTTCGGTAAGCAATCGGGCGGTAAGCGCGAAAAAGGAAAGCCAGCAGGAACGAGAGGTGTGGAGAGAGAAGAGGGAGAGAGAAGAATGCCGTAACGTGACAGCGAGAGGGAAAAGAATGCTGAGGCAGAGTGACGGCGCGTAGCAGCCTAGAGCGAAATGTCTTGAAGGACTAGTTCAATTTATCCCTTTTTTTTAATACCCCCCACCATTTTCCTTCTGTCGTATATATATATATATTTTTTTTTCTCTAGAGAAGATTCAGCCCCGTAATAGGGAAGGGTGCCCAGGGGGTTCTGTCCACCCTTTGTATCACTGAGCAATCACGACCTACCCCACATACGACTCACATGTGAATATACTCTTCTCTCGGTACGGACGTCATTTTGCGCTCTGTGGGGTTGTAAATGCGTCCGCGATGACTGCAGTACCCCCGGAATGACTGATGAACTGCAACAACCTTTCTTCGGGCTTATAGGTCTACGTACAGGCAGTTCCAATTTGCGCGGCACGCCGCGCGAGCGCAAGCCTTTTTATATATAGGTAGATATGTACTTGTATGTATATATATATATATATGTTTGTGCGCGCGCGCGCGTGTGTGTGTATATGGGTTGCATGTAAGAGATTCACTACATAGTTTCTAGACTCTGGTTCAGAATCAGACTTAAGACTTAAGGCAGACCTGCCTTTGAATTTATACAGAGGCTGGCTCCTGCCGATCGTGAGATCTCGGCGCACATCGGAGTAAACTAGAAATCTATCAAATTCTCTGCGCGGCATCAGAAACGACGCAGAACCAGTTTGGTCGGTTCGAATGACCGGGTTGGTTGGTTTGTGCCAAGCTGAACCACCAGGATCACTCTGACAGTCTAGTACGGAAGGGGGGGGGGGGGGGGGACTGACTGTCCAGGGAATAGATACTCACCCACCTCGCTACCTCCTGGAGTATATGGGATATTTGTTGGCGTCTAAAGACACGCGAACGTGTCCAAGTAGCATTGGAAATCATTCGGGCGACTGTTGCATTGCTGGTGCATTGCTGCACTTTTAGGAATTAGCATGGGATCTTACTTGGTATATCGTGTAGGTTGTCGAATCACCTGCTTGGGACTGGTAAAAAGTAGTCGGTTGTTTAACAGGGATGAAAAAGTTGGAACCGGTCGTGGGATAATTTTTGTATGTGAAATTTTTTTTTTTTTTAATGAATTTTGTCAATTTTAGGTATAGCCTGTTTAACTGGTTCGTTGCACCTGGTCAGTATAACTTTTTGTGCTGTTCTTGTCGTAGGTCTAGTCACTGCCTGTCAGTTACTTCTTTTTCTTCACTTTCCACTCTGTGCTTCTGACTCCTCTTATTCTTCTTATGTTACGGGATGCATCGAGTTACGGCGCGACGCACGAGAGGAATCGCCATTGCTTCATGGCTGTACGGGACATCTTCTCTTGGCGGTATCTCGCGTCCACGTCCTTTTGATTGAAGGCAAGATTATCATTGGCGTGACGCAGTCGAGTTATATGCGTATACAGACGCCATCTTTATTATCCGTGAGATAATCGTCGCGAATTAAAGGCTGTGTCTCCCAGGCTTGGCTTATTTACTGGAGGTGGGAGAATCCACATATCGCCCGTTAACTGCAACGAGAGTTGAGAGTAAGTATGCGTGAAAAAAAAAAAAAAAAAAAAAAATGTAAAATTACGTAAACGTCCTGCAACGGTGATTATTACACTGACGGCGTTCACCTTTTATTCAAAGGATCTAAAAAGAGCGCATTTACATCGCTGCGTCTTGTCTGTTTAGCTGGCAGAGCCGTCAGAAAATTTCATTTTATTAGGCGTCAAAAAGAAGCTCGCGTAGGCACGGAGCGTGGGGCAAAGGTGAGAGAGAGAGAGAGAGAGAGAAAGAGTAAAAAGAGATAGAAACAGAGAATAATAGATTCGGGGTTTTGGTACGTCAGGATTTGACTGCGGGGATCATCTCTGGGGATTATGAATACGTCGCCATTTTGAATTTAACCATTAAGCTACCATTTTTCGTCATCCGGCCACCGGGCCGAATATTCTAATCGTTCCGATTCTCCACGCCCGGAATGGAACGCTTAGAAAGGGGACCCGTACGCGCGTTCTCATTGGCCGCCTAAATCCACGGCCATGTTTAGTCGCTTGGGCCCCTCCTGTTTAGAAGGGTGTGACGTCACGACGCTGGGAAACCGAGGCCACGCGTCCCGAAGCGACGCTCGGATTCTTGAAAACGCTCCCAGACTCTAAACGCGGTGTCGTACGACGGCTTTAGTCAATTCAAAAACTCGGTTGCGTCCTGGTATCCGAGATAATTAAATGTTATGACACTGTAAAAAAAAAATTGCTCCTCTCGTTCTACACCTGCGCATATTAAAGACTCCGTTTAGTCCATTGCTCGTCTGAGCGCTAGGCGCTTAAGTATTGCATGGGTCCGAAGTTATGTAGTGTTTAGTAATTCACAAAGAATGCTCGGTAGCCGACGATATCGCGAAGTAACAAAGTACCGGGCTACGATGTTCGCTATAGGTAACGTAGGTAACGCGAAGGCAAAGATGAATTTATTTATGGTCGCTCGCGCGCATTGTATGAATAATACATAGAGCTCCCACCTTTAATCGAAATCGTTGCAACCTCCACCTTCAATCGAGTAGGTTAAAGGTGTCTGTCGTCTAGAACGTCTTTGGTAGAAAAAACAAGAATACTGGCGAGGGGTGACGAAGGGGGCTGTTTTAGTGCGTCGGCGCGAGGCTGGGATGACCAAGATTGAGACAGCACACGTAATAGGATATACTGTGATTGGTTAAGGCTGGTTCCTATGACACGAGTATTGCAACAGCAACGCTTAGATCCACTGCTTTTAAAATAATGCGAACACTCGTTTTCGGAGGCTTCGATTGGCTGGGAGGATACGGTGGGGATGTGGATTCGGATCGGATTGGACTCGACTTGGCCTACGAGACTGGAATCGGCAGCGCGTAGCTTCTAAACCGGTCGTTGTAAAAACTCGGCCTTCGGCGAGGCGGCCATTTTAGAACATTCTAACTATTTGACGGTCACGCGGCCTCGTCGGGTAGCCTAATAAGTGGCCGTTAATGTATTATTCATTGCAATGAAATATACCGTCTTGTGGGACATGCAAAGCGAACTGTTATACATTGGTGCCTAACGATTCTAATGCTCTGACACGTTAATATGCGTTAATAATATTTATATACAAGGTGTATCAAATATTCGTCGTGTCAACCTTTACTCGGCGACCATCGCTTCAAGTATGACCTAACACACTTGTCGATTGCCAGTACAATACATAGTACGTGAAAATTCGATAGCTAACTAGAAGCTAAGGATTTCTATATGGCATTAGAAACCTACCATAGCTCAGACCTAGGCTCTACATCTTCGACGCGCCTCTTCCGGGCTTTTACTTCCGAGAGGAAGATCTGACCGAGCTGATCGGACCCAAGTATTCGGTCCTCACTTCGGCTTTAACGACTTCACGGAATGACTCCGCCCCAGACGTTCCTGACTTCACTCGAAAAGAGCTTAGGCCTCGCCTATAAGTCTAAGTACGAACGCGGTACTCATCGTGCCGATTTTACCTCCTGGCTCTTCGCACTTTTTCTTGCTGGTTACCAAACCGGTATTCGAACTCTGGCGCCGAGTCTAGTTTGACAGATGATCCAAAAGGATGATGATGAGACGGATGAACCTGGTGCTGGATGATCTTGCCGTGGGATTCGTTCACGACAACCCTTTGATACACTTCACCATGAGGTATGGGATCGTGGGTCGAATCGATACAGCATCCCTGAAGAGATCGCTAGATGGCAACGGGTACTGGAGAGCCTGGTTTTTATCACGATCTTATACCGGTCGGCCGATTCGTGGAATCGCGGAATCCACCGCGAGTGCACTAAATGGCACCGCCTGAAATATCTGATTTAATTACATCGATTCTAGGAGACAAAGATCAATACGAATACCTACGGGCTTCTTAATTGCCGTTAGGTCGCGCCTGGGACTTTGCTTCCTTCGGAAATGTACTCCGTTCCTGTTACGCGTGCTGATAATAATTACAGGGTAGTGCGATACGTGTGTTTTGCAATTGAAAAGTCAAAAAATATTTCTGGACCAGATTGAAGCTGCGGTGAATAAATTTTGGACAATGGTCCATATGCGAAGTTGGCATTGATCTCGTGGAGACTGTTTATTATGCGATCTTTTAATTAAATCAGTCAAGCCTCGATGGTTTTATATAATCTATGTAATTATACATCTTATTGCTCCCGCTGTGGCTCTGTTAATATTCAACTTCACGAATGTTACGTCTACCTAAGTGCGAACGTGGTGGGGAAGCCTGCAGCAGCAGTCCCTTCCAAATGTCCACATCGGTATACAGGAGCTTGGATAAGACCGGCCGAAGGAAAGAAATAACGAGGGAGCTAGTGAGTCGCAGTATTTGGGACAAGGTCAGAGGCCCTGCGCACCCAAGCCGAGTGAGCCAAGACACTGAGCTGCACCGAGCTGCAAAACTGCACTTTCACTTCGACTTGCAATGTGCATTTGCGAATTGTAACTCCGTTGCTCTTCGTGCTGCTTCTTGTTGTCCGATGATCGTCAGCGTACGAGGAAGATGAGCGAAAGGTGATAACGAGAAGATACAAGGATCTGGAAGTAAATAAAGAAATTTTGCAGAAAAAAAATATGTTTGACTGCACTTTTTCTTTTATCGTTTATAATTGCATAAGGAATCGTGGGAGACTTTAAAAATTGGATTGAATGCATTAGATATGGTAATGCATGTGTATATATAGATACGTATGCACTTCTACGTAGGTATATGTAATTAAGAAGCGGTCGTTGCATATTCTGCATTTACGGCCCGTTCGCATATATCGACTGCTATAAATGATACACTTGGCTATAATGCATTCTAAAATACTATACTGTCTTTATATTAACTTTTGTATGCGTGTGGGTATAGCGGCGATGCACCTATTGATTTTAAGGATGGACATGCATAAAAGATTATTACGAATGTGGCACGACACATTTTTGGAATTCGAATTCATTCGCAATTACGATGCAGGAATCGAATGACTAATATATCGTGAATTTTGAACAATGATGAATCGAGAGTTGGAAAAATAAAGAATTTTAAGTGCACAGTGCGAACTTAGTGGGACTCGGTGGTACGAGCGAAAAATGGCGATGATATCGCGCGACGAGCGAGCCGGCGACAATGGGCATTGAAAACAGAAAATAAGACCATTGTTCGGTGCTTTTCAAAATCAATATTTGCAAATATCGGCGGAACGGTTTGATTTCGCGCGAAGATTAAAAGTAAAGGAGAACGTCCTCATCCACGGCCAATTCAGCCTCTGCCATTGTCATTATCAGGAGTCATACGTTGAAGTCCAATTCATATATATGCACGCATGAACATACACACATACATAACATTACGATGGAAAACAAAGAAGAAAAAGACAAAGTAAATTTTCATTACGCGTTCCACTAATGCAATTCGTGTATTCATTGTCCAACTATACCTATATGTATTCTCTTCTATCGGTAACAATCGCACGTTGCACGATGCGTTCGATACACGTCAGAAATTTTTCATCGCACATACTCGGTTCGGCAGTGCACATAAGCGTTAGAGGGTAAGCGCAGGTACGTAAGGGGAACGCGACGTGGACCGAGGGAGTTATTTCAGCTTGGAGGCCGCCCGGTTCCCAAGTCGCATTAGAACGCTCAAAGATTATTACTTAGCCAGTCTCATGATCCTCAGGCATCCATAATAATCGCCGGCGACGATTTATGCCGAAGAATTATCCGGCACGAAATCAATTCTTCGATGTCAATCGAGAAGAAAAACATTTAACGTAGAAGCCGATCGATCGAGGATCGAAGGTCGCCGATGCCCGAGGCAATGTGGTTTCCTCGTTTCCTTAAAATCCTTAACGCAACTACCTGGTATAACGGATGGTGAACAATTTATCGACTAGACATATTTTCCGGATACGGCTGAAAAATATAATTCAAGGATTTGATTTTTCTAGATCTTCAATCAATTCGTTTTCTTTTTCTTCTTTTTTTTTTTCATGCCAACTCGAAAACATAACATCACATTTCGCGGAACGCAATTTCCAGTTTGCAAATATACGGAATTTCGAAAGTTTTTCTCAAGGCATATCGACGGACGTCGCGACGCCTTACGTCGTCTTCGTAAAAGTCGCCCGTGTCAGTGTCGTATCCGTCTCTACATGTCGAGCAGTTTGTGCCACTGACTGGCCACTGCGTTTCTAGGACAGCCAGTTTTTCATGCATTTTCGCGATACTTAACGCGCCGAACCTAACCCAACCCGACCTAACCTTCTTTCTTGCCTACATTGAAAATTCCAATTCGATTCATCCATTCCGCAATCCTCCATTCCATAGCCCATAAGACATTCAAATCCCACAGTCTGCTTGGACCTCCTATTATTACCTACAACCAATGCTTATTTCAAAATTGAACGAAGACATCAGATCCGTGAAATTTTACTTTTTCTACCAGTCATAAAATAACGTTCATCCAACAGGACAAATAGGTGCCTGTTATTTGTACATTGGTATTCGAATCGAATGCTTTTACGGTCTCGCATACGTTCCACCTCCATGTATTTTTTTTCTCCTTCTCCACGCCACCCCTCCGCCGCTGTTTTTTGTTACAAACGCCGATACCAATATTTTCCATACTATGATGTTCGCGTAGCTGTACATATATATTTATATATATATATAATATATAGATATACACATATATTCGCACTCGGTACAGAAGCACGAGTATGTGGCACAAGGCCGGCATTAGCATCTCTACCGGTATACCCCCTACCATTCCGCGTCACGGCACAACTCTATCCGCAGAAACCTGTATTCCGGTTATCTTACGCCGGGAACAGAGCCGTCGCCATCCTGGCGGGGCAAAAGACCTCGTCGTCTGCACCAAGCCAAAATCATTCCGGATGAAGACCTCAGTGTGGTCTCTCGTGGCGACTCTTCCGCTTCTCGATAAAGTATCCAACCTAACCTATACTCAATTTTATACAGTAACATTTCTAACGGCTCAATGACTTCTTGACCACCAACCATCCAATCCAACGAGTATTTGACTAAGGACAGGATGCGTCCGATGCAATTCTACAGTCTAACGGCACGGGCATCGCAGCTTCTCGCTGAGAGATTTTATGGCTCCCTTGAGGACTACACTTAACGGGCCAACGGAAAGATCCTTTTAACAGCCAATAAAGATCCAGATCCAGTGGTATTTCCTTCGAGATTCGTACCAGTTCTACCATTTCGTGTTGTACCTTGTGGGTTTTTTTTTTTTTTTTTTTTTTGCGAAATCACTAAAAGTTTATTATATGCCTGTATAGTATTTGCAGGTTTACGTGCGTGTAGTTTGTATTCTTTCGGATTGATACTACCGTTTAACTAGTAATTAGATAACTGTTAAATAGCCATAGTCCTTGACGGAAGTCTATGTAGTATCTACGTGCTATTATGGTTCACTCCTGATGTATTCGATTTGTTCCATATGATCTTCAATGGCAATGAGAAAAGTCGTGTGAGTAATGGGACATGTGTGGCACGTTAACCTGCATGAATAGCTTCGACGAAGAAGTCTCCTACGAGCTCCTGCTGCCTCTTTTGGGATTAGCGTGTAGTCGAGAATTGGTGAGATTCTAGCACGGGTTTCACCCTCTTAGTCCTCTGTGTAGTCTATGGCCAATGTCTTTCGTTGTTCGGGCTATGACAGTTGCGAGAGACGGAAAAGGAAAATGGGCTTCGAGGAATGAATTCTGGGTTATATTTATTGCGTACAATTATTTGATTCTGTAATATCTCGTGGTTGGGATTTTACGTACGATTTATGTACGTCTGGTGAGTGAATTAATTTGGAGGAAAAAAAATTAAATCATCATTTCTAATTCCACACGGCAGAGACTCGAGGATTCGTCGAGATTTACACTGTTGCGGTTGTTCAACTCAATTTCTCGCACCAGACGATTACGACATCCCGCCGGTTTAGATAAACACAAACTTAAGGCCCGAGCACCACGAGCTCGTACGCACTCGTGCATATGTCAAATATGGGTATATGTATCACCATCACATGTGACATCGGGAAGATTGGAAAGTCGATAGTAAAAGTAAATCACGAGCGCACGTAAAATTACTTATAACCCGAAATCGAATTTGTAATTTATATATAAAAAAAAAGAAATTTTTGGTATAAATTTCAAAAAAATTTATTTTCCTATAAACAATACCAAACGTGTCATACGTCGTGCATATAGTCTAGTATTTAGTTCTATTCTATTACTACGAAATACAAGTCTTATTCGTAATTTGTGTCAGACTTAAAATTAAATTTGTATTAAATCTTTTAAATTATTTACTTTCTGGTTTAGTGGGTTTGAATTTTCCCACGCGTGGTTTAGGATGTCGCGAATAATTATACAGTTTTTTAATAGGCGATCGATACCAAGGGAGCTCAGGCAAATTCGTAAGGTCAAGAAGTCGTGGCGGTGGCTATTTGACTGTCGAAAATTCATGGAAAATTGCTCACTGTTTGACTGTACACGCGAACTGTGAATTAAGGGAATGACCTCGTGTGATTTTCCAAATTGTTATTATTATTGCTGGCGCGACATACGTCATACGGAATTATTTAAACGTGTATCGGGGAGTCATTGTTACGGTACTTGTATGAACATTGACTATGCAGCTTTTCAATCTCATATGGAATTCAGTTAATCTGATCGCCGCAGACGACATGTGGGACCCACCGTAGATACGAAATTAATTCCGTCCAAAATACATTCTTATCAGCACCACGTGAGACCTTGGGTTTTATATGATAGCAGCTGTGTTTTGGCGTATGCGTTTATGACGAAACGATACAGGATCATTCAGAAAGTTTTGTCTGTATCGTGATCGTTATAAAGATTTACTTACTACATAAAATTCAATTGCTCGAATTATTGATATTTTTTTTGGTTTTGATTTTTTTTTCTCATCTTTACAATACATGATTGATTGAATATAGTTTTTCATACCACGCATGCCAATATAATAATTTGCCCAAATACACAATGAAAAATATAAATTATAGACACAAAGTAATTCGACAATTTAATATAAAAGTTTTCATAGGAAATTTTTATTTTACAAAATTTTAAACTAACAAATGCAATATTTCTGTTTCTTTCTGCTATGGTATTCAATCTCTATGAATATCCGAGCAAAAATAGTATATACTCCATAAAAAGACCTACGAATAATTTCAACATGAAAAATATATTGTAACAAATTTCAAGAATAGTTTCAATAAATTTTCTCTCAAATTATCGCGCCCCACGTGTATGCTATAAGGCGCAGTACAGGGCGATGTGCTATAGGAGGATTTCAAGGCGCGTGGGCCCGCCCGTCAAATTGGCTTTGGTCGATGCTGTATCGTCGGCGTGAGGTAGGTTAGGGAATCGTTGAATGTTATCTGAACGGACGGTGCGCGTAGACGGCCAGTACGGAACAACATGTTGACCGAGTCAGCGAAACAGACACTTTAAGCAAAGCGAGCAAATTGGTTTCGCAAGAAATATTTTAATTTCAAATACAAGCACATAAAACGGTGCGTACTAATTGCTGGCTTAATGAATATACATACGTTACGTTACCAACAAGATACTCATTGGTGTTGTGGATGATTTAACGAAGAAGAAACAAAAGTGTCTGTGACGAGTAGTGTACACAACGTGTTCCATCGCAATTCTTAATTTTGACGAGGAAAGAAGATCGTGAGGATAACAAAGAGAAAGAAGGGTAAGCGCCATTACAAATATCCCTATGCACATTGATACGACTATAGTGCATCCATGTAAAAAAAAAATGAATAACGAAAATGAAAAATGAAAAAAAAAGGAGGAAAAAAGCCGAGTTAAAAGTAGGAATATTAGAAAAAGGTCCATGTCTTCCTTCAACGGATGATCATTGATCTCCGAACACTGAGTGGATACTCAATTTTTGTATTGATGTTTGCCTATCCGTCATAGCCAGTATACCCAACGTTATACGCAGCGCAGTGCAGCACATCGTAGCACGATTTGCTCAAGTGCAAACACAGAGGGTTCCTACGTTCTTGGTATACATATTGGGGTAGGTCGGCCACGGAGGACAGAGTACGCTTTGTTTGTCAGGAGTGCTTCGAGCACGTAATCATGCCGGCAAAGCATTCCTCTCTCCCTCAGTTTTATTTCTCGATCCCTATCCCTTTTTTTTATCCCTCTTCATCCCCCTTTTATCCCTTACAGCATTCCTCTTTAACCCACACCATCGATATACCTCTTCCTCAACCCCCTCCGTCCCTCCCTCCCACTCTTCCCGTATCCCGGCAAATCCCAGCCAAATTGCATCTGGCCTGTTTCGCAAATCGAGTCTCGATCGAACCGTATTGATGATTCACGACACCTTCCGGCCCTCGCTGGCAGCAGACACCGAGAATTCGCAGGCAAATCTTATCGCTTCTGTTATTTACTAGTCTTGTTCTTCGTAGTCGTAAAAGTGACAGTAATAAAAATAACGCTTATAGGGTACAACCAATACCAATGCTACTGGTACTAACAGTACTACCAACCTACCGAAACGATTGAAGTATCCTCATGTAAAAATGATAATAGAAAAAAATAATTAGATATAAACTTTTCTTCGTTACTGAAACACCCTGTAGAATCAGGTGATCGTATCGTGGAATAACGAGTACCCGGTATGTAGGCTGGTTTGCTGGCCCAGTACGTACACGAAGTGCGCGCCATTGAAACTCACCGAGGCGAGTGAGGTGCACCCGTATTTTTGGGTGACCGTGGCCCTGCCCTCTCTTTAGATACGTACCTGTGTCTCACTCTCTCTCGCTTACTGACTCATTCGCTGACTCACTCTCTCGACCGCTCTTGCAGCCGTGGCCACTTTGTGGTGCATTCTGCCCTCTCGGTTCGCGAATGGAGGCTGAACCAGAGAGAGAGAGAGAGAGAGAGAGAGAGAGAGAGGTTGACAGACCAAGAGGATGAGAGTTTGCCAGAAAGAGAGTGCGAGTGAACACGAGGGAGGATGAGGTAGTGAGAGTCAACGAAGGTGGTAGAGGATGAAGAGCTCGAGTATAGGGAAGGAGAGGGACCTCGGTTGCACTGTAGAGTGAGGGTCAGTGGTACCGACCGTTTTATATTCGGCACTGCACGCCAAGTTAACCCAGGTCAGTGAAACGGAGCCACCACGTTCAGAGACTCGCTACGATACGAGAATCGTACGGGCTGCACTACCTGATAATCTATATACTCGTATATCTTTATATTGACTAATGTAAATAGATTATCAATATTGATATCAGTAATGACTTATTGCTTCTTTGACGTTTGACGAACGTTGACGAAATAATGAGAATCGTGAATGAACTTTAATTGTCACATGTGTCTGGAGCGTATATATTATATATTGTTATATATTATATATTATATATTTTGACATACGTTTGCTACATATGTTTTTTTTTTTTTTTTTCGTACGGGATATTTCAGACGTATTATGTATTGGGAAAACGGTATATGGGAAACGGAGATTTTATTATGGGGAATGTGACATTTATATATATGTATGAATTATGTATTTTCTATGTGACATTCCATCTTATGCGAATTACATTACGGATTGAATTTTTGAGATACGGATGTTTTTTCGCGAATTCTTCGATTTTTTTTTTTAAAGAATTGCAATCATTTTCTTTAATTAACTTTCTATCGTTATTTACTGTATCGGTATAGTGAAGTGCCGTGTGTAATTGAAATACTAAGAATTACGGTAAAAGATCGTGAGGATGTAACGACGGAAAGCGAAAGCGAATGTTGAGACGAGTCGATCGTGTTCTTTCGTCAGGCTCACCGGCCATGGAAAACCTTCCTTTTTCCTACGAGTATATCGTATCGCGCGAGATCGTCAATTTGATATCAGCCTAAAGCTATATATACGTATACAAGATAACGTAAAAGCATTGTACCGTAAAATAACGAAAATCAAGTGAAACGATGCAATTAATCGTTATCAATTTTGTAAAAACCCTGAAAAATTAACAAAAAAATTCAAATACGTATTTCCAAAATCTGCTACGCTAACAACCAACCAATTGCAACGCCAGTTCTAAGCAATGTAAATTTTCAAGTGAAAAAAAAAATAATAAAAAAACAACCGACAAGAAAACACAAGACATCAAAAATACAACCGGAAAACAGCATAAAACAGACACAACATACCCTTCACAAATAAAGGGGTGGCTTAACTCAACCAGTAGTTTCGCCCGTTACCCGCGTTTAAAACAGCTGCCAAATTTCCCTCTCGAACGAGAGAGTGAGAGTGACCCATCGAGAGCGAGTGTGTTCCACATAGCACACACTGTCCATACTCAACACAGCGAACGAATGTTGCACATGCAATCACACGTACATTCAAGTTCCCGGGCCATTTACATGCAGTCGTGCCACCCCGTGGCACTTATATACCTAAGCTGGCTGTATACCGTCCCGTACATCCTATGTACATATGTACATACATATGTACCATACCGAAGCTATACAGTCCCCTCTCTATCTGTACCTGGGTATATTCCGAATGCACCAACATAGACAACCCGTACCTCTCTATACCTACCTCCCGTCACAGATGCATATGCATGTGCAACACCAGTATGCACTCGTGCACCCAACAAACTCACAGCCACTGAATGCATCGTTGCCGGGCTGTGACGCTACCAGCCCGTGTTCCACTGTCGTACAGTGTAAACTCGGCGGCGCCCCACTGCGCAGCCCGGATTGTGTTAAGTTCAACGATTTACGTTCACGTAATTAAGAGACCGCGACTCTCTCGATTCTTGCCAACCGATCCGTATGGGGTCTGTAGACGGGGAATCCGTAAGTTGGCACAACTGAAAATATATCTAGACGCTTGGCCTGCGTCAAATCGTAATAATCATTCGTGTGTATATATATATATATATATATATATATATATAAATTTTTCACATAAATTAATAATTAATACAAAACTTATTCGTTATTGCGAATTAAGTATTTATGGGCAAGATTAATGAATTCATATATTATATCACACGTGTCGCACAAGTTTCGCAAATCAGCGGGGGCAAATTCTACTCTCGTTTCGGGGACTCGTGCAACAAGTAGTAACGGCGTTTATAGTGTCAGCCGGTGGGATATGTTGATGCTATATATAGGTACTACTACGTACATAGAATCGTGAGCATATATAGGTCGAATGAGCAGCGTCAGCTACGGGAGCCAACGGGAGCAATGGTGGCGGCAATCGCGGCGAACCGACGTATGTATGGCTCAGTGTACCTATATGCGAAAACCCGAAAATTTTCAAACTGGGACAAAGTGGGGTAGCTCGATGGTTATATAACTTTTAAATATATAGTAGACGCGTATACTATACGTGGTATATGGGTACCAGCAGTTTCCGTATAAACTGTACATGACTGAGTTTGTATATAGTAATGTGTACGTCTATATATATATATATATATATACGTAGACTCAACATTGCAGCTATCTAACTAGCAGTCTACGTGTACGTATATAACGTATACGCAGGATTCTTTGCGCAACAAGTAGGTAAATCGAAAATATGAACCGGCCAGTGTCTAGGCCCGTGTCTCTTCTTTTTCTGCTTACGTAGTCTCACGATTCTACGTCCGATTTGAATGCAAAACGCGAGAGACTCGTTTACCCGTCTCTGCGCGACTCCAGTCCAGACAGCGCGCAGACTGTAAAATCATTTTGGATCGTTTTAACCTACCAGCGCTGTGCTTACCATATTTTATTGTGAACTTCGAGATTGACCGTTCGTCTAATGTATTGCGAGCGTACGACATTTTGCATATATATTTCGTATCTAATTATCATTAATTACACTTTTTTATCTTGTCTCGAAAAAGTTTACATAGAGTTTACATATTAGACGTTATTTTTATTGGAACAAATAAGTATGGTAATTTTTTTTCTTTTTTTTTTTTTTTTAATGGCGGTTACTTCGCGTCTGCCGTTGTGATTTTTTTTTATTCATTTTTCATTGAAATTTTACAAGCGATAGGTTTTTTTTTACCATTTTTATAGACCGTTTTCTATCGTTGAATTCGTGTCGATTTTCGCCAATGGAAAGTGCTAATTTGCCGAGATGCTGCCGTGACGTTGGCAGTGCAGCGGCTGATACGATAAGCGGAGATACGGTCAAGGCCTCTTCAGAAACGCCGTCCGTTCCCTTTCTGACACGCTGAATACCGCTGAATACCGCTGAGTACAGCCTTTCAGAGACGAAGGCTGTTCTGGTCCCTGTTTCCCTTTCCTCTTGAGTCTCTCTCTCTCTCACACACTCACTCTTTCTTTCCCTGCACTCTCTCAACCCTCTTATGCACTGTTCCATCTACTTTGCATTTCGAATTTGGCATCGTATCTCAAGTGACCCACTGACTTTACAAATAGGTACATTTAAATCTTTTTCGTTACCCTGAACACAGCCACAAATAACAATCGACACTTTTAAACATATTCCGATATATTTGTTACCAGCTTCAAGGCACTTCTTATGCTCTACCTAGTAGAAAACTATCGTTAACTTGCAATGTTGATAAAGTTTCCATGAATTTTGTCGGTTGTATTGAAATTCAAGGAAATCACGAAACTCAACCGGTCGTTGCAGGATGCATTGCATACTAGAGTGCACTTCGGAGAAACATGATATTTGAGTTTATCGCTAATTAATATCGCATGTAGAATCAGAGGAGTCTGTACCAAATAGGTATATATGTGTGTGTGTGTGTATATATATATACGTGCCTTACGTGTAAATGAGACTTAGGTTAGGTTAGGTTCCAAGGTAAACAGACCATTTAGTTAAAGCATAGGATCTTCGTGTATGTCGGCCATTTTTTTTATCCCTTTTCGTCTGTCCCTTTTTTTTCACTTTTTTTTTTCCTGTCAAATAAATAATTCATACGTCTTTCTTCCCGACGGAATAATGTTTAACTGCCACATTTAGCCTTGTTCGCGCTCGCGAGACTTTGCCAATATATCATTGACGTCCCTGGAAACGCAATTTCATTGATCGTTCCATATTCGCAATAATTGCCAAAATTTAATTAAGAGAATTAACCCGACCGAATTTCGCATCGTGAAATATAGACCGATACCACTACGCGATAAAATAAACATTAGTTCGGATTTTGCGAATTGCAAAGAAAAAAAAAAAAAAACAATAGATATCGCCGTATGAATTCACGATATAACTTTGAACGTATTCGCGAATCGGTCCTTGAGATTATCTCGTTATAACTCGATAGATCGAAACATCCCAAAGTCGTGAGTTCGATTCTCTCGATTTCTTCATCGATACGTGCATATACAAAGGTGAAACTATGGCGGTAAGGAAATTCGATAGGGCCCCAAAGGCCCCCAAGGCCCCACGCGTACGGGACTGGGATCGACTTCCCCTCAAATCTAATACACAGGAAGATTTTGTGCGCGAGGCTCCGCCTCCCGCTTCTATCCGACCCATTCTAAACAAATGAATCATGCTCCAAAATGGCCGACTGAATTTAGACGTCACGTGCCTCACTCACTAGCCTCACTCACGCATAGGATACGCACTCGCTGGACTTGGTATATATATATATATATATATGTACACTCGTTCATATATGTATACACGTATATCATGAAAGAGAGAATAACTCTCTTTCTATACCGACTCTCTATGTGTTTCTTCGACTGGTGTACCCTCTTCCCCCCCTATCACTCTCTCTCCCCCTCTCTCTCTCGCAACCAACTCTAGGAGCTTACCACGTTCACGGCTCTATACGTTTATACAGCCAGTCAGTCCCACTGCACGACGTTTGCTATTAACAAAAACACCAGATTACGCGTTCGGCACTGTCGAACGTTGCGCTCGTTTATCATTTCTGAATTTTTGTTATTCGCATCAATATCTCTATGTGTGTATATATATATATATATATATAGCAAAATCAAAGTCTCATAGAACGTCGTCTTACGCGAGTATAAAATTGACGTAATTGTCGAAACGAACGATATTTCGTACACTGTGTAAATATTGTCAAGTATTGTATATATTGTTATGATAAGCTGATAAGGATTTTGGAACAAGGACGAGGAGGGGTTTTTAATACAAATTTTGATTGACCAGTAGGTGGTGGGGGGTCAGGGAGGGGGATCTAGCAGGCCCACTGGGGAACGTGGGTATTGACTCGAATTGGTATTACGTAGGTGACTCCGGTAGGCGTTTGTAAGAAATGAAAAGTGTCTTTTTTAACTTTTCGGTGTAGGACGCCAGCGTTAGCTAGGAAGAGAAAGGCAGCGAGTGGTAACATGGCGAAGTGCGGTGCGCATAGAAGGCCAGAGGAATTTAATGTCAAGTATAGGATTGAATTAGCGAGGATGCCGATGGGGCGCGCCACACTCCTCGTCACGTTTCTGGAAAACACGTTAATTTCGACGGCCATGGCAACGCTCGACGTTGCGTAAGCGTAGGTCGTGATGCCTGCTGTATACGGGAGAAGTCTTGTCGAGTAGCTCGGATGGACCGTTGTGCGCACTTTGGGTATATCTAATCTCCGTGCACTTTTGACAGCCATCTTGAAACCCAACCTCTGCCATCTTGAAACGTATCCCACGTCAGCTACGAATTTCTTAGACTGTCTCAAGGCTCCTGTGACTCCTTGGTCTTTGTGCGTCTTTATTTTCAAAATGTGAAGGTGCATTGGTCAGTGGAAAAAAAAAGAAAAAATACTCGCGCGATATTCATGGGGATTTTATTTTATTCGCGATTTATTTCACTACCTTTGTCGTTGTGGGATGTTATTTTTTTTAGACGGAAAATCTAGATACTTGGACGTTCGTTCGCTTGGCGATTAATGCGCACGAAAAGTAGCGAATTATCGTTGGCGCATGCGATTAATGTTTAAATTTCAAATCGCAGCGGCAACTGCGTTAAATTGTCTTCTATTAAAAGTGTCATGGCCACAGCGCCACAAAGGAGCAGGGATCGTGTGGTTCCCGAACGCTCGCTTGCAGTGTGCGTGCACACAGACACACGCTTGACAATTGCGCGCATACTTGTACGAATTCCATACGAAGCTGCATATAGATATTTATGTGTGTGTGTGTGTATACGCGGTTACGTGCCGCCGTTTATTTTAAGAAGAAGAATAAAATCGAATGGAGAACTGAAAATGACGATGTAAAAAAAATTGGAGACTGAGCCAAACGAAAGAGATGAAAATAATATTTTTTCGTTGAAATTTCTAAATGCATTTTTTACCGTACAAATTTTATATATTGTAACCTAGTATGTTTGAAGACACGATATTGTTGTCATATATTTCTATATGTAAGATGCATAAGTACATTGAATTATGTAAATTGCCATATACGCAGGATAGCTAGATTGTGACTGAATGCTAGAGTAAGAGCCTAAAGGCTGATCTCTAGATTTGATTCTAATGTAAAGGTTATGAATGTATCAACGAAAGATACTTGACGACATTGAATGGCGTAGCTGATGCAGCTCGTGTCGCTGCTGCAGCCAGTGTAGCCGGTCGGATATGAATGAAGAGGAACTTAGGTAGCATCGCGCCTACAGTCACGAGTACTCGCGTATCAGGTCGAGTACCACAAGCGCACCCTATAGCTGAGAAGTGGATCGATGAGGATCGAGAATCGCGAATACTGCGTCTAGGCTGCACCACTGTCATTACCCTGCTCGTGGCGCCTTCTCAGCCTTCCAAGAGTCTGCACAGTGGTTAGACACACAGTGGCAGAGAACAGTAACGTCGATTGGGAAAACCGAAGGAAAGTCTTACGCGGTCCGTGTACGAAGAAAGAACGTGGAGGGGCAAAAAGGGAAGAAGAGGAAAAGAGAAAAAACAGGTCCGACTCTTTCATACCTTCCACCTCAAGTTCCTCATTCAGCTTAAACTCCCCATTCACCGAGCCAAGGACCCTCCGATCAAAGGTTCTCTCTCTCTCTCTCTCTCTCTCTCTCTCTGTCCCTTTCTCCCTCTCTCGCTTCAGCGTACCAACTCCGTAGGTTGAACGAGTTCCAAAACAGAAAGTACCTACGTACCGCCCTGGAGCACTGAGAAATCTCGGCAGACTCTCACCTACCAAAACTAAGCGCGAGTGTAGCCACTTGACTGGTAGACTCCCTTGAAAGACTGTACGGCGTGTTCGTGGTTTTTGGCGGAAAATTCAAAAAATTTCACGCTAAAGGTATGCGCTTTAACGAAAGTCTAAGTAAGGAAGGTTTACGCCGTAAAAGTAGCTTGTATTTGTCGAACGACCAAAGTACCCTAAAAGCTCGATACTTTTGCCCGACCCTGTACAACGAAAGGTACTCACACGGGTGCACTCGGAAAATGTGCAATTGGACCGTCGTCGTCGTCGCCGCCGTCGTCGGCATCGTCGGTGCCGTCGTGGAGGAGACCTACGTATCGAGGTATACCTATAGATGACGGTATTAGTTCTATACGTACACGCCGAATGTCACTGTATCGCCGTGTAGTAGATGGCGCTGTGTGCTCGTGGAGAAGAAGCGAAGGTGGCGTGGTGGAGAGTTTGCAATGTTGGTGCATCGAGCGCGTCGCTGTGTTTGGGTCGGATATACGACGCCATTGGTGGTTGTGTTATTGGTAGTAGTAAGAGCCGGCAATGGTAAAGGTATAGTTACAGTACTGTTGGTCGTGTGGTGGTTAGTTGCATAGGTAATGTATAGTGTATAGAGTAGCGCGACTAGTGGTGGTAGTGATGGTGGGGTTGGACGACGACGCTCCTAGCGCGCAAGCCGCGCTGGCGGACGCGGATGCAGTTACGGGAGCGCAGCGCGACCCAACGCAACTTGCAAAACGCATCCAGCCGGAGCAGTCGAGAGCACTCTCTCCGTATCGCGCGACTCAAGGAAAGGAGGGTTTGGGAAGAAGAAGAAAAAGAAGAAGAAGAGGACGAAGAGGAAGAAAAAACGAAATAGACGTATATATATATATATACATATACATAAGGAGGGGATGGGCGTCGAGAGAGAAGAAAAGCGAGGGAAAGAGGATTAAAGGTTCAGGAAGAAAAGAGGAAGTGGACGAAGAAGAAGAGGAAGAGGAATTCGGAGGAAGCGGATCGAGCGCATGCACGGAATGCACTCACGCACGTCAACACTGGTGGACAACGCGAGTGGGAGTAATTAAGAGAGAAAAAGGATTCCTGAGGGAGATACGTAATATAAAGGAAGTCACGGGAAAAGGAGTTCGGACGAGAAACTGTATATAAGGTGGTTGTCATTTTGATATGGGATCGAGAATGACTCGAGGTGTACAGATTAGAAATGAATATTGTTGGTAAATCGGATTGGTGTTTCGTTGTTCCGGATCGTCGTTTATCGAGTTGTGCACATTGTTGTAAATTGTTTCACGTTGTCTGTGGTGTTTGAGAATCGACGTCGGGAGACGTCGGCGTTTTACTGCGTCGGCACGCGGAGGCATTATTGCGCGAGGCCGCGCGACGAAAAAGGCCGCATTGTACCGGACGATAAAGCAAGGTGAGAAATTGCAGTTTCATGTTTTGAGGTGGTTTACGAATATTTGGAAAACGAAAGCGACAGTTCGTACGAGAACGCTTTTTGAAAAATTAACGCGTAACCGACGCGAGTGAATCGTTGGAAATTCAATCGTCACGACCTTTGGAAAACATCGTCCTGCGTCACGCGTCAAAACAACAGAAAAAACGTCTTTGTTCCCGACCAACTATCGCGCTCCAGATCAGTCGACAGAACGTGATTACGTCCCAAGCGAACGGATGAGACGTAAAATTGAAAAGTTAATTCCGTGCAAAGTGAACGTCACCATAACCTAACAGCGTGCGAGTATTTCCAAAATCAAACGAAGAAATTATCGTGCGGAAAGGTTACGGTCTCTCCTGTGAACCTGTGCCGATCAACAACAACAACAGTTCTATCTTCCTCTTTCTCTCTCGCGTTCCCTCGTGCCTCCCTTCTCCTCTCTCACTCTCTTTCTCTCACACGAGATCCTCACGAGGAGAGGGCGCGCGCGCGCGCCCGCGCAACATTTTCCTTCCTCTCTCCTGTGATCGGTTCCTCACCCGTTCCTCAGCCCCTCCCCGGGCCCCTTTTAGTTCTTCGGTTGGTTACCAGCCTCCACCGGTACGATTGGCCTCGTGCTCGACGCCGATCAAACGCGCGACGCCAGGACGACGCGGACGTGTTTTCACGTGTCGTCGCCAAATCGGAGAAACGCGCAACGTGTGACGCCCCTGGAAAAGGAAAGAAACTTAATTATTATTACTTTGTTACGGGACGCGCATTTTGTATATCCAATCCATGTAGACGGTGGTGTCAAGGTGCGGTTTTAAGAGATGCTAGACATTTACTCGCGTACAACTGCGGGCTTCGATGCTGCGAGCTCGTTTTACGGAATTCCAAGTCGATTCCTCTGCTGATTCTAAGTTCCTCTACTTTCGTCGACGTGGGAAAACACACGGGAGGCCTGCGTGCCCGATCTCTCCTCTGCGCTGCGGATACGACAGTGAGTAGACAGTGATTAATGGCTTTACGAATTTTCATGCTGATCATTGTACGGGGTTAGCATTGGTTTACATGCGTATAAGGTGTCTTTGTGATTACGTGTATCTGATCAGTGAGTGATTAATGGCCAATTTTTCGTAGGACTATTCGTACGTGGCTAAGGGCGCGGGATGCTTTGCTTCCTATAAGGAACCTCAAGAAATCGGTGGGACGGCAGGATAGTAGTTGGTGTATGGAACGCGTGCGATCATGAGCACGAGAGAATTAGTAGTGGGAGGGAGCGATTATAGTGAGATGAAAAATTAACGAACGCATACATATAAGGATACACGATAGCCGTTGTTGTGCGTCAAAATGGCCGAAATAATACAGTCTTATCCGAATAGAGTGTCTACGGTCGTGTTTTTTTTCGTAGTATCTATAAGTGCAGTGACGGTATCGAGCTTTTTCTTGTCTTTTCTCGTTCTTTATTGTTCCTCTTTTTTCGCCTCTTGTTCTTCAGACACTTTGTACATCCACAAGGATTCCTGGCATTGGCGCGTCCGACCGCGTTAAACCGTGGAAAACTCGCTTTTCCCAAGCGCAACTCCCGGAAAGGCAGAATCCGTCCCCTTGGAAACGTTCCAGCGGCATTTTCTTATCGCTGTTTTGTCTGCTTGTTCCCACCTTTTGTACACTTCTACTGTACCGAGTTAGCTGACCTCGATAGGATTTTACCCTATCGCGCGACTCTTAAACTTCTCTCCCCGATTAGTTTCTTCGTCATTCCTTAGCAAGCACGTGGTTCGACAATTTCATAATCCCTAATACCGGGCAAACTTTACCTATAAAAATTATCCCAAAATGTCCTACGCTCGTTATTCAATTTATTTGTAGGACGTCTCGAGGTCTCACGTGCACGTGAATTTTAGAGATCAGTCATTTTTACATCCTACAAATCCCATTACGATTTCTCTTCCTGCTCGTAATGTAAATATTTTTTTCTTTTCATATATTTTATATTACTTTTTTTTCCTATGCCACTAACCACGTGCACCGTCCTCGTGTCCCTATCGAAATTTATCTAATGACGCTTTTCAAATCTTCTTGAGAAATCTTCTTGAGAAGTCAGTACGCACTGTGTACTAAGTGTACAATGTATGTACGTCGAGCAATGGGAGTATCGTATCGCGACTCTTAGTCTATTCTCAGCCTGTCGCACGTCCTTGCGTCGTCGTCCCATGTAAACGGACGCGCGATTACGCCAATTCGCATTAGGCGATCCACGAGACTGCGATACTCGTCGCATCTTTTGTCGTCGCCACGAGTATATAAATACATAGTAATAGTCACTGCTGCAATACCAGCTGCATTAGTAACGAGTATCGTTAATTAAATTTTACGAAATTTCGTTCATCTGGCATTTTCGAGATTTACACGACTTCCGCATTCATGAAAAATGCATTCGTCGCGTCCTTTCTCGCGTATTATGAATAAACCGCCGCTATGAGTGTCCGCGGGTTACATTCCTCTGCTTAAATATCCTTCAATGGCTTTGCTTTTTTTTTTTTTTTTTTTCCATATGTCGCCCGCTTTTATTTTCTTGACGCAAATTTACCCTCTACTTCTCTCTAACGACTACCTAATATCCCACGGAACGATTTTCCACGAGTTTTCTCACAAATTGCAACGACTGTGACGATGCACCTGCATCGAAATGCAATTGCACAAGCTGTACGTTTTAGGCCTCCGCCATTCTCAGCCGTTCCGGTTATTGCTCGTGATTTCTTGCACTCCTATTTTTCTTTATTAATCCTCGGCAAAGAAACTAACCTAACACCGTGACCATGAGCGTGGCTCGTATTTTATACGATGTACACACGGAAATGAATTTTCATATTTACGGGAAAAATCATCATTCTCAACGTGACTGTTAGTCTAGCCTATCTAGTAGTGTTGAATGGTATATGTACTAAAAGTGTAAAATCGACAACGTATAAAATAACTTGTACACGAGCAATTCGGAACGTAGTATTATTTAGTATTCGGAACGTATTTCGTATGTTGTTGAATTTTCAAAAAGTTATTTATATAATCAGACAACTGAATTTTACAGATTTCATGAAAATTTTGACAGCTGCGTCACGCGGTTGTACACGTGCGTTACACGTGGCGCTGGGATAGGGAATATTGACAGTTGGGATTCTATCAATACTGGATCTATGACAATTGTTGGGCATCAACTATAGCATTTGGTATGACTGAGCAATATTAAGAAATTTAAGTATAAAATTATTTCAAAATCTATATAAGCGGACGCTTCGACGACTGACTGTATGTCAGCGGACAATAGTGTTACGCTTTGCTTCACGACTTGTGCGGAAGTGCATTTTTTTTGCGCTTTCTGCTTTGCTCGTGTTTTGTTTTGGTGGTTGTCATAATTTGAATTCAAGTGACTCCGCGAAACGCGAAAACGCTGCGCTTTTCTCACCAAGACAAAAAGGATCGAGGGGACATGCGCTGAATTTAAAGTATCTAATTATTCGCGTTTTGAAGGTATAAAAGGGCAGCTGTCATCCACGCGCCTAGAATTGAAGCGCTTTCAAATTTTTTTTTTTTTTTTTTTCATAGTTTTTGAATACTGCAAAAAAAAGTGTACACGTGACGTCATCGCGACACGAGGGTATCAAAATACAAAGAGGAGGTGTTAACGCAGAAATTTTTTTTTTTTTTTTTCCTTTGTAAATTCGCGAAATTCGTCACAAGTCGAAATCGTGGAAATACGCATACAGAATCCGCACACTTCTAATTACACACAGTTGAAATGCAAAATGCGAAACTCATTTTGGTCGAATTGAAAAATTTTCGTGAAAAAGCCCCCACGGCACGTTGAGCTTTTCATTGCAGTCACGAGCACACGCGTGCTTAGTAATAAATTTTGAGTAGCACGGATTCGCAACGTTTCGCAGTAACGTAAACGCGCGTGAAAATACCAGGGAAAACGTGGCAAATATTAGTCACGAGAAATTCGCATTGACGCTTCTGCCGGATAGGGTATTTTACGAGTTTAGCCCCGACCATAATCGTAGTTGCAACGCGTCCAGGAAGTGCCTATAAAAATTTCTGCCGAAACCGAAAAAAAAAAACAAAGTTGTTAAAAAGAAGTCGTAGATTCGCAACTAAATTACAGCGAAAATTTAGCTACGTGAGACGCGCGTCGGTCATTCCGTTTCTATCGCAACGTTACTCGCTTTAGAAAGCTAAATTCGCTGTATTCAGTAGGTTAAAGTAGAAAATTCGGTTTGACCTCGATTTAGATGCACGTAGCGTCAAAGTCCCTAGATTGGTGTATATCGACGTGGCGCGAGTCGACTCGAGCGAGAGGTTTGCACGACATTCACCGGTGTACGCCTGGTTACATAGTTAGCAGCGCCAAAACGTCTCTAAAAGAGATTCGCCGTACTTCATTAAATCGCCATTAAAAAATATTGTAAATTTATTTCAAAAGATCATCCCATCACTTAAAACCATAAAATATTCAAACCACCCAATATCCCACGTACCACTAACAAGGTGTCTTACTACAGTCCCCAAGACATCCGCCTACCTCGATACCAGAAATGGGACTAGAAATAAAACAAGTCCCAACACCTAACCATACGCAAACCTAAACCACATTTCTCATGTGGCTGACATCAGTACGACCCCAAGGTGGTCTCCTCCTCTGTCGTGAATTCCCAAAGGAATTCTCATGCCAGGGGGGAACGGAGAAGGCAGCTGAAGTAGGAAACCACTCTATCCATCCATGCTGCAGCTTTCCCGTGGAGTCGCGAACTCTGGGTCCGCTGGCCTCGAATTCTAACGGTTCATCAGGGGGGCCCCTCGTCATGCCCGCCAATTGCATCTCCCTTATCCGAAGACACACCGATTGCACCATCCTCCGATCCTCCCATATATAAATATAATTTTCACCATGAATTCTTTTTTTTTTTTTTCTCTAAATACAAAATTCCCTAGACTCCTAGGGAACAAATTTTTCGGCTCGACACAACTTGGTGCGTTTCATGGTTCCTCTTCGTATATTTATCGTATAGGAGGAGCATATAGAAGTACCACATGTCTATGCTACGATATCACGGAATATAGAATCGTGTGTGTCTCTGATTCCCATATGCATGCGTAAACTCGTGTGCATGTACGATGTATGGGCATCTGTCATATAAGTGTGGCGTTGCAGTTGAGGTACTGAAACACACTGACGTGTCACGGCGTAGCATTTAACTGCAGTGACATTCAAAATACTTAGCTTGAGGCGGAACGAACGCGACTGCGAGACAGTATAACGTTGTAGGGAATTGGAGAGAGGGGGGTGGGGGTGGGGGAGCGACAACGGAGGTAGTGGAAGAGAGAGAGAGAGAGTATTAACGTTGTTTGAATATCTATATTCATGTGTATTATTGTAGTATACATATGTACGCGAAAGAGAGAGAAAGAGGAGAGAGGTACCGCGAAGTTGCGATGATAGGAGTAGGGGGGGCATTGGGCATATGGAAAGGGGGACAAGGGAACAGAAAGAAGTGTAGCGAGGGGGGGGGGGGGCGCCAGACACGAGTTAGCAAAATGGCCGACAGATTTAGACTTATGTAACTCCATGTGCCGAACGCGGGTTGGGCCTGTTCGTAACGACACTCGTCGCGAACTTATATACGCGTGTGCGATTTTTTAAAACTTTTTTTGAGACAATTAAAAGATTATATGATATATATATATGTATGTATGTAAATTTATTGTAGGTTTCTTGAGTTTTGTTTTTTTCTTTTTTTTAACGAATTCCCAATTACCTATATTGCCACGTATAATCAGATTAGCGTGTAGGGAACCTTGAGAGAATTTTGAACGGTTTCCCTGACTGACGAATTTTTATCTAAGCTTTGTCAACGCTTTCTCTGCTACACTTTGTTTTTCCTTTTTCTTGTGACAATCTTCAACTCTTTTACGTCTGCTAATCAATTTCGCAAACGGAACATTTTTTCCTGTCTACTTTCTTTCTAAATGTAATCCAGGTATACAAAAGCGCAGTCGCAAGATACGTATTTACGTGCAAATGCAAGTTACTTCCATGTATATATATATATATATATATATATTAATTCGTGTATGTATATATTCATTAATATACTAGAGATGGAAAAGCGATGCAGTACCGTTACGTTAGCGCGTACCGGATAACTTCGTGCGTAACGCGTATTGCCAAATGGCCGACATAAAAAGTAAAATAAAAAAAGGGTCAAACGATCCTGATTGCGCGGCAAGTTTTACGAAATTGCCGTCGCACGATTCTCATAAGAGCGTAGCAAAAAGTAGGCCTAATGTCCTCGCGGGTAACGTTCTCTCGCCGAGAAGTACGTTCTAGAGAGCGGCTAATGGTGCCCGACTCTATTAATATTAATAATGGCGAAAATCAGGCCAATAAGAACAGCCCGAAGAGACCGGTAAGATCGCGCGTATTGGTTCGCGCACACCGAACGAAATTACCAGAAGCTAATTTGTTGCGCAGTCGACGAGCGTTCGTTGCACGTAACAAAATTCCCTAGATCCTCCATCCGTCATAGGCAACGATGCCCTAGTCGTTTCCTTTGTATCGCTTCTAGTAATTCAGTACTAGCCTGACCGACCCTTCTTGGAAATAAAAGGGCGCTCCAACCTTCGCCAGACACACTTTCTATTTATAGAAAATTCACGATCCTCGCTATACCTCGTTTCAGTGCCTACCTAATTACCTTCATGATCATTACCCTACCTCCTCTTCAACGAAACCATCTTAACCCGCAGTCTTCGCCTGCCGGCAGTTTCTTCCACGTAAAGTAAAAGTGCACTGTAAAGTATATACGATAATCGACGACAAACATTTTTTTGTCATTGTTTCTCACTACGAGAACGCTCATCGAATTTTCTTCCTATGTTAATTCTTCGAGTTCTACTTCGGACGCGAATCGAAACGGGACCATAGGCAAGCCGGTTCTATGCATCCATACGGAAGAAGACCCAAGGTGTATACGAGAGCGGGATGGTTTGCCTACACACACATATATATATATATATATTCACATATGCTCACAAATGCACACGTGCGATTTGCGAATATGGCAACGAGTTAGCAAGCCAGCAAAGCAGCCAACCCAACCAGCTTAGCTAGCCAGGGCGAAGCAAACACAACACACGCGGTTTCTAGACACGCGACGCACTGTACGCGGTTGCACGGTACGTGCATCGTGTATGGGTAAAACTGTATGGACGTGTATATATGTATATGCGTGCGTGTATATATTCTATCTAAGTGCATATACGAGCGTAAGCTCCAGATGAGAGTGGGAGTATGTTTTCGCCACGGACAGTAAAGTACGCAAGTGCATTTTGTTCGACGAGTCGTAGTGGCACTGTCGGCATCAGGAACGTCCCCATTCTAGTTTGGCTATCTACATCATTTACGTTTACGTAACCCGCGGAGAAGCCGGCCACTTGACATTTCGGGTAATGCAGATAATAATCTTATGGTTCGCTCGAGATTCTACGACTGTCGTACGGACGCAGTACGGTTTTCGGATTGGGGAATGATTCGAGTTATTCGCACGATGAAATATGGACGAATTTTGTTAAACGAAATTTTCCTTTCGTTACTTTTCTCTTATTGTTCTCGCTTGGCCGATGCTTCTGTTATATTACGAAGAACGAGCTACTGCTCGATTCCGTAGCGTTACGCTCCTCGTGGTTTCCCACGACGCCCGCTGCATTTCCGCAGGAAAATTGCACGGCAACTTCGACGCTCTGCACGGGCCAATGAGTTTAGACCGAACCCCCGTTTTGCGCAACTGGCTTGCAGACCCTTCCCCTTTCTACGCGAGGTCTGTCCGTGTTGTTTCGCCATTTTTTTCTTTTTTTTTTTTCTGTTCAATTCACCAAATGCAACAGTTCGGAAAAGATTTTTCGCCGCGAATTCGGTCTGACGGTCGTATTGCGGACCTTTGTATTTTGTCGCGTGCTAATTAAAAAAAGAGAATTTACAGAGGGGATGAGGACACGAAAAAAGAGACCTGCCGAAAAAAGGAAAAAAATACTCTGTCGCTAATTGTTGGGAATTTATAGCGAGTGATACCCGCGCGAGCTACAGTCAACAAGTTGTCCAGGCTCACCACTACTACCAGTGGCATCGGTAACAACATGGCTACCACTACCAGAGGCACCAACGGCAGTGGCAATACTACAGTGGTATTAACAGCAACACCCTGGCGCTCCCCCAACTAAATTTCACTTCCTATAATTATTGAACGTCACACGCCCGAGCTGCAACCGGCTAATTTAGAGACCTCGCTCATTCGCTTTTTGCATTCGTGGTTTGATCCTGTGTCGTTACTTCTCTGGACCCTGATGTTTGCTGAGATTTTTCATATAGACATTTCGTATTCTTTAGAAAATGTGCGCGATATGAATACAGAAGTCTATGACACTTGGCATACGTTTAATACGGATGAGACTAAGGGATGCTGTGCGTTATAAATATATATATATATATATGATGTACGTATCGGATGTTGAACTTATATTAGTCAATCACTTCTCTGCATATCGAATTTACGTGCCTCTCTTCGTGATTCTCAATAAAGGCCGAACACTAGATGTAGGTGTGAAATGCGTAATCAAAGGATTCGTAGACGCGCGACGTGAGGAAATAGAATTCTTGTCAAAGGAGATGAATGAAATAGAAGGAATAATGAAAAAAAAAGGGGGGGTAAGGGGATGGTGCAGCGGGTGGGCCTTTGCAAGGTAAAAAAAAGAAGGTGCAAAATAACAGTCGCCAGTAGACATTAATTTGCAAAGTCGTAAACAAGGTGAGGCTGTCGATACTTTTAATAAAATGCTACCAATTAAATTGTACGATGGGGGTGGCAGTGGGAAGCAAGGGTTGGAGAGTGACGGGGGTATGAGTTTAAAGGGGTTTACGTGGGCGAGGAGTATCGGGGGGAGAGGGAAAGAAAAGGTTGAGGTAATATCGAACTCATATTTTAGGTGGATGAGGGAAAAAATCGAGAGGGTGGTGGGGGGCCGGCTGTTCGACGTCGGTATCGGCCGCGACGGTAACGGGGGTTGAGTAGCTGGGGAGTTGGGCTCGGTTGGGGTGTTCAGAGGTCGAGGGGTGGGAACGAAAGAAAAAACGAGAAATTGGGAGAAACAAAAAGACGTCGTGTCTTCAAGGGTGGGTATCTAGTCGTGACGGTGGCCGGTGGTAGCTGCAGCAGTATCCGCTACCGATGGGGGTGGTTCCTGATGGTAGTGGTAGTCAACCCCCTCCCCTCCTCCCGTCGTATAACGTGTATACGCGCGACACCCCTACTTTCTAGGATCTACCCCCACGTAACGGCAGTCCTCCGCCTTTCACCTTCTCCACCTCTCTGTCCTCTTTCTATCGGACTTCGCGTCCTCCAGTCTCCACTTTCTTTCTCCTTCAACCCCCATCTGGTCGTTTTTGAAATTTTTGAATATCCGATCAATAGGAAGCCTGGCGTTGCAAGGGTGAAAAAAGAAAGAGACAAAAATACTTGAGGACGGGGGGGGGGAGTATCAGGGATGCCGTAGGAGAACGAGCTACACTGCAGGCGAACAAGGTATCCCGTGGGGGGTGTGGAGGTGCTTGGGGATGCTAGGGGGTACTGGCACTGCCAGAGGTAAAAGGGAGGAGGGTCCTCCCTTGGTACAGAGAAGGCTCGAGATGGGCAACTAGTTGGAGCATCGCGCAAGATGAATACCGTCAGTTCTGTCGCCTCATCCCTTACTTCAATTTATCATTTCCTTCGAAGAACACTAAGTACGTCATGGCATACCAATCCCCTCCCTTGTGCCCATCTTCTATTAATTATCATGTGAAGTTACGCTGCTCGTTAAGGTGCCACCCGTCTACTACTTCAAATTCGACTCGTTCACTGAAGATACTCTTGTTCCGATATCATCCCTCAGGAATGGGTAGTTTCAAGCACGGATGTACTCGTCGTGTCTGCTGCTAACGAAAATCTTGGAAACGGGCTAGCTCTTTGATCAGAGCTTTGAAATTTACACTCGGTTCATCCCTTATGCAATTGATTATGGAGCGTCTGTAAATTGGATGCTACAGATAATACCAAGTATCCATTTTACACTGATCCCAGAAAAGAGTATCTAGTTTATATTAATTTCAGAGAGAAGAAAAGAATGGTACACACGGTCGTACAAGGGTAGCCATTGGGTATATAGGGGTGGATTGAAATCAAAAAGTAGAATAGGCATGTGCGTGATGAGCCAGAAAAAAAAGAAAGTACCTACGAGTGATGGCCGACAACCCCTTTTTAGCCAAACTACACACCCCTTATTCTCTGCCCTTCTGGTACTCTTTTTCTTTTCTTTTTTTTTTTACCAACGTACACCACCTTTCATCGACCAACCCTACTATCGTCTTCACGAGGGTCGCTCGCATGTTTTGAAGCGTTCTATAATTGAGACCAGGACCGGCGGGGGGATCGATAGCGTTTTCTTTTTTTTCTCCCCCCCCCACCTCTTTGTCTCACTCACTCTTCTTTTTTTTTTTGGTGGGAACAAATCCCGAGCCGGTATGCCGTGCTTACATGGGGGTTGTAACGCCGGAGAGGTTCGGGGTTGTTTTTCGACAAAGAGGCGACGCTTTTTTATAATTGCGTTTTTAATTTGATGGATTCTTTGATGCATTTCGCCGTGCTTTCAAGAGCGCGAGAGCTTTTTCTGGCCGTGTGGTAGAAACTGCCCTTCCCGACCGCCACCTATACTTGACTGCCACGTTGCCACCCTGGTCCTCGCAACCTCGTGCAACAGAGAACCTGACTTTTATGTGTCTCTGCCGCTCGACTAATTTACTTTCAATGCGATTTCTAAAGGTGTTTCCGTAAGGGTGGTTTACAGGATGACGTGCCTCGACGCTCAAAGTTCGACACAGGGGCGCGCGCACAGCCAGGAGCGAGGGTGACTGAAAAAAAAAAAAATATGAAAAAATTGGAAATACTCAAATATAATAAGGGAGGGACAGACATTTAGAAATTTAATAGATAGCGAAACAAAATCACTGAAGACGTGAATCATAACCACTCAACGAACATAAGCATTCCTAACCTTGTTTATTTATGTGCTTGGTAAAAATAATCAAGTCATTCGAAAAAGATTTACTGTACGATTTTCTAACGATTGTCTAAAGTAGTTCCTATGATATTATAGTGTCGATACTGCCATTACTATTACCACTAGTGCTATATACTACTATGCTATGCTATTACTGTATAGTAAATAGTAATACTATTACTATTACTATACTATTACTGTTAGCAATAGAGTCAATAGTATTTGCATAGTGCAAGAACAAATCTTAGTATTTGCTAGTTAAGTCGTAATGATACTCGTATGAGAGATTTATGATGAGAAATTAAAAAAATAATTTTACATGTGTTTTCTGGTATTCGTTAATGTGATCTAAACATATGCGGGGCATTGTAAATAAATTTAGAGTATTGTAACAATTGCTGATATACTCGGTATCGATCGTATGGATCGTAGATGTGAATGTAGAATTGAACTTTCGTATCAAAGCTATTGTCTCGTCGACAGACATTAGCGAATTTCGTGAGCGATCAGTTGACTGGCCATAGGTGAGAATATCGAGAGAGTTAAATTTAACGTATACATGTACTGTGGGGGAGAACAGGGACATTTGTATGAAAAAAAAAAAAAAATTGCAGTGTCAAATGCATCGAAGCCTCAAAAAAGTGATGAAAGTAAAATTGAGCCCAGGCACGTATGTGTTTAGAGAAAAAAAAAATATAGCGAATACATTGGTAGTTTATTACAAATCGCAGCTGGTTTTTAACCCGGTTATCCATTTTCAAGCACTTCGTGTATATCGGGACGCTTGATAACATCCGTTGCAACGTGCATTTTTTTTTTTTTTTTTTTGGAGCGAATCGTTATATTTAGTGCAAGAGCAAAATTGCATCCAAAACGTTTGCATCTTTTTTTATCCCATTTTAATGAAGCGCACGCGACGCTCGTGCTGATCGAACTGGGTTACGTTTTAACGGTTATATACAATGATTGAAATTGTTCGTATTTATTACAGCTTATGGCAAAACTTTCAATCCATTAGCCAGCGTATCATAATTTTTCAAGTAGAAACCAATTAAAATCCCACCCCGTCGGATTTTCGTGTTTGCTTAACATTTGCCAATCCTGCGCGTGCTTCCTGCGATCCACTGCTCATATTCGTTATGAAAACAGCACCGAATTCGCATGCCCTTCTCTGATCCGTCATTTTTCGCATCCCGCAGACATTGCTGGGTAAAATTATTGCACGTTAGTCAGACTCAAAAATCATAAAAAAAAATATTGTATCGATTAGACAAAAAATTGTTTGGTTCGTCCAAAAGCATCCAGCCTCTTCCACGGGGAAGAGTAGTAGCGTCTGAAGTGCTCGGGTCATATCCCCTTTATGTCGACGACGTCAGGTACGAGGGAGTCGAAAGAGGAAGAGCAAAAGAGGATGAAAAAGGGAGCCAGAGGGAACGTGCTGGGTAATAGCGAGCGAGCAAAGGAGCTAAGAACGTAAAAGTGAAGTCAAGAAGAAAGGGTGTTACAGCAAGGGAGAGAGAGAGAGAGAGAGAGAGAGAGAGAGAGAGAGAGAGAGGGGGAAGACCGACAAGGGTACCCAAATTTAGAATAAGAAGAAAGAGAGAAGAAGCCTAAATTTAGTAGAGAAGCAAAGTATAGTCGGACGAGCGAGCGGATAGAAGTTCACGGTGCTTTGGCAGGCGGCGGTTTAGGGTGGTGAAAGGAGAGGATAGCTCTGGCTGAGGAGAGCGGCGGCGGACGGCTGGCAGTGCTCAAGGGGTGCAAAAGGGGCCGGGGGTGGTTCGAAGGGGGATAGAGCGAACTGTTGCTTCTCCAAGAGCATGCCGCACTGGCGCGCCTAACACAGGATTTTCGAGAGCTCCAAATAGGATTTAAGCATTTCTACCAGTTCCGTGCAATTTTGCAAATTTCTTTTAAAACACACGTCGCCACTCACTATGGTCCAGAAACAACAAGAGCTAAACTGACTTTTCATTTACGTTTATTCGACATTCAAATTCGTCGTGTTAAACTTTTATTTATCGGCTATAACACCGGTTACCCCCCTTCCTTTACCTTCGACCCCTTGTACACCTGTACAATAAATCGTAGATTTAACAAACCGACGTTTCACCAACGCCACGATAGTCGCTAGCGACGAAAATCAAGGTGTCACGGGAAGGGATGATTGTATCGCCTTGGAGAAACTTAAACACGTTGCTATAGTGTCTGTAATGTAGATATTGGTTTCCGTTCAAGGACCAGACCCATGGTTAGGTTAGGTGGCTGATTAAGATAGTGAGGTCAGCACGGTAGTGAGAAACTAGGAGAGTGGTATACTGTCTGTTAGTGAATGCACCGAAGGTAAAGCAGAGAGTGTGGATAGATAGTGTAACACTGACACGGTACGGTGATCGGTCAATTCCCATGGACTAGGTTAGTTGCATGTACCTTGAAAAGTGCTTAGCAGCTGGAATGCAGTAGCTATAGGGAACGCGTCTTTTTTTTGTACTCTTTCTAAAGGAAAGAAAAAGTTTCTACAGTTGTTTTTACTCTGTGCACTTCGTCCACAGTCTTTTACGGAGTGTCTCCAGTCGATTGCACACGCAATCGTTCCATAAAATCGAATGGACTCTGTTACATGTTAAATCAAGCGCCATTATATTAGTGCTTAGAATTGCATTTCGTCGATACACGATAAAAAAAACACTTGAGGAATATCTTAAAGCTTTTCATTCCCTTTGCTCGCACATAGCCAACGTATGTCTATACCAGGCATAGGGAAGATGGACCAGGGTAGTACGTGGCATTTGCCCCTGGGTCTTACGCAACTAGAAAAATGTAAGAATGCACTTATGGCCGTTAAACTAAATCGCAATTCTTCAAGTGCAGCCACACGACGAGTCTTCTCGATAAGTGAAAAGATGCACCGGAGCACGCGTCCGTCTTGCATTAACCCAAACTCTTGTTGCAGTTTCGCGTTACGTTTACGTAACTCAGAGGGCAGTTAGTAGATGCATGTATACCATAACCCAAGGAAATCAGGGACGATATAGGTATAGTAAGAGTCAAAGGGTGCTAAGGGTGTTTAGTAGATCGTGTTGCAGGGTTTAGATGCACCTGTATGCACTTGGAAAAAAGCGTATAGTAGAAAGCGGGTAAAGTCGATGTATTGGAGGACGAGGTAGAAAGGGTGGTTAAGGGGGCGAGGATGAGGGGGGGGGGGCAGTCGGAAAAAAGCCGGTGTGCCGTTGGTACGTAACGTAAGGGTAGTAAGACAGGCAGGGAGGGGAGAGAACGTAAAACAAAGTAACGACGAAATGCACTTCCCCGCGAGCGCCGCGGCGCGACCGAAGGGAAACGTCGAACGAAACGTTAAAAAATGGGAAGAGGAATGAGTGGTTGGTGGGAGGGGGGGGGGTGCTAGAGACCCTGCACAGGGCAGAAGTTTCCTGGTGGGAGCTACAGAGGATAGGGGTAGTATTGGGTTAGGAGAAGGGAATGGGGTGGACCGGGAGGTTATGACAGCCGAGGTATTGAGCGGATCCTTCGTTAAAAAAACGAGAAGTACACCGCTGCTGAGGCGCATGGAGGGGTGCACGGGGGAGGTAGGGCGGGTGGCTGAGGAACGCCGACAGAGGACCTGGAGGAAGAGGAAGAGGTACAGCTAGAGCTAGAGGCAGAGGTTGCTCGAGGCTTTACTAGTGGTGGAAGCTGGTCCATGGGATGAGACCAAGTAACCGAATCCAACGCACCCTTGCCTCTCGCGCCCCTGGGGAAAAAACTGAGTGCGCGAACCCTCCTCCCCCTCCATACTATTTCTCGTAGCTCGTCCTGGGCTCTTTTCCTTTTTTTTTTCTCTTCCTCTTCCTCCTCCTTCTTCTTCTTATTTCCCTACCCTTCCTCTTTTCTCGTTTGAAATTCCTACTTTTCCCTCTTTCGTTCCCATCCTCCCTCTCCGTTCACCGTTATCATCCCCTGCGTATACGCGTATGCCCTGAGCATTGACTATGTATGTATGTACGAGAAAAATCGTCCCTCTCTACAGCTAGTTAACTAGAGCCCTCTATAGTTGAACTCTGAAGAAACATCCCTCCCAGTAAGGGGATCCTCTTTTACTTTGCAGTCGTAATGATTTCGGGCTGCCCGGAAGGGTTGCCAGGGTGCACCCGGCAATGGATAATTCATATGTGGCCGACGGGTGAATTTCTAGCCGAGGATTATAATGTGAATTTCTTCGTCCTACTGTACTTCGTCCTACCCCCTACCAGGGGTATATAGGAGTGGGTGGGGTTTACCGGGGACCTTGTGCATGTCTACCGTCGTCCTTCCCCACCTCCTTTCAACCCTTCCTCCATGTATCGCCCTTTAATTTTTTCATGACGAGGAGATGCACAACCGACGCCGAGAGACGGCGACGCGGGACGACACCCTGAATTCGTGTAATGGGAAAATCGATTAGGAGTGCTTGCTAGGTGTATTGCTATACGCTTTACGTATGTAGTATATCCATTTATACATAGAGATACGCCGTATAGCCAAGCGCGTACGTAACGTACACGCGCTCGCCCACACTGCGAGAATAATGTTATTTTCATTGCAATTCGTGCAATTCCGTGTAACGAGATGAATTTGTCGACGGCATAAATATATTGGGTATTATTGCGTGCAAGCAGCCTCGCAATACCGCGTGAATCCTAGGTTTACCTCCTTTTTACCTAAAGTAGGACGCAGTAATGAAAACGTATGTTCCTCGAGAGTTTTTAGTAAAATCTTAAAATCTATCCCTGCTTACACAACGTTCTTATTCACTTTCGCTGACATACCAGGCAACCGGTATTGATTTCTTTATTATATAATTAATTCTCAATTCAAACCTTTCGTCCCTTCCCGTCCCATTGGCATAGCGTATAGTAGAACCGATGTTCAAACTGTACTGCTACCTTAAACCGTTGATATTTAACCGTGTCGAATATTACGTAAAAGCGAAATAATCCACTAAATTGGATATTATAGTCTGCTTAGAAAAGTTCCTCCGCGTGTTGTCCATGTAACGTCCTACGTATGACGTTATACGTAATAACAGTGGACGAGCATCGAATCGATCTAGGCGCCGGGCTATCGTGTAACCTCAATCTATTCGCAATGTCGTCCATGTTACTGGACGGTATATTAATTGATGGAATTAAACGGTTTTAATAGAGAAAACTTGGACTTTACTTCCTCCTCGAGTCTTCGCTCGCTCGCTTACTGGTAGGACTATTTTAATTTTACGCGGATTCCCAGCACGAATTAACCGTCTATTATTACCCGTTGAATTTCCCGGTATTTGCGCGGCCATCCGCTAATGTCATTATTAACGTCGTTATCGTCGCGAATCCGCGCGCAGGTACCACGAAGAAGAGCACTTGGACCGTGTAAACAGCAGTTTCCCTCGATTGTCGGATAGCAAAGAGAGGAAAGGGAGATTGAGGTGATAACAAGAGGGAGAAGGATGTAGCGCAGTGGTAAGGGAAGGATAGAGCGAGAGCGAGAGAGAGAGAGAGCGAAAGTACGCCTGGTCGAGGGTGAGGCTGAGTGTAAAGAGAGAAGAAAGACGGAGAGAGAGAATGAAAAAAGAGTGAACAGCAAGAAAACGCCCTCGAGCATTTCGAGGAGGGCACAATTAAAGAATTAGTCAGCGCCAAATTAGTCTACGAGTTGCGCGACTATTCGGTATCGATCGCAGTCCTTACCTACTACCCTCTCTGGGAATAAAAGAAACAGTCGAGCAAAAGGGATGAGGCTTGCGGCGACTAAGAGTAAGAGATAAGGAAAGAACTATAACCTTATAGTTCTACTACTACACCGTACGGTACGCAATCTTAGTACCTTAGAGTCAGAAGGTGTAACGAGAAATCGTAGAGTGTTTTTCGTGGTAAGGGTATGGTTGTGAAATATCCCTAGATCGATTGTGTATCCTAGTGATAAGTTCCCAGGACTGCTTAACAAGTCCGATGGAATCTGGTACTGGGACGTAAACGGTTCTTACATGTGGCAGGGATTGAATCAGTTTGTTTTCGAAGGTGGCAGTTGATGTTGCCGGTAGTTTAGGTTGGTAGCTGTAGCGGTGGTGGTGGCGGCTATGTGTCCCGGTCGCGAAATGTAGCGATGGAGGAGAAGATCGAGTTCGCGAATCAGTGGGGAGGGGGAGGAGCGGCAGGTACTGGTAACAGTAATAGTAGTAGTAGTAGTAGCAGCTAGGGCTGGAGAAGGTTGAGGTGGGTATTGAGGAGGTTGAGTTCTACTAGGAGTACAGGGGGGGGTGGTGTCGTGCAGGGGAGGGGTGCAAGGGCAGGGCAGGTGGAAAGGACGAGGGCGCAGGGGCGGATGAAAGGACGCTTACCAGCTACTACCTATTGATCGCCAATTCTTTTTCTCTTGTTGCATATTAGGCGCACTCTGCTCCTCTTTCCCTCAGTCTCCCATCCCCGTATTACGCGATGCCACCCCTAGCGCCCCTCGTCCACGAGTTGGCGAACTAACCGCCCTGCCAACCTACCGCCTTCTCAACACCCTTCTCTCTGGCTGCTCCGCCACCCTCAAACTCTTCTTATGAACAATGTTTCATTTGAAGAAGTACCTTCCTGTTTCGGGGTGGGCCGAAGAACCCGTGACAAGAGTATCCTTCGGGGGGGGGGGGGGGTGGACGATATCAATCTACCCTATCATCCCTAAAAATAACCTTGTGTATATCCACAGATTGCATCACGTTTGTTCTCCGTATGAATAAGGGATGCGTTAATGCACGAACCCTCGAAGGTCAAATCCCGAGCAAGGATCAGAAATACCTGTGACCTGCCCTAATCCAAAGTGAATCTGAATGCCGAAAACGTGGCCATACCGTATCTGACCAGACACCTACCCCCTTTTGGTTTCAGGTGGCCCCGACAGTCTTCTGCCAGCGAGTCCGCCGGACGCCTTCACGCAAAACGTCCCTCGAAATTCGCGGACGCGGGAGAAGCGCGAGAGAGCCCGAGGGAGAGAGAGGGCGAACGAGAGAGGAGAGAGGAGAGAGAGGGCCGTGCATCGGCGACAGACTGCACTCAGGGCGCAAGCGTCCACGTGTGTGTGTTCCTATGCCCTAACCCTGTCCCACTCCTAGTGAGCGCTGCGCCCTCCACTAGTCCCACTCTGTATTCGCTCCCACTCGCACAGCACATCAACTCCCTCTAAGGAATCCCACTACTACCACTATTGCTATTACTACTACCATTACCGCTACGACCAACTACACTACTACTACTACGATTACTACTACTACTACTACTACTACTAGTGTCCGAAAACCCCACCAGGCGTCGGCATCCTTTCCCCCTCTACGCTTCCCAGTCGTCGACGAAACCGACGACGACGACGACATCCCTTCCAGCCGCTACTCCTGGCGCACGCTACGTCACGCGTGACGTCACCGGCCACACTCACAGACACCCAACGACAACATACACACAGGAGCACGCACATACCTACGCGAGTCACATCGTACCCATCACACATAAGCGTCCCGACGCCTACATACGCACGTATCGCCACGACGCCACTGCTGCACTTCCTTGCCCGCTCTCTCACGCACGCTCCTTGTCGCACGCACAGACGAGCGATCAGCCCCTACCCCGACACCAGGAGCCACGAAGCTCCAGCATCAACGCGCCCAAGAGAGAGAGAGAGAGGGAGAGGGCGCGAGAGAGTAGGAGAGGGAGAGAAATTGGAGAGAAAAAAGGACGGAGGAAAGACTGGAAAGAAGGAAGCCGAGCGGAGTGACGGAGAGGAAGAGTATATACAGAGAAGAGGCTGGAGAGAGAAGGAGAGAGTGCGAAAGAGAGAGTGAGAGAGAGTGCGCTCGTATCCACGCGGGAACACGAGGCAGGCGCACCCGGCCGGCACACATACACATCCCTAAGATGTGATTTCAAAAATGGCGGATTGCCCCTATGCCCGCTGCATACAGGAACGCAGACACATTCGACGGGAGCTGCTGCGATGGACAAAGAATATGGTCTTCGTTGTCGGTGAGTAGAATTCCTGCTAGAGAGTCAGACTGCCGCTGTTCGGGCCGCTCGCGCCGTACGCATGTCTCTCAGTATGCACGTTCTTTCTTTATGACTTTTACTAATCACTTATTTGCTACTCGTTACTCTTTACTGTAGCTTTTCACGTTCACTCTTCTCGCAACGTGCTACTCGCGTATGCACCTCTGTCCACCATCTTTTTTTATCTTACCCCAGTGACGTACATCCATGCATTTAGGATGGTGCGTGTCGCAGTCTGTTATGCGTGTTAAGGATTTCTAGTGACGTGTCACGAAATGAGGAGAAGGAAAAGAGAGAGAGCGATTATATAGATGTGCTGATACCGCTATAGGTATCTACGTATAGGATATATGTGTGTGTGTATATATATATATATATATATATATATACACGTATATACGGAGAGTATCCCGTACAGGGATCTGTGTGCGATAAAGTACACTGTGGGTGAGACCTGTTGCGAGCTGGAACACCGAGTCCTGACTGACTCTATATGTGTGTATATATATATATAGCGGGAGTATCTACTGCGATTTTCACTATACTGTAGTAATTGGAGTATATTTTCATTGTTATTGTTTTATCAGCCAGTACTTTATTTTTGGTCAAAGTCTATTTGCGCATTCGCATATTTTTTAAGTCTTTGATCCGTCCAGGGTATATCTCCTGCTCTACTCCCTTGCCTCGTGGCGTCCATGAATCAGCGGTGAATTCTCACAAGGGAAGGAGAGCCTAGAGGCGGTTCCAAATTCACGGGCTTGCCTTTGTGCCTACACGGGAGGGTACCCGGTAAATACCTCGTTGCGCAAGGATCTCACTGCAAAACAATACCCGACATAAAGGAACCTATGGCTCCATAAAGCTATGGTCCCTTTATACACAATACCTACCTCGTGCGAGTAAGGGTTGGCTCCATGTAGTAATATGCTTTATATTTTTTTTGCGGAAAATAATTATTCTGCACATAATTCTTACGACGCAGTACACGTGGCTGTTTGTATAGAAAATTGTTATATTTCAAGAACAAAGGATCATTGCATTGTGGAGAATACAGTGTGTATCTAAAAGCATCGCGTAACTGCGAGGGATGGTGAAAGTCGTCGCTGTTCTAATAACAGCGCGATATGAAAAAACGTGGATAAATGAAATTGCAAATATTTTTACCGAACGTTACGCCACACGTTAATCGGCGACGTTTCGGCGCCCCGAGGTAAATTTTACGTTTGCATTAATACAGAGGGCTGCGAAAGGGTGGAAAATCAGGCTGTGTAACGGTTTCTACGTGCGGCGCGCGGGGTGTCTCGCCATCCCCTTCTCACTCGTCCCTGGTGTAGCCGCCGTCGACGCCGACGCCGTTGCCAACGACGCCGCCGCGGCGTTCGGGCGTCAGGCGCGCAGAGTACTGCACAAGCTGCGTGCCTTGACCACAGACAACCAGCCATCCTGGCCGCCGCCCGAAACCTTCTTTTCTTCTTCTTACGACATTCCCCCCCAGCCCCACCCCACATACCCAAACCATACTGTCACCCCAATCTCATCCCCTATATCTCTCCCCTCAACTGCTCCTCCTCCATATTCTTCCCCTTCTTTCTTCTTAACAAACTCCTACTATCCACGAGCCTGGTCCCTTCTCCTTTTTTCCACTTCCAACTCCTCGAGTATCGTCCCCACCCTAGAACACCCTGAATTTCCCTCTGCCTCCACCATGTCGCCCTACCCCTCTCCATGGGCCACCGATCATCCTCTACCCCCTTCGTCCTCGTACCGTACAACGTCTCGCTTCAGCAGCACGTTTCGCGCGCGGGTGTGCGTGCAGGCGTCGTGACGCTTTCGTGACCTTTTTGATCCGTTGGTCAGAAGTGTCGTAAACCGTTCCGCCGTTGGGACACCCCCCTTCGCGTTCATTGGTCCTTGACGTGGTTGGAAAGAAATGTTCGTCTCAAAATTTAAATACGCAATTATATCCACGCTACATGGAAAATCTCATTGTGTTTATATGCACGTGTGAACGGGATGGGAATTTGATGCTTGGCTGAACGGCCGACGTGATACCGCAGGGAAGGGTGTATCGATAGATAAAGGGTTTGTACAGGGTGAATATGTTCGCAAACGGCGAGTGTAAATAATCCGACTATATAATCAACGTGATGTATCTAGTACCTTGTGACGCAAATGGAGAGAAGATGAGACTTATTAAATGTGACATTTAAATTCAATGTGAAAATTTCCTGTGCGCCTGCTTATCACGCCTCTCAACGGTTACTATACGTTAGCACGCTCGAGTCTGATGATCTGACTAACTTCACGGTGTTCGTCAATCGTACGATTTCACACAACGTGGACAAGAAACTGCGTCTCGAAAGATGAAGACAGTGTCGTCGCATCGGGATGCCAGGCGGCTCGTTCCAGTTGTCTGTTAATGTAGGACGATGACGTGTGAAGGAGGATCCGATTATAGGGAGAAGGATCCTCCTTTATCGGAGATCCTTGAGATTTCTGTTCGACTATCAAACTACGTCGGGATGCAATCAGCGGCGTTGTAGTGGCTGTGACGAAAATGTCAGACGACTGATTCGCAGGAGATGTAGGATTTTTTTATAATCCAAAATCCTGGATATAACGTACGATCGTTTAGGTAAATTGACACGTTAAATCTAATTAGCACAATTAAATATTCCGTTCGTAATCACTGGTATCACTTGTACGTACGGTCAGTTAAATGATGAAAATAAAATGATAAATATAGTAATATCGATCATTGAGTTTATCAGTACTTCCAAATCCGGCACGAGTCTCTAACTGATATGAAATAAGATATACCCATGGTTTGTGGTGCGAATTTTGGAGCCTTTGCATCTCCAACGATTCGCACGTTGCACAGCTTCCATAGTCATTTCCTCCCTCCCTTCGTTTTCTCCCCCCCACCAACCCTCCTCCTGCCACGGTATATCCTATACGTATAGCATAGTAAGCACATGTGCGTCGAGTAGCAAGAGTCAAAGGGTTGAGAACTTAGATGGAAGGTGCATCGCGCGTGGGAACAAAGTGAGAAAGGCCGAGGGAGATAAGAGACGCGAATTCGAGGGTAGATTTAGGAAAATTTTGGAAATTAAAAAAAAAGTAAATAAATAACAAGGAGGATGCCAGATAGAGCTGGGAGAAAAAGATCGTGAAAATTGTCTTTGCATCTCTCTTTTATTTTATATATGAAGAATAATCGAAGCCATAAAGCAGTGAACGGCCGAAGCCGCGTAAATACCTGTTACTCGGTACAGGCGTAACCATGGAGCTTTTCGAAGACGACGTTATACGGCCGGGGCACATAATCGGGACCATAAAAACGGAAACGCCTGGAAGACATCAGAGTCCGGTGGAACGAGGCGAACTAAGGGATGGAAGAAAAGTATGGAAGAAGAGGGTGGTACTGGATGGAAGGGATACATAAAAGGAAAGGAGCGAGAACGTCTCGGGCGAGCGTACGTATTTTCGAACGAAGCCCCGGCTGCAGCTGCAGGCTGGGAGATCGTTAAAAAAGCGCATAAAAAAGAGAGCCGGGCGAAAAGTAACAATAAAAATTCGTGGCCATTCGTGTTTCGTCGAGGTAGAACGACGACGACGTCGGCAACGACGAGAACCACCACCACCACCACCACCACCAATATGCAACTGCTAGATGCACAGTGGGTGGATGGATGGGTAGTGGTGGTGGTGAGGGTGCACTCGGTAGTGGTAGTGCGAGCATAGCGTGATAGGGGTGGTTGGGCATTTCATGGGGGTGGGAGTGGGGTGCGTAATGAAACGATATTGAGTGGCCGTGGTGGGGGGTGTGGGAACATAGTCAGGGTGGGGGAGCGTCTTCAACCCCCTCCGTCGATTGACCTCGCTTCGCCGAGTAGAAGGATGAGGCATAGGGTGTTTCAGAAGGGGGGTACCTGCTGTATTGGGGGTGGGTTTCGGATGGGAAGGGGTATGCGAGTTGGTACCGTGCTTACTTGGTGGGGGCTTGGAGACTCAGGGGCGGCCGTGCCTGCTCCTGGGGTGCAAGCGCGCACGCGGAGGAGTAAATTGACGAAAATGGTGCGCTCGTACCTCGCGATGCAACGCCTTGAAAACGCTTCCCTAAAAACTCCGACGCATCCGAGCGACAAAGAACTCCTCCATTCAGCACGGACGCCTCGCCTCGTCGTTCTGCTCCTCAACGCTGTCTACGTCGTCGTCGTCTTTGCTCGTAGACCTGCGACGCGTATTTCTCGTCGCGATATACATTTACGCTGTCGAGAAGTCGTCGTACGCGCGACATGCTACTACATGCGAATGCGGACTAACCACTCGAACCTCATCAGTAAGTTGTAACGTCAACCCTTAACGTCTACAATCGTCATACGAGAACTTTGTGATAATCATCAGTGTTTAACCTCGACCACACAATATGGTACAGTGCTCGACGCCCAGTGAAGTGAACATTTTTTTTTTTTTTTTTTTTTTTTCGTTTTTTAGTGCAATTTCAAGATCTTTCGAATTCATTTTAAATAATACTTCAAATATGCCGAATGACCGACGGATATTCAGGGTGTCGTAATCACCGAGAAGTTCATCCCTAACATTGATAACAAGTGCACGAGCAAGGTTTATGTATTATAGATATTACATAATAGCCGAGCCTCGTGCAAAATCCATCCCAATGCGATTTCATGCGAAATCACTTTTTTTTTTTTTTAACACTTTTGTTATGCGACGAGGCCCTCTCGACGCGTTTTCAACGCAAGCGGATTTTCGCGTGTGTTACACCCGCCGGTCACGGTGCTACGATAATATTAGCAGTTGGCGCAACGTTCGAAATGGGCATACGTGCGTTCTGCCCTTGCGCTACGTATACGTATATATACATATATACACACACGTAATATGTGGCACGTTTACATTTACGTTTACGTTAAACGTGTTCAGCGAAACTCATGCTCGCGCGTTGTGTCGAGCTTTCCCATTGTCAGATCCGTATTCCCACTCCTCCATTCACCCTCTCCCCGTCCATCTCCCTCTCCCCAAGAGTTTTGTTTGCACAAATGCATCTCGCTGCACCACACGTACGATGACACGTCTACTCCACTTCATTGGTTGTTACTGTCCCATTACTTGTTCCACGCTTATTGAAACGACTGAAATAAAAAGTTTAAATAAAAAAAAAAAACAGATTTTACTACAAGCACGAAACAATTCATCAGGTCATCGATGACTGTTCGATTCATATGAATGACAGTAGATGTATTTTTTATTAAAAAAATTTGTTCTCATTAAAACTGACCTTGATCGATCACTCATTAAATTTATTAATTATGCAAGCGTGTCAGCTTCGATAGTAAGATTAATGTTTTGGATCATCGGTAATGATGAAATTTTTTTTTTTTTAATCATTAGCTACGTCACTCGCGACACTACTTATAATAATGGAAACTTACGGGAGTTTCGGTAAACGGTAATATTACCTCGGTTTTACCGTTCCCGTGGGTAACGTTATAGTTAAGCGCGATAAATGGGTCACCACGGCGACGGGGACAGCAAACCGGCCGCTATCTTATTACTGCTTACTTCGCGTGGCGGATAGCTAAGACGAGAGAGACGCGGTTCGACGTGTCACAAGTTGTGTTATGAAAAGTGATGCTTTGACGGCTGCATGCAAAGTTGCTGGAATCACTCGAAATAAAAGTGACACAAATGCATCTTCGAACGTATCACTTTTATTTATGATTCGCGTATACAACGAATTCTGATTGTCAGCAGGAGATTCCTAGACAAAAAAATTGCTTCCCCATTCGTTTCTTGAGAGGGGAGATAAAGAAATAAAAAAAATTTTTACCTGAAATATACAAATTTTTCGACACCCTATATATACCTAGGATAGCAACGTACGTGTATGATTTATATGCATTGACGATAATATTAAAGTAATACGTTGTAGACACAATAAGTGTATCGAGGTCGCAGGAGGTTGGTTCTTATCAGAAAAAAGGATTTAGTGCGGCGAGGGGACGCGGGGAAACCAATGGCGGAAGTTGTGGTTTGAATCTTCAACGTCAATGAATGGTACCCGTGTGGATACTTAGGTAGCGCCGAACTATACTATATGCATTATGAACTCGTATAAACGAGAGGCTGTAACCATGACAGTAAATGCGAATAAGAGTAGAAGACGTCGATCGTCTAGTCTTTAAAGTCTCTTTGTCAAGTTGAAAGAAAAAAAAGGTATAGGCAAGCAGGGAGGAACGTTCGTCGTATAGTAGGCGCTTGTACCCCATAGGTGCATAAGTTCCCATTATGGCACTGTGGAATCCATGGTGAATTCTTTTTAGCCATATAGTCGCTATAGGCTGCCTGTATACGTATAATATACATGTATATAAGAACACACGAAGTAAGCAACAGATTGTAGGTAGGCTTACGATGGTGCACGATGGCGAACGATGGTGAACGAAGAGTGTTGGTATAGGCGCGGGTTTCGGACAAAGGATAGCCTTGTGCCGTAGAGGCTGCATCTGGGCCCCACCATCGGCATCTCCCATTTCCTAACGTTCTACTCGTCTAAACCGGATTGCCATTGGTCGAATCGCGATTAGAGTCCTTCGCTGTAGTAATACGGGATTGCGCGAACGGGGGGGACCAAAGAAAACTAGGGATTCGAACGTTGGCGGCGCGTCTAAAATTGCCGTTCTCTCATTGGCCGTATTCGTCGAGGCCATTCGATTTAGACTCAAAGAATGGTGCCGCTGCCACTGTATCCTCGGACACGAGTGTGGCCTTCTGTAATATTTTTCTTTATTATTACTCTGCGTTCCTCGTGACGATACGTACTATCGTCACTCTCAGCTCTGTCGCTATATATTGGGTAGGATCTTTTTAATGTTTCTGAATTATTAATTTTTTTTTTATTTTTTTTTTTCTCAATACTTATTCAATATATGTACATCGTGACGAAGATACATATGGGATGTTAACGAGGTTTTATGTAAGCTTGGAGATATTGTATCGACACTTTATCGATGAGATTGCCACGTCATTGGTATTATTTTGAAAATTAATCACGCTCTTGGATTATGCTTAATTCACATACTTGATTCGAATGACTCTGCTTACTTGTTTGGTGTCATTCGTTCTTTGTGAGATGGAATTTTTTTTTCCCCCAAGGATGACGCTCGTTGCTTTGCTTTCGGTTGGTGCTGAATGCATTTCTTTATCTGTTCTTATGACGTTCTGAGGTAAATTCGGATTCGAGACTTGCACTCGCGCTTGCTCTTTACGACACCGAGGGAAGCAGCGGTCGATTCTAGTAAACAGGGAAGAGGTCGGCTTCTTTTTTCTAGTACTTTTTTTTTTCTCCCCTAGAATCACCAGCGCAATTACACGCGAGATCGGATAAGGTTCTCTAATCGAGAACCGATAATGAATTTACTAAAATCTCCGGAATCCGCCCCTTGGTATGTACTGATGTGGATACTCGCTTCTCGTGGGATTGTTCGAGTTCACCTAATTGGTGAAAAAAGCGATATTCACTCCTGAGTCAGCTTGGTCTCTGTCTCATGGCTTACTGAGAAAACTAGTGAATTTGGTGAAAGAGAAAAATATCATTAGATCTGTTAATATGTGTCGAGGAGATTTCGATGATTCATCCTTCGGAGACCTCGAGGTTTACACCGTCTTCGCGGAATGAGTCAAATCTACAATTATTTTCATACTGCGCCATTGGATTTATCCGATAGCGGCGACGTCATGTTGAATTCGAGTTACGCCTTGGAAAATTCCATTCATATATATATATATATATTTTTTATACGTTCAAATTCTACTTTCATTCTTTCGTGGCGACCGAGAAGGTTACTTGAGGATCGATCGACCTTCGGCACGAGTGTGGAAAATTAGAAAAATTCTTTCCCATGACGTATTAGCCTGTCGCCATTTTGACCTGCACTCGTTTTATTTTTGTAATGCGCGATAAACTCGTCCATTGACGATAACAAAAAAATCTGCACGAATCGCATTCCCGTGAGTGATTTACACTATGCAGTTCGTTTACTTATTAAAAGAAATATCATACTCCAATTAGGAAATGACGTACAAACAAGCATGAGAATCAATTGGACATTTGTATTATTTAGATAAAATATTTTCGCGATTATTCCGTTAAAATTTGTATACCAATAATTAATATGCAAATTTATACTGATTCTTTTGGGAATTTCAGAAGAAAAAAAAATATTTTGTTGCTTTTCACTTATGTTTCGTTTTAAGTATTTTAAACGAATTCGACATTTCTCAGTCGGTAGAAGGAGATATAGAAAAGAGTTTTGTCAGGGTCTGCGAATTAAAGTGATTACTACGTAAACAATAGGGGTTGCCAATAAGTGGTCGGAATGTGCGGAAAATAACCCTCGACGTCTGGCATTACCTTTCAATTTGCCAGGATGAGGTCGCTCGATCGTTCGATAGGGATCAGGAAAAGGTCGCAAAGCATTGCGACACCAGGGACAAGAGTGACGATGCATCAAGCCGGGGGTCTTCTAACGGATAGCAGTCGTTTCCGCAAATAAGAATTATTTGATGAGCTGTGTGCAACTGGAGCGCGTTTAAGTAGCGCGTACGAATCAGCCTGAAGCCTGTTGTAGGCGTCCTCCATTAGCTTGAAACATTTGACAAACAATAATAATTTATTCAGATGTTTTTCATACGGCGATGCACGCGCGCACCAATTCATCATACTTGCCCGCAATTGCAATCGACTCGTTTCTTCCCACCATTATTCGGTGCATCGCCGTTGCATCGTTGCACTTCGAATTCCATAGGCGATAAGAGAAGCCACGCGAAACCGTCGATTCCAAGTACGTATTAAAATTTGTAATTTCCCACTCGTTCGACTGTACTCTGAATTTACGAGTATTTGGAAAATTAAATTATTCAACTAAATTTCCCTCGTCCTTTTCCATGCTTTTATCCTTCTCTTTTTTCTTCTTAGCAATCATTTACACGCATCGTGTACACAACACTGATAGGAAGAAATAATCCATCTTAATAAAACGCCAGATTGTCACTTCCTTTGTATCTTCATTTTTATTCGTTCCCTTCGGGACGTGTGTGTGCGCTTCTTATCAGATGCACCGATCAATTTGTTCTGTGCATTAATATTCTCCCAGCATGCATCACACGAATTGCGTTGTCTCATCTGCAATTCGTATAATTAAGTGCTTTGGAGAATAATGATTTCTTTTTATTCTAAAATTGTGCACAGCTACAGATTTATATATCGGCATTCTGGAGTTGTTATTGTTTGCTAACAAGTTATTTTACAGAACTGTCAGTTGTCAGAATGAGCAGCTTGTGTTCCTGTTGCGAGCGGCAGCTGTCGGTACGGCAGAAACCTACGTTTAGCTGTAGGACCGTTCGAACTGGGCCGTTCTGCTGCCGTAAAAAACAGGAACACACGTAGCACTCGGGCAGTTCCTGCTTCTAGTAAATGACGTTTATGGACTCTGGAGTTTCTGACGAATGCTATTTTTGGCATCTGACAATTCTGAACAATAAATTTCTGGCAAACGATAAGAAGCCCAGTACTCTACATTCTCGCTTTGTAAAAGTGTGACGGGTCGAGCGATTCTCGCGACGCGCGAAAAATTCCACACGTGCATCGCGCCGCACGTGGGATACGTACATATACATAGGTATACCGATTTCGTGAGAACTCGTGAAAAATTTCAAGGACGTCAGGCGCAGCTATTACATGGCGTAACGAATGCACTAAATACGTTAGCTCTGTTGCGACGCGACGGTATTATAGAGTTAAAAAAATGTATGCATTGCATCAAAGAAAAAAGTATCTTTTCTCAATTAAAAAAATTATTTCTATCTTTTCGATAATTAATGCATTTATGAATATAAAGGTGTAACGGATACGTCGATTAATCATTAGTGGAATCGCTACTAGTTTTTCCAAAATTTATTTCTACTAATTGCATGCACTGCCAAATGGATTAGTTTTCTAGTAACGGTTGGATATCATTAATGACTGGACTGTCCGTTGTTGTTTGGACAACAAAATCAATTCAGGATGAAATGAAGCATGGCTGCCCTATGAAAAATTGCTCGGGTGCATACAGTGGCGTGACTGGTAGGCGCGTGCCTTCATACCGGGTGTTCACAGAGTGACTGATTGCCTTATTCACGCGGTAATTGGAAATATTGAATCGTCCGGTAAAATCGTCGATGGAATCCGCGGTACGCGATACGCGCTGGTCGAACCTTGTGGATGGATGATAGATGTGAATGAGGATGACACTGAAAACGGATAATGAATCTTCTCGTGAGTTTGATAATTTTTCAATAAAATTTAGGACAAGTGAAATTTAATCTTTCGTATTACGGACTTAATTACTTAAGCGCTCTGATAGGCAATCGTACGCCAAAGAAGATCTGTCGTCGTGATTGTCAGTGAGTTTGCCTAAAGTTTGGATATAGATAACTACTGGGTTTAATATAGGGATTCGATTAATTACAGATCCAATTTATATCTGTCTAAACGTGAAGGATTTGAAGAGAGAAGAAAAGGAATGGACTCGGGAGCAAATTGTGATAAATTTTCGTAAAATTCTTAAATTAGAATATTATATTATTATTATTAAGTAATTTTAGGAATTTTTAGAAAATTTTTACTAGGAATATTTGAAATAAATGGGGAAAATGTCAGGCTCGATTTTAGAATCTAAACTCGTAGCAACGCGCCATGTCACTTCGATAAGAGTCAACTATTCGGCCTTTGGATAAGGATGAGAAAAAATTGCATTATCGCTGTCTATCGCCGGCTGCACCCAGAGCGTGAGTGAGTGAGTAACTGGGTGTCAGACACAGGGAGAGATGGAGAGGGGAGCGCCTAACCTAAGCTTACGCAAGCAGAGTACTCGAAAATGAAACGTAACGAATTATGATGCACTTGGCGAATAGGTGCAGTACTTTGAAAATATTCAGCGTTACGCAATTACACGAACTCATCGAGACTGAAAATTTTGTCTAGCGATACAAAAGATTGCATCGAGCTAATACACTCACCAGGTATATGCACTTTATTAGCCAGTGACTTTGGTGTATTTGCGTGGAACTTTGGAATTCGTGGCTTTTTCTTATTTTGTATGGAACAAATATTTCGATCTTACAGATGTCGTTTGTTTTGTTCTTTAAATTCTTTTTTCTATTCACTCATTTATAAATGTTCTGTACACCCGAGACATGTGGTATATCGCGAAAACCGCATTTCCGTTAGAGTCTCTTGCCTGTAACTGCCGACTATTTCATAGTAACGTTTCGTAGTCCAAGGCCTTACTGATAAGAGGAATTTCCTGTCGAAATGAATAAAAACAAAATTGTCCTAACTATGGTTTGACTCACATGCATTTCACTTATCGCACTTCACACTCTTGGTAGTACATCTAACACCTATCGGAAGGTTTAATCGAAAGAGAAAATTACGATAACGAAAACTTGACTACTATAACTGTGATATGATTTATCAATAGACTTTGGAGCTTCGCGAAATGGTATCCCACATACGTTGCATTACACACATGCGTCGCATGAATCTGAAGGTAGAAGATAGTTCTACCCTCTGACCTCTAAGAGTGTCTAAGATCCTTCGTTTCTGACTCAGCATCATTTGAGTCAATTGACGCTTTATGAATGTTCAGTCTTATCTCCTATTTCTGACATCTAATCAGAAGCAAGTTTATTATAGAGAGACAGATTCATCCGATGGGACCTTCGTTACGCTGGTGTAATATAGAATATAATAGATTGACAAAAAATACAGTGTCGAGTATAAATGATAAATAGTAGGAGCAGGGCAGGAGGGTAATAAGAGTCAGAGAGCGCTCATCATTGTTTGATGTAGTTGCGGTGGTGTCGCAGGTTTGGAACGGGTAGCGGAAGAGTTGATGGGCCGTAGGAGATGGAAGCAATACCAGGACACCCTGTACAGCAGCACTCGGAGCGAATCAGCAACGCAACCGCACCGGCTCTACCCGGCGTCCTCGTGCAACCCCGGCTCGAACCAAGGTCACCGTCAGATATCGGGGCCGCTGACGGTGAAGCAAGAGCCGCGGCTTCCGAATCGCGTCGACGAGGAGCCACGGCGTCTCAGGCCGGAGGACATCAAGGTCGAGGTCGAGCTCGAGGCTGCGGAGGTGGCTCGGGACCAGGTCCTGGAGGAGGACGACGAGGAGGAGGAGAAGCTCAAACTCGCCGAGGACGCAGACCGATCGGTCAGCCCTCTCAGGGAGGTAGACCGTCATCCATCTCAAGAGAGGGATCCGGTCAACGCCACGGACACGGAAGGGACCAAGGTGTTTATGATCAATTAACAAGTATTTTTTTAATTAGTTTTCTTTTTCTTAATACTAACTTTATTTATTCTCCCTTCGATCATCAGGAACGGATAGAGAAGGTCGCGTTGGAGCGGACACCAGTGACGCAGGGCTTACTGAGGGTGAAGAAGGAGGAGGAGCTCCAGGAGGCACCGAGCTCTGCAGTCTGTTTAGTGACAGGAGAGACGGAAGTGAGCAGATCAGGGGCCAAGGAGGTGGACAACACGCCGGAGAGCATCGTTGGCGCGTTACCTTTCCTCGGAAGCAGACGAACGAGTCCGCCACCCGAGGATTGGAAACCCCTGGACAAATGTTACTTCTGTCTCGATGGCAAGCTGCCACACGACGACCAGCCGCCCCTTGTGAGTTCCTCGTAGAAGATGCCGCATCTACCCCCTTGACTTTGATCTCGTTTGTGAATCATTCATGGATCGTCATGGTTTAATTCCTATTGATGATACAATCTCTTACTTGGATCATGATTCGTTACCAGTGCTTGCTGAACTATCTTGAAAGACATTCGCGAATTGGATTTATATCTGCTCAATCTAAGAATCTTATTTCTATTCATTTCTTCTTGGCCATTTTCTGTAGAGTTGTTGATCATTGCTTCTTTCTGAAGTCTGGATGAATTTACGAGCAGGCAGACTTTGTTTTTTTATCAATTACTATTTTGTACTTTCTCATACTTCAGAGCCCTCAGAGTGACAGTAGCAGCAGTTCGCGATCGGCCGAGTCCCCGATGTCGGTCCAGGTCGATCCCATGGCAGCATCCGTGGTGGCAGCAGCCCTTAGCGGCACCTACCCCACCTTACTGCCTCAATGGTGTCTACCCCCGAGGGAAGCACCCCTCGTGGGTATCCCGACACATCAAGAAAGTGCCCCGGCAGTTGATCAGCCTCTTGACCTCTCGGCTAAACCTAAAAACTCTCAGGTAATTTTAGATAATGTTTAAATATTGCTCAGCATCGCTCTACTACATTTAACTATTTCCTGTCTTATGATTAATTCTTATCAATTACTTATCTTTGCAGGACAACAACATATCCCTATTGGAACAACAAAAAATACCTCTCAGGATGCCGGCAGGCATCGATCCCAAGAGCATCTTCAAGTGAGTAAAACTTCCTGGCGGTACTGGGAAGAGTTTCTCTCCAAGAAAACAAGTTGTGTCAACAAAAGGTTTTAATCCAAATAATGGATGAGAGGAGAGTGCAAATACCATAATCAGTTATAATAATTTGCATTTGGCTATGCAAGTGCAACAGTTAATTTCCAATCGATAGAAATCAAGAAAACGAAGTGAGGCTCATAACCAAAAAATGCGTGACTATCAAAAGACATTGTTAACGTAATCGAAATACCTTGATAAAGAACTCGTTAATTAACCTCACTACGACTCGAAACTTATATACGATAATTGATAGTTAACATTGATTTTGCAACCGATCCTTAATTGTGTGCATGACTCATCCAACACGTGATACAAAATTCTCGCATGGCAGCAACGGATGCTCCAATCAATAAGTGCAGAATGCATTTCGGTGCACTTGAACTATCAACAAGAAGTTATCGTAACACTAGACTAGACCGACATGTATTTTCCAAAAGATAACGTTCACCTCGCAACGGGCGAATTATCGAGAGGAAATTTTTTCCCATTCCCTTTTTCCATCGCTGATTGGTCATCGTATCTCGTACAACGTTTTTAAATCTGTAAGGAAAAAAAAAAAAAAAAAAAACCTTTTAAGCTTTACGCCTTTATCGGAAATTACCACTTCCAAAGATCGTCAGTCGCGGCGCAATTAAATATAAATTTTCTCTACGTATAAAGGCTTTCCGGAGAATCGAAGAAAAACCGCGTTCGCAAAATACCCGTCTTGTTTTCCTCGATTTCGAAATTAACGCTGACGACATAAACACATTTCGACACCGAGTGTCGTTCTTCTCTAATCCATAGGTTTTATCATAACGGTGTCTACACTTGCGTCTACATGCATATGGTATTATTGTATACCATATGCATTTAAGACACGATCGAGAGTAACGCGAATGTCTCCTTCACATTAAACAAGTAATGTCGAACGTTGCCCTCGTGTTTTCGCTGTTTCCCTCCGCAGAACATTTTGCGCGTCAAATTTTTATCGTGGTCTATTATTAGTTCAGCGTAATCTGCACCTCCGACACATCGAAGCCTCGAAGTACCCTGGTCGCCGTGTGCCGCAGACGATGTGTGCATCGCGACGCATGCGCCTCTCGCAATTAAATACGATAAGATAACAAGCGACGAAACGGAGTCGCGGGTCGAAATTCACGGTGCATATAGGAATCCGATGCATTTTCCGGAGTCCAAACAACACGGCCGTAGCATCTATGCGCATAGAATGAGAGAATCGTTATAGAATCCTTAGAACTGCATACAAGTCTTTATAAATACAATAATTAATTTTGTTAAAAGGTCACTAGATTTCTTAATTTTCTTTATTTCTAACAATTATATATTTTTCTCTTGATTCTCCTCGCTTGGGTAATCAGTTGAACCAGCCGATGTCTGCATACGAGTCGTAAGACATATTTGTGAATAACGTAGGTGACTCCTTGGGGACAAACGTGATTTCTTAAACGTTTGGTAATCACTTTAGATTACGTAGAGGTAGATTGTGGTTTGTCGTTTTACTTGAAGAAAGAGTATTGTCAGGAATTCACTGAAAGTGTATCATTCCACTGTAGTACAGATATGCACATGAGTTAGCAGGGACAATCAAAGTCGATATTAAAGAGTAATAAAATTTATCGACTCGGTTCAATTAATTTACTGTCACCATGTGACATGAGATATGTAGGTACTGGTAGGTACGAATTAACTGGACAAAAGACTGTGCAGATAACTTTGTGAACTCGCGATTACACACGGCACAACGGCATGCCTAATCTGTGCCACGTACGAGGTACCTTTTTATCTGTATATTCTGGCTGGACAAGTTCGTTGACCTCAGTGTGCATGCGTGGCCCTATAAAGATGATTCTTTAGAGTTGAGAGACTGACGAAATATGTTGGCAGTAAAATATCGCACGCGATGCTATCTGCATAACAAATATAAAAAGACAGAAAAAGGGTAGTTGAAATTGAACAAAAAAAATATATCATATAATGGCATTTGTAAGAATTTTGAATCTCAACTTATGCAAGTCCAGCTTGAGGTCAGATTCTATACAGTTACAAGAGCGAGGCGATTGTAGGATTTAAGAGGTCAGTGGTCACTGTGGGTTCTAATAAAACAATTATCTTTTTAGCTCATGCTATCGTGCGAAACCGCGGTTGACTGGTCCAGCTGGTGTTGGCGGGGTCCCCGTGGTTGGTGCTGCGGGTGGCCGTAGGACCTACACCGAGGAGGAACTGCAAGCCGCCCTCAGGGACATTCAAAGCGGCAAGCTGGGCACTCGCAGGGCTGCTGTTATTTATGGGATACCGAGAAGCACCCTGAGGAACAAGGTCTACAAGCTTGCGATGGAACGCGAAAGGGATGCTTCCCTGACTAGCACCCATTCACACCCTCACGAGCCTGGCGCCCCAGCCACACCAAATACGACCCAAAACGCCTCCGCAACCAGTCCGCCCCCGCAAGTGGATGAGGTAGGTTTTGGGGACGAACGAGTGAACAAACGAGCAAACGTGACTCACGAGCACTAGTTCAGAATAAGTGTATAGAGAGAAAAGGTGTAGAATCAAGATGATTGAGCAATGGAGGAGGGTTGAAAAGAAAATAAGAAAAAAGAAGATACGCGAGAAAGAAAAAGAAGAAACTTCTCTCGTGCGCGTATCAATGCCTTTTTTTTTCTTATTCTTTCTTTTCACGTACATTCTCTTTTCGTTGTCACTTTAAAAAATTTTCTATCTGACTCTCTTCTTAGCCTCTATTGTTATTCCTCTTCTTCGTTGTCTACCTACTTCCTCAGGTCTTGCTGTTTTCTCATTATCCGTAGACTTTTTATTTTGTGCTCGCTCGCGTTCACTCGATTCTTATCAAGTGTCAAATATTCGTAAATCGCGAAGAGAAAAGCATCCACTCGGTTTTCTTATTCACCGAGATTCATTCGTCGTCCTTTCATATCTAAGTGTGGTTTTGGTTAGGAAGAACGAATGAAGCTTCCCCAAAACATACCTCTGGCATGGCGAACAAAGAACTCGTGTAGACTCGTATTAATTTCGCTAATTATAAAGTATCTTCAAGTTAAAATCTATTTGCTTCTTCCTAATATTCCACAATCTTCAACGTACAAGCATATCGTACTGCGTCCAACCTATAGTGGACTTCCTTTGCTTTAGTTTCGACTATCGAGTCTAATTTTGTTATTGGGTCAAGGTAAAACATTTCTTTTATCATAATTATCAGTCAATCGATGCATTTTTTTCGTCAGAATTATTTGTAGAACCGCGTGCAATTATCCCATGTTATGTAAACGAATGGTCTACACGATTCTTGTATTGCCATGATGCTCAGTAGTGTCCTGTGTCTTTGCATGGGCTGTTTAACTTTTTTATTATCACTATTTGTAGTTTAACAATCGGCCACTTGGCGCCCGTGACGTTGCAAGACTCGAGGTAAGTTTTGGGAAGAGTGAACAAAACAAAAAGCGTCATGCTTGGATTTCTTCTCTTGCGCTAACCTTTCATCCCGGAAAGCCTGTGCTTTCACTCTCCACTGGAACGTGAAAGCATCCTCAAAACGTACCTCTGTGTAAAATGCGCGTTTGTTGATTTTGTCTTTTGATCTTTTATCTCTTATCTTCTCATTGGTTTTACCCATAACTGTTATGTGTAGTTTGATGCTAGCTGTTTCAGTTGAGGAATGAATATCGTTAGCAGGTGGAAGTTTTTGCGTCTTCTTAATATATTATCATTTATTTGTGTCTTCTCTTCTACTGAAATGTCCAAACACTTTTAGGAACTGCCTGTACAGTTGGACTCGGTCCTGTACTTTTCTATTGTTTTCGCTTTATAGTTGGTTGTACAGCGATTTTGATTCCTGTTGAATGAATTTCTAAATTATTCTAGACAAAACTGTCACCAAGGAGTATCCGCAATTAGGCGAGTCTTGCTTCGCGCTTGATCGATGCATGCGGCATAAACAATTTTGGAAAAACACCGAAATCCTTAAAATAATAGATGTCAGTTTTTCACAATGAGCTACGACAAACCGTTAAGATTTTTCTTCACACTGAAAAATATCTATTTCAGTAAATACCAGGATATTCGATCCACGTTTAGTCGCTTATTCTCTCCAATTTTTGTAATTTTTTTTTAAATTTCTGTCAATGTTTTAAGAGCCTTGATTTTATGCGGAAAAATCTCATTGTTCTTAGCATTTTCCCAGCATGTCGCTTAATTCGTACTACATTCAATGGAAACACTTAAATACATACACGATTATCATTCAACCAATTGTTCTGAGCACCTGTTCATACCTTGTCCTCTTACTCTCCTCCTCGTAAGTCCAGACTGACCCAATAAAAATACACTTGCAATTACTTCACCATTCCTCCACATGTTCCATGTTAATGTAGTCCCAGTACACGAGGAAAATCCTTGCATCGACAAAAATATTCCTAACGAATTATCATATACCGAGATATTCACTAGTACATCAGGCTCTCAAGTATTTGTGATATTTGATTTTTGTTGTAAAAACAAGTCTTTCATAAAGAAGGGGTAGGGAGTCAGACAATCGAAATCATCCGAAGGAGAGCAAAATCATTCGGTACCCTGGATGGGATAGGATGTGCAGAAAACGCTAGAAACACCATTTTTAACAGGTGGACGATAAGGAGCTCTCTGGGGCAGAAGAGGAGAAGGAAGTTGAGAAGGCGTTACTGAAGCCACTACTGTCGTTAGAGGATCTTGTGAGGTTCTCAGCCCTGGAGGGTAGCGGTGGTGATTCCCTGAGGACTCTGCTACAGCGTGGTCAGGAAACGGGTACCGAGTGGCCGGGATTCGAACACGCAAATATCGGTCCATACATCCAGAAGATGCTGGCAGTTGCAGGACCTTTCAAAGGTGAGAGAATCAGCATGTGTCTAATATGAGAGAAGTATTTTAAGTTCATGCATGTTAGATACTGCACAGTGAAAGAATAAGGAAGGAGGTGAAGCGGTTTCTGGGTCTTCTTGAATCGATAGAAGCCCAAACAAATGGCCATATAACATTCTAAAGATGCCTAATTTGCGTTAAAATGTTTGTCATGATTCAGATGACCTCGTGATGATTACAATTTTGTACGTGTATAGTTTATGTTACCCGTGAATAACATGGAATGGCATTTATTTTCAGGAGGTATGGAAACGCAGGACTATCGGATCCCCGAGGTGATGCGAAGGCTCATGAGCGAGGATAAGAAATTGAATAAGGATGTAAATGGCGATCAGCATCAGCCACAGAGCCAGGTCCATTCGCAGCAACAGTCCCAGCAGCAAACGCAATCACAAGTGACGCAGCAACAGGCACAACAAGTGCGAGGGCCCATCACGAACGATGACTTTAATCCGAGTATAGAAGAAGAGGCGAGCGACAGTGCTCAGAGTAGAGCGATATTGAAAATTCCGTCCTACAAACCGGCAAGTACGCCGGGATCGAGCAAGAACGGCGAGCCAACCTCAGCGGCGTTTGCGCAGAGCTTCGCCGCGACCGCTAGCAGTGCCGCCGGAAGTCCAGGTCTTCTGGAGCGCGTTAGTCCCGCCTTTTCCGGCACTAGCAGTCCCACGAATTCCCTCGTAGGCAAAGGTGTCGGGGTGAACTTCCGGGACGTCATTGCTAAGAGTATCAGCGTTAAATTTCAGGAAGGTCAGGGAGGCCTTCCACAGGGTGTCGTGCAGACGCCCATGATGGTCGACCCGAATCCCTTCAAAAGAGGAAGGTACACGCCTCCTCAACCACCTCAGTCACAACCACCGAAACCAACTCAGGATAACAAACCGAAACCCGGGACTGGTGGTAAAGGCACAAGACCCAAACGTGGCAAGTATAGGAATTACGATCGTGACAGTCTTGTCGAGGCTGTGCGAGCTGTTCAGCGTGGTGAAATGAGTGTTCATCGTGCGGGAAGTTATTATGGAGTACCACATTCCACTTTGGAGTACAAAGTCAAGGAAAGACATTTGATGAGACCGCGAAAGAGGTGAGTTGTCATAATAGGTGTTAATGGAAAATTATTTTTCATATTGTGAATATTTTTATGTGTGACACAAATATGAATAAGACGGGCATTGCGGACTTCTATCTATATTCTCATCAGGGACCAGAAACAACCGGACGACAAAGCCAAGGAGGCAGCAACCGCAGCGGCTATGAGGCAAGCCGGACCTGATAAGAAGCCTCAGCTCAAGCCTCAGAAGCCATTCACACCTCCAGGACCTATACCAGGGCCAAACGGCCTTAAAATGCCACCCTTCATGGATGGTATGCCTCACCTACCCTTCGCTCATCCCTTCAACTTCTGGGGGCCAACGCCTTTCATAGGCTCGCCATTCATGACCGGTGCACCAAATGTCCCGACTATGCTACCAGAACAGTACTTCGCGACGCAGAGGATGCGCGGTCTCCAGGAACAGCAGAGAAACGCGATAGTACAACAGCAACAGCAACAAAGGGATAGAGAAGGGATGAACGTGGCTGCGGAACCCGGAACGTCGAACCAACGAGGCTCTGGTATGGGGAAATCAACACGCGAGATAGCAGAGAGCCTGTATGATGGAACGGGAGCTAATGGTAGTTTCCTGGACAACCTGATCAGGTCCAGTCTCGAGACGGGAATACCCCGGGACCAGCGAGCCATCGCCGAAGCCAGAAATCAACAGCAGCAACAGCAACAACAGCAGCCTCAGCAACAACACCATCCCGAGGCCATGAGCAGCAAGGCCTTGATAGACCAGCTCTGCCGTAACTCTAGGAGGACTCCGCTACCCAGGATGCCTCAGGATAGCAGTGAGGACGAGAGCTATCGGACACCCGGTCGAGTTCTTCCCGAGAGACCCGAGAGGGTACCGACAGTCGATCTCAGCCCGTCACCCTCGGAACGTGGACGCGCCGACGATGGAAGTGATCGTCTAACCTCACCGCCCACGCCACTCTCAGTCTCCAGAGCAGGTAGCAGGGACGAAGAAACGAGGGACTCCTTGAGGATCGACCGTAATAGTCGGGAACGTGAGGTCCATAACGGGCAGGAGGACAGGGATCGGGAAAGAAAGACTTTGACCTTGCAGCAACAGCTGAATCACTACCCGGACTTACACAACCTCTATGCCGTATCAACTGACAAAAAAAGTGCCTGTGATAGTAAGCTTATAGTAGATCATTCGAGCCAGAAGACTCAGCAACCGCAGCAGCAACAACAGCAGCAGCAACAACAGCAACAACAACAGCAAAAGGATTACTCGGCCATGAGTGGCCTGGTGGTGCAATTGCAGAGGGGCTACAACACTGGAACAAGCAGGTCCGGTGAGCAGTCGCAGAACAGCCAGCAGCCACAAGATCGCGGCGCTGTGCTCAACATGGAAGACTCCGTAGAGCAGTAGACGAAGTCAGCATCTTCTCGTAAAGTATACAGTTACAGTAACGATACAGTAACCATCCCAATATCCACATCCAATCATTCGCATAAACCTACAAAAGTCCGCCTTGTCCGTTCCTTTCGAGTACAAGAATCATGAACAAGGATCCCAATGAGTTTTGCTATGCACATAAATACAAATATTGGTTCAACAAGACTTTCAGATACAGTGACAACAGTGTTTATACAAGATACAACAGAAATTTTACTCCACTTTTCCGTCACAACGGATCCTTGTTCACGTTGTGGTACCAATGCTAGTGTAAAGAATCCCTTACCTTCACCGTCGTGAAGATAAAGGAATTACGATTTTGCAACAAATTTTGCGAACACTACACCACTAACCGTAAACAATAACAACAACAAAAATGATATCACTGCAAATCCACCAGTAAATACAACGTCACCGTGCAACTGTAAGAGACGCGCACGGAACTCGAGTCTCGGCGCAGTCGCACATGCACGGTAACAACTTTTTCGACTATGGCGATTTAAAAAATATTAAAAAATGTCTATATATTAAAACATATTACGATGCGAAAATGAAAAACAACCACACGCGAAATGCTCCTCACGAGCCACGCATCCACCTGAATACCAATTTTACAGTACGATATATTCGACGATACACTTAATTACACTACACGCGCATTTCCACATCGTGACACATCCGCATTTACCTCCTATACCACGAGAAATATATGTATATGGAAAAACGGTGAAACACTAGAAACACTCTACATAACACTTATCACATCCATCGCAGTCCGGCGTATGTTCGTAGTAAATATCTACCTAAACACACGTACTCACACGTGATACGCGCGTATTCAAAAAAAAAAGCAGAGACGCGCAACGTACTCACCGTACTATGAAAATGTTGAAAAAAAAAGGGGCAGATATGAAAAAAAATAACACAACGTATTTTTTCTCTATCGATGTAAAACTACCTAATATACTTACTATTAACATTACTTAACTTGTAAGGAGCGACATATTATATAAGAATAATATATATATACATATATTTTTGGTCATTACAAATGTGACGAGAACGAGCCAAGACTTTTGTTTGGCGCGTGAGGCGTTTTCACAAGGCGACAATATTCTCTAACTCAGTTTTCAGGCCGGCGTTGCGGTTAACGCGTGTCCCACGTTTACGTAGTCAAAGTTTTGCATGGCGAGTTTTCGTCGCTACGTCGAAGTCGCCTTATCGCGATATCAGTAAGTTTGAAGAATGTCCGCTGATAGCACCGCGACAAATTGACGGTGTTGAATAAAAAAATTTTTTAAATACGAATTCTTGTAAAAAAAAAATTCGAATAGCTTATGTTTATCAAAAAGCAATGAGAGCAGATCATTTTATTTTTCGTATGATCAATGTAAAAACAAAAATGTGGTACATTTTTCAAATGCCGATGTAAACGCACCGAGGTGTCTTACGTCGTCGCGACGAACGGTCGTTGGCGCAGATCGCGCGAATCTACGGGACTTCACAGTGTAGCGCTGTGGACAAAAACTGAAAAAAAAAAAGAAAAAAGAGAAAAAGACGAAGAAGCGAGAATATAACAGGATCCAAGAGAAGCTTAGGAACGGGAGTTAGGAGGAGAACCAAAAGAAAATTATAATGAAATTATAACAAAATGCGCGCTCTCGATTCGGGTCTCTTCTGAACAGTTTCTCAAGCGTAATAAAAAATGATTTTAAAAAATATGAAAAAAAAAAAGAAAAACAACCCTTTTTGATACGACTGCAAATTTTCTACCAATAGCGAAAAGAATTTAAAAAATAGATATTTTCACATCGGATTGTGGTACCGTATAGACGGTAACGAGAAATATCGTATGTGCGTCAATACGATCAATGATTGAATTTTGAATATCAATGAAAATTTACATAAATCGTCAATGCATTTTTCGAGTGAGACTTACGCGATTTCTCGTAACCGTAAAGGAGCCACAAGACGTTCAACATGAAAGAAGAGAGGCCCGATTTCGGGACTTGTTTTTGTCGCGACGTTTATACGCTGAAGGAACTGAAAGCGAGGAGAGAGACGGAATCGTTTGGAGTTGAACTCTTTTTAGATTTTTAGGAATTACGAATTCCACGAGGTTGTCCACGTGCGAGGTCGCCCGAGATCAGCCTTTTCGCGTGATGCACAAGCATGACGCCCGCGCGCGTTTCTTGCGTATATTTAAATACGCACGATTTTTTTTTTTTTTTTTAACTAGTTTTGACTCAACAAATTATTCATTTATTGTACGCCATGATTTTTAAAAATACCAACCATAGTCTACGGGACTTTCGTAAAGTTCTTAAAGACCAAATGCACGGGTTTAATAAATGTCTTTTTTTTTTCGAAGTATAAAAAAAATTTAAGAAAAATCCTACGACGAAGATTATATTTCATCGCACGCGGGCGTCTGGTGCACAACGAACGAAAAATGCGTTCGATCACCCGAATTTCATTGCATTTCCGTTAGGTTTATCCCTGTCCTCCCAATTACCGGAAAACTATCCATATAAGAAATAAGGGAGAAATCGAAAAAAAAAAATGATTTTTCATCGTTACTTTACTATATACCCACAACACAACCATGCTGCACGTAAAACCGCCCGATTATCCATAAATATGTCCGCGGACGTATTCAGATCCAAAATCCCTATTGTCGACAGACACGCGTTCGAGTTACGAATTAAAGGCTGAAACGTTGTTACATTTCCGTTGGACCAAAAAAAGATGTCGATCGACGATCGATTGATAATGCGGGAAGGGAATGATAATTAATAGGCAAAACAAATATTCAATAAATATTTATGCGCTGGAAATGGAAGTGAGGATACGAAAAAGGGGGGAAATGTTAGAAATGGGAGGAAAAAAAAAATACCTGGCTTTTTTTTACACGTTCAAAAAACCACGCACGCATCATGACTCTTATACGACTGAAACTCTAGGCTGTACATAACGTAAGGCATGTATGTTCGGTGTTAAAAAAAAATTCCTTATAAAAAAATTATAATACGAAAAAACCATATAAGCAAAGCTACTCTCTCGGTGTTTTGGAACTAAAAACTAAATTTACGTATTTAAACCAAGAAAAAAAAAATGCAAGTTATTGAGTGTAAAACGTTAAGGTCTCTAGGGTTAACTGAAACGCAAAAAAAAAAAGCACTAATCATGATTGTGTGTAAACGTAATTTAAACGAGTTTAATGAGTAAAAAAAAAAACGTCATTCGGTGTAATCTTAACTTTTTAAAACACCTGGAAAAACTATTCATTCTTAATGTTCACCAAACGTAACGCAAGGAATAGGAAGTACCTATACACCTATATTGCAATTTCCGTATTTTGCCCCTTGACGCCATCTTCCCATCCCCAATTAGTCACTCACGATACACACAAGAAACACACACACCGATCACTACGAGATCCTAGAATTACTTGAAAGAGGAAAAAAGAAAATTCTTCCCACTCGTATATTCATCCCCTATCGAAAAAAAATAAGAAAAAAAAAAACGACCCCTTTAAGAAAACTTTATCGTTAGATGTGAAAAATTATATTATTGTACGGAGGATATATTAACGCTATGATTATCGTTAACTATTATTATTATTATTGTCATTATTATTATTACTCATTATGCGATGATCGGTGCAATCTAATGCCATCAAGGTGGGACGCTCGACCTCTGCGATGAGTTTTTAGTTTCTGGGGAAAAAGCGAACAGTTGCAAGAAAATAATGGGGGGTACGAAAAAATAGAAAGGAATAACAACCCATATCTGTAGAATGGAAATATTCGCGTATTTTTCGTCGCGCCTTTCAATTTCAACCCCTTCTGGAACGATCTCTCTATTCTCTTTTTTCGGTTTCCATTCCACGCTGGACTGCTGTGCGCATGCGCGGTTGCGCTTAAAAGATTCGAATCGTATAGAACGTTATACGGCTCCACGCTATGACAACACCAGATGCGATTTACCATACTGTACGATATGAATAGGTACGATGTTATTGCGATATTTCACATAATCAAATTTAGTACGTCTATGGTCGTGGTATCGTCTACGTGGAAATATGGTAGTTAGCGCGGACACGAGAGTCGAGGACTCTCACATGTCTACACAACTATACTCGAGTAAGCTCGTAATGCATTTCTGGTGTTCCATATTGAACTTGACCTCGTTGCACGCTTTGGGATTTAATAGAATTTTTGAATGAATTTTTCAAAATTCAATTAGTCGATAAATTTTTTTTTTCTGGAATTCAAGCAAGTTTTTTTTATGAAAATTAAATTTTGATTATGAAAATGTAATGATGAATAATGAAAATTTTGAATTTAAAAATTGTCTAAACATTTTTTTTTTTTCGTAATTTATTGTTTCGAAAAAAAGCGTGCGACCATAGGCAGAGAGTCTTGGCGAGAACTGATAGCTTGCGGATGTGTTCGATAAGGGAAATTGAGGTGGCAGAGTCAGTGAGATGAAAGAGTGTTCGGACATCGTCGACTTCCGGTACACGGGGGGAGGCGGAAGTTAAAAAAAAAACGTCCATCTTCTTATAGAGTGACGTTCAATTTTGAAGAAAAAATGTTCATATAAATTTTCATATGGGAGCATCCTGGGCATTTTGTGCTAAGTGCATCCGGTACGTCATTTATAAGGAACAATGATAATAATCGTATGGACGGTTCGTGCAAATTCATATCCGCAGTACAGGAAGGAACTTTTGTGTATTGTAAAAATTATTAATGGAAAACTTTATAGACGATTCGACGTAACTTCAAGCATCACGTGACTCGTAAATTTTTCAAAAAACTACAAGCTTACGGGCTTCCTCGATGATTATCAAAAAGCACTGGTTACCCCATTAATTCGAGCGCGTAATTAATCCGGGATTCATCAATGGCGGATTAATAAGATAACGTTTATCACAAATTTTTCCTTTACGTCCGTCTTGGACAAACGATTATTGTTATATAATCTGATATATTCCCAATGGATACGCAAACATTCGTAAGCGCGAAAACACGGGAAACGGGTTACTGGAAGTGTAAGTAGTGGGTGGATAGATTAAGTAGAATAACGAAGGAAAAGAGCATAACTTTTGAAAAGGAAGTTAGACTGATTTCATCGACTGCAATCGATGGGCCGTGAAAAACGAGCGAAAATTCTTTAGCTTTCGCGTGATATTAAATTATCCTTATTTCCGAAAAAAAAAAAAAAAAAAAAAAAAAACCGTCTCCCCCTACGTGGCGAACGATGCGCTAACGATCCGGTAAAATGAATTAGTTGAAAAAAAAGGGGAAAAAATTTTTAAGATTAAATGAAGATATATTATATTAAAATATCTGTGATGTAAAAAAGTAACAAAATTTTGATGTATATTTTTCACAAAATATTGTAACCAGCTAGTGTATATGTATAAGATTACGATAATATTGTAATTATGATATATATTAAAAGAAAGAACAACAAAATAATTAAACGATTACGAGACGGGGTCCACACGGGTGGTCGGACGGGACCAAGATGGCGGGCATTGCTTGGAAAGTCGGGCCGATAGATTCCTGTTTTCGATGATACCAATTGTGAATTCTGGTGAGTCGTCAAACGTTCCTCAAGGACTGGCTTTTCGTCGGAATTTCTTTTTTTCATTATCACACTGTCGTTTCTTCGGATAAATTCCTTTTTTCTTTTTACGTTAAACAATGTCAGACCCACGTTCGTTTGATCGTCGAATGAACGATAAAAGTTTGCCGCGGGAACGACTGTGCCGTTACGATGTATAGTATAATAAAAAATTTGCGCATTCTCAAAAACTGGAAAATTTGGTCCGATTGGCCCTGAAACGGCTCAATGTCAGCTACCTCACAATATCGTCACGTTTGGTATGGTTCAAGTATGTCGCATGAATGTCTAGTTGAATTTCGGGAGCATTTATTACTATTTTCATTAACTTGGTATGATTTTTTTAAATTAGCGAACAAAAATTTGCCAATTATTTTCTCATAGGTTTTTTTTTTTTTTTTTTTTTTTTCTAATAATTTGTTGGATGCTGATGCTAATGAAGATTAGTCATTTGATTTTTCGTTTGTTTTCATGTGATTTCTGTTTTACGGTCACCTCGTGGCAATGCTCTCAAAATTCACTTGGTATACGTGCATTGGGGAAAAAGGTCTAAGCAGTTCCAAATTGTGCCTAAGTTTTGACGTTACGTTTTTATAACTCAGAAGCAGAACGAACGATAGATGCAAACGTTTAGTTTAAAGGCGAGCAAAACGAATGAAAATGAAAACCAAAAAAAAACGAAAGATGTAAAGAAGGGAAAAAAGAAGAATACCTCCGCGTTCCAGGGCCGCCCGGCCGCCATCTTGCGTTCAATTTTATGTTCCGTTTTGTCGAATAAGTGCAATTAGGTACAGACACGTTAAAAGGTGGGGAAAAAAAAAATGAAATGATAAAATGAAAACGAACTGTTACACGCTAGTTTACCGTTTTTTAAATTCTATTTTGAATTCACGTATTCTCGAATGTTGGGATTATCGTGATCAACGAAGAGCTGGCCTGTCGTTCATTAAAACACACATACACGCACGCGCAAATCCGACGCGAATTTGATGACGAGACTCTCGCGTTTCGTCAGCCCGAAGCAACACTTCTTGACTCTTACGTTTTAGCAGAATTGCGATGACTAAAAAATAGAATTTTTATTTTTTAAGAATCACCGACAGAATTAACTTTGCATTTTACATTGATGATTATCGAGAAAGGAATTTTTCCAAAATTTATTATCCACCTTTTGAATATTAAAATTGGACCTTTTATTTTTTAAATAAAATACATTTTTTAGCAGACTTGCAACGGGTAGACGTGACGCGGTTAGAGTGCGTTAATGCTCGAATGAAGTAGTGAACGAAATTTTAATTCTGTGGTAAAATATTACTCGAAATGTTCGTACCTTCCAATTGGCTTTAAATCGTATAAGAACCAGTCATGCAATGACTCTAAAGGAAAAATGAATAGAAAAAAAAAGGGAGGATAAATAAAGTGAGAAATCACTCATTTTTCGATTAATCTCTACGTCTAGCGTCGTTTGGACTGAAACAAATTTGGTATTAATAAAAATTATCGCGTATTCCTTAATCGCGCCCTTTTCGGAGTATCATCAAATTGGTGTCGAGAAATCGAAAGATTTCAGCGCGAAAATGGCAACATAGGGAAGCCACCGCGAATCCTTGAAATTTCTGTCAGCAGTGTTACGTGAGAATTATATGAATTCCATAAATAGACGTCTTTAAGCGAAAAGCTTTCAATTTTCGTATTTCAAACAAATGATTTTCGACTGAATTACGAACGAGATCAAAATTTCACCAACCGTCGTCTTTGGTACAAAAATTCGCCCTGGGTGTAATTTTATATGTTGAAATTCTTCGTAATTCGCGTTGCCGAAGCAACCTGACGGAAAGTGTGCTTCCGGTGGCTCAGCCTAGATTGTGTAGTGTTAGATAAATTGGCGCTAGTACTATCTTAGCTAGTACTAATAGTACTCGTAGAGTGGCGCTTTAGTTGTTTGTATTGTGTTTTCTATACTGTCACTTTGTCCGCCTATCCTAAGCGAATGGCTCGCGAGTGCGTGGAATTTTTCATTGAAGTTGAAGTCCTCGAGGATATCAGAGTGAAAGAAAGAAAAAGATATAAATCTTTTCCCTTAGAAAATCAAATATTTGTGAAAATTCGATTATCGATAATGAATTGGTTATGTAGAAATTCTACGTGCACTTCAATGTTTCCATACAATCGCGAGTCTACTGCAAGGCTAGGCCCTACGTTACAAAACTAAATATACTAATTAATGAAAGGGAACTATAGAAATTATGAAAACCGGAACCACCCCCCCCCCCCGAAAATCGCCATGTCACCCCCCACGCCCAATGCGCATTACCTACAGAAAGCTCATAAACACGGCACACGCGGCATATACACATAGCAGTCTGCTCTACAGCTACAATAAAACTTCCAGATATCAATCGTTTCCTTACAGTTTACAAGACGCCGTCGACCGACGCTATGGGAATGAGCCTAGATCTTTAGAGAAATGGATTATCCATATCAGGAGTTCTTTCAAAGTTACGTAAACGTTGAATTGCGAAAAAATAGTTGGAAAATATTTCGTCTGTGGTGACAGATATTCTATGGGAAATTATGACGTCACGATCGTTAGCGATGGAACGAAGCTGAAAGCCTCGTCGTCGCGTCGTAATGAAAGCAAGGAAACAAATATGCAGGAAATTTTGTAAGAGTGGAGAAAAAAGTATGGATAACACTGGATCTCGAACGATAAAAGTGAGATATCTATGTTTACGGAGGACGAAGAAATTTTGCACGTTTAAAGATAGGAAATAACGGTTTCCGTGTGAAACATGACCAATGACTGAGCATATCACAAAGAACCAATAGCGTATTAGAAGTTGGGCAGGGTTAAATAGCTAGGGAAACGTGTGTGGAGTTTTAAAAGAAAGATATAAATATTTCTATGTACAGCTTACCTATCGCATAACATTCTTTGAACGCGGTGAATACGCTGTCCTTGTTTCCACGGAGCGACGACGAGAATCGTACGACGTACTTTGGGAACATTCACAAAGACTTAATTGTCGAAATAGGCTCGTAAATCCAGCTTACGATGTATAAAGATGCACGTTAATTCATTTCATAGTGTTCGGTCGACCGCGATACGTGTCACGGGTTGCATACTCGCCCGGACACAAAACCAACCGGCAACAACACAGCAACAATAGACATATTGCAATTCGGCGATAGCTCGCTTGAATGCTATGAGATATAAAAAGTAAATAACAAAAAATCTACAAAACAAACACAAAGTTAAATAAACTACATCATATCCAACAGTGAATAAGTAAAGCAAAACGTTTAAATAAACTAAACGGATCGCCCCAATTTCGAGCGATCATCCCGACATCTAGCGGGTGACGAACGAAGCGCTTAGCCACGCGGTGGCTAAACACGGAACTATTCTTCTATCGACTTCGATCGAGATATCGCACGGTGGTAGTCGCTATCGTTGTTGTCGCTCCTACGATCGGGTTGACATTTTCTTTTCTATCGTCACTGGCACCGATTCATCGTTTAACTGTGAAACGGGATGGCGATGATCGTGGTCAATTCTCCAGTCGAGTTCGTTCTGCGAGTCGAAGGATCGCCGCGATCGTAACTGACGGTGCCTGACGATCCGCGATTCACGTACGGTCGTTTTATTCGTTGAACGATCTTCGTATACGATCTTTGGAGGATTAAAGAAAATCGCGAGAAAAGGGGCGAATGTCCCCTCAAATCAAAACCTGCAGTCAAGCACAGAATAAACAATAAGTGCAGAAAAGACAAACTACTATAATAAACAAAAAAGGTATATATATATTATATATATTAACATACATAAAGTATATTATTAATAAAAAAAAGTACTATATTATTAAATTTAAAGAAACAAAATAACATTCCAACCGTCAATGTGCCACACGATTTTTTATATTCTCTTAAAACAATATTGTAATCGTCGTAAAACGGTGAAAGGGATGAGAGAGAAAGAGAGGAGACGAGAGCGAACGTACGCAAGCGAGATGAAATGTAACGAATACGAGCGGGTTGAGGAGAAAATGAAAAATTAAAAAAATAATACGAAAAAAAATTATGAAAGGTGTAAACGGTAATTGTAAACAGTGTACTCTATCGAGACAGATTATCGGGGGGAAAAAAAAAAAAAAAAAAAAAAAACTTTTAGACACTACGCGAATACGAAAATACTTTAGGCCCAGTTTATACAGCTGCCTTTTTAACGCTGAAAACTTATGTTCTTTTTTCTTTTTGCTTCTATCGAAAATTCAATGTGCGGATAACTTCACGTCTCCGGTCACAGTATCAAATGATAGCAATCACGAATGATCCTTCAGTCTTTGGTCCCCAATGTCCTTGAACCTTATCCCGTTCACACATTTACAAGGCATTTTCGGCAATACCCGGCGGATCAGTGCGACATTTGAGTAAACAAGGAATCAAGATAAGATATGATATGATATGAAAACTTTGATCATAAAAGCTCAAAGATTTTACTCCGTTTCCAGTAGACAAGATAAATTCCGTGCTTAATCAAATTTCGCCTTGGTTCTCCATTATAAAAAGACGGCATTATACAAGCGTCCATCAAGCGACGCATTACTGCACGGATGAATAAGACTTAACGAGTAGTCACGCAATTAACGATACTTTGTAACACATCTGACACTAGTTTAAATAAATATTTAACGATCTTCCTGCCTCGTTCGTCCGAAGAGGCCAGAACCGAGTCGCAAATTTTCAGCTAACAATGACAGACAGAGATATCAATAAGTTTCGTGACTTCGTTACAGAACCTTCATCCGTGCCCCGGACTCTTGTCACCCAATGATAAGAAAATACTAAAAATCAAAAAGGTCACGAAATTTTCCCAGCAATTACAAGCTGCGAGATTCCAAAAAATTCAGCGTTCGCCATAAACTTGCAAGATCGGAATGTCGTGACACGACGGCACCAAGAAAGACTGCAAAAGGTGACAATTTGAATATCAAGAACCGCAGCTACCCTCCTCTTGTCGGCATTGTCGCTCTCGATAAATAAAATCAGAAAAAAATTCTCATAAAGATAAGAATAGGCAAAGATAACGCGCGCACCAGCAAGAGACACTTGAATCCCAATGAAAATCAAAACGATTGCGTGCGCGAGGACGACGAGAGAGGGATAGTAGGGGGAAGATAAGGAGAACGAAAAAGCATAGAAATAAAGATGACAAAAAAACATATATACGAATATATGAGATAAAATGAAATTCACTTAGGCGAAGAGACGAGCGATTAGTTTATAAATTACACTTGGCATAATTCTGCGTAGGCAATGGAACAGATTAGGTATTACCCTAATACTATCACACGTTACACACACGCCCACACCTGTATGTACATGAATGAAAGAAAGGACACTTAATAAAAAAAATCATTTAAAGTAAAAAAATATATATAATTACGTCATTAAGGTACACGCGACGATACTGACAATGAGAAGGGCATACAATTGGTAATATGTGCAACCATGAAACAGAAGGAGAGAGAGAGAGGGGGAAGCGTGTGAAAAAGAATGAGAGAGAGAGAGAGGGATGAAAGATATTGAAACATAGAGATGCGAAGCAAAATACGACTCCTAGAATACTTAGTGCTCTACTTTATAACGGAAGCGCGGCCATCTTGTTGCGCCTTCGTATCCGCGACGATTGATTAAGAAGAGGAAAAAGAAAATATATTATTATTATTGTACATTTAAGGGACACCTAGCCGTAAGAAACATTTACTAACGATACTGGTTCATTAATGCATATATTAATTACTATTACGATCATCATTATTAATTGACGAGCTAGGGTATGAAAGAGAGAGAGAGAGAGAAACTGAGAGAAAGAGAAAGAATTTGATATTTAGCGAAATTGAGAATAGCGAAAGAAAAAGTTTGCATGCTTGAGAAGAGAGTGTACACAATGTGAATACAAGAAAATGACGGTCGCTGAGCAACATACAGGAAACAGAGACAGCAGTGATATATGATTATACATGTATCACATTACACGCATCGTCGCTATTGTAAATTTATACAGTTTGAGGTATACTGTTTGTACTCATTGAAGTGTTCTCAAAGGTGGAGTATTTCAAAAATCTTGGAAAAAAAAAATATATATATATATATATACACACAACAAACATACGCGCGAATTTAAAAGATAACGATTGCACGATAACGATTGAGCGACGACAAGATGAATGAAAATGTAGTGTGTCAACCTATACGTGTAAGAAATAATCGCATTACCTAATACAAGGTACAGCCGTACACAAAAAAAAAACAACATATTTATCTATGCATACGATTGAAACAAAGAATACATAAAATATATACGTACACTCTTTTTTCTTGCTTTATACATTTTCACTCTCTGTCTCTCTCTCTTCTTCTGTCATTCTATGACTTTTCTCTCTATATATATATCTCGCTCTCTCTCTCTCTCTCTCTCTCTCTCTGTCTCCCTGTCTCTTATTTCTAGAACGAAAGGAAGTAAAGTTATTAAACAAACGAAACCGTATACAAAGAACACATACTTGTTGCACATACTGTACGTTCAGTCGTACACGCAGACACACATCTAGACATTGACTAAAGAAATGTTCGTTGACGATGATGATGATAATGATGATGACGATGACTATTATTATTATTATTATTACGATTAATTAACATTATTGCTACAATTACGTTTTAGCAGTTACACACCCATGTACCCAAGCGTGCGTAAACGAGGATTAATTGCATCTCCGTGTTTTTTCTTTTTAAAAATATTATTATTATTATTACTTTTGTTCAAAGTCTACGCTCGAGACCGATTGTGCAATTTGTAGTTTTTACATAAATCATACCTATCCATCACCTATCGCACATCCACCTCCCCGGAGTGCCGCAGCTCCCGATCCTTCAATGTTCTTATTGATATCCCAAAAGCTCATCCCTTGTTAATTATACATTGTAGACGTCTAAAAGTTAACCTAGCCTAAAACTAATGTCCATTGCAGTCACTTCGTTTCCTTGTGAAGTCAACTTCATTCTCATGTATATACATTACGTAATCTTCTACTTCGGACTATTGAGCCACCGTTAGACTATGCAAAGTACTTACTTTAACGCTCGCATACTTACTTATCAATTTAGGGTCCCTCCCAACCCCCCTTGAAAGAATGAAAAATGTGTCGAAACTAATAATTTACGTATACGCATACGTACCTTGGGTCCCAATCGTTACTCATACGCGACCCAATCCTTTTTCTGAAGTCGTTTGAGTTCGTACACTTTTTTGTATGGAAATCGTTGAGTATACGATGACGTCACGAGTACACTGATATACGAATGCAGAAACGTACTGTATGTACCATATATATGTATAGGGGCGAACGGACAACAGAAGTTTAACAAAATAATGGAAACTTATGTTATAAATGGCGGAGACCAATTTTCGAAAAAAAATTATAGCTATGGGGACAAGATTACATGTGCAGTGTTGGGGTTATGTAATATTGGGTCGGGGAGTAGCGCGGAAAACGAACGATAGGGAATAGTATGGGGTGTGAAAGAAAGGGTGGTGATTTCTGTGGGAAAAATATGTAGAAAATATTTGGGGTAAATGAAACGATATTTTTTCAGATTCAAATTATATCTATCGACATTATTAAGTCGGCGGGTTTCCAAGTCCTCGCACTGTGTACTCGCCTTTATGCATTTCACTTTGCATTTAACTTGCGTCACTGCGATTCTTCGTACAGGCATTCCTAAAAATTTTAGTCGGCACATTGAACGGTGATAATAGGATCAACCACGTTTTTTTTTTTTTTTTAGTATTTAAAAAAATGTTTTTCGACTATCCACTAGTTTTAGTACGATATTTTTTTATTCGGGTGTTCCTAACCTAATCATCATGGAATCTAATAGTTATCGATTGACGCTGGTATTTGTCGCGAAATTTCTTCGTATGCCAATTATTTTTGTTCGTATTCCATTCGTTATCTGTGTGTCTTGAACGTTTGGCTAATCTGTGTTAGCGAATCGTTATAAATCTTTGTGACAAAATATTGATTATTCCCAATCAAGCTATGAGTTGAATGCGAATAATTATTCAAGTTAATACGAATGATAACCGCAACGTATGTATATATATATACGATTTGTATAATCTATCAGTCTCACCCTCAACCCTACCCTGCGACATCGTGATACGACAAACAGGCACTCACACAGTTACAATCAAAAGCAAATGTGTTCATACTGATAGTGGCATCGGGTCGTTCTTGTTTGATTGATAAATAATAAAATGAATTATTCCGAAAATTCTATGGAGATAAGTAAAATTGGAGAAATTTTACAAAGCAAAGCCCCGCGTCATCCAGAATCAAAATTGGCATGATTGTCTTATACGCGTAACACATCCGTGGATCGTAGCCACTTCCGGTGAAATTTGATTGGCGTAATAATTGATATCAATATACGAATTTCACGTCTGCGTACGATTTTGTATTTGACTGATTATTCTGTTCGAAATTTTTGGTTAGTTTTCTTTTTTCAAAATGTTCACGTCGATTTTTTTCTTTTTTCCACGTATATTTTATCTTCCTACCGTAATAACCATTTAGTCGGATTTACGTGTTTGTCGATTCAAAGTGGCGCCTCGATCCTGTTAACCACCAGAAACCATTCCACTGTCATTCCAATCTTTACGTTTCCTACTTCTCCCAACCACTTCGTATATTCGTCGCGCGACGATCCTGAGATTTATCCGTTGGATCGATCTTGCAGGATCAACGATTTCCCACGTATTAAACGATCCAGTAATTAAACTCTCGCCGGTACACGAGGAAACAAACGGTAGCAAAGGAAACCTTGTACCACCCATTCCACAAATATGCTTTTGTATACGTTAGGAGGGAATACAAAGACTACTGTAGCCTGTAATACGTTATTACATTTCATCCCCTACTCCTCGCTCTTTTTTATACGTCATATACACGCGATCTCTGTCATCTTTTATCCTTTAATCATTTTTTCTTTTTCATCCAAGATTCAAATCAAATTTCTCTCCATTTTTCCCCCATTAATTCGTATCGTGTAATCTTTGCAACTTTATATAATCCTTACCGTAAGTAACCCAGCGTCTTTACTTAATGGGGGTGCGGTACATCGCTAATGGGTAATCGTATAATTAAAAAAAAATTTTTTTTTTTCCTTTCATTATTTTCATCTTTTATACATTGTTATACATTTCCCACTTTTCACTTAGCCTTTTCTCTCGTCGTTTCCAAAAAAAAAAAAAAAACTCGACGTCACCTTTCACCTCGAGCGGACAGAGAATTGTCATAGTTGTACTTTTCCAGTATACGACATTTAGATTTATTTATCATTCTATACAGCGCCCGATCGGTTCGCTCGTCCCGTACACTGATCGATTCCACAATAAGTACCTAAATATAATACGTGTGTATCACGTAAGCGCGCGAAACGGCCGGGACAGGTTCCTGCGCGAACTTTTCTAGACTTTTCTAGGTGCGATTGTGCAATTACCTTCTGTTCAACTCGAGGTGCAAAAGGTCATGAGGCCGCTCATAGATAATAGATAGCACGTTCCCTTTGGTGGATCGCGCGTGACGAGTCACGTGGTTGCATATGATATATCGATTATCGATAAATCAGTGACGCGTTTCATTCGATCAATCGTTATGACGCGCATGCGCGATCTCGTTCTTGTAAAACTCATTTGGGCATGTTATCGCGCGGACGTCTAATACTAGTGACGTAACGCCGATCGGATTAGATTCAATTTTGTACATATAGATACTTATAGGCACCACTATCTGTAACTATACACTCTATGGTTAACGTATTAGTTGTATTTTTGTTTTTTTAAGAAATATCGTTTTATAAATTCGTAATAATAGCGAGGCTAGTTTTTACCGATGACTAATGAATACGACGGGTTCGGTGAAGTCTCTCGCCCTCATTTCTCCCTGTTCTTTTAATTCTCAAATCAATTTAGAATGAGAAAAGTAAGCAAAAAAATTAATCAAAGTAACAAATATTTATCAAGGCTAGCAATCATGAAAATGAGAGTGAGGGACTCGAAATATTTCAAAGTCGGAGTCTGACGTCACTTGACGTAGGGCGCGAATAATTGTTTTTTTTTTTTTATCAATTTTTATAATTCTTTTCGGTATCCCACATTAATGAAATTTTCATATAAATAGAAACGTAATTTAAACACTGATAAAATACATAGAGCCAGTCTTAGGCGCGCTTAAGTCTCGTAAAACGGGACTCGACGTGCGTTCATTCATTAGTTTATCTTCTTAGGGTACGAGGGATTGAAAAAGAAAAGAAAGATGTTAGGAACGTTTACGTAAGTCTCTTGTCTTTTTCTTTTTCAGTTTCGTTTTTTTCATTTTTTGTTATACATATACACATATATACTGTACGTCTTAGACGCATTCGTTGTTTTATTATTATTATTATTATTATTATTATTATTATTATTATTATTAGTTTTCTTGTTTTTCTCCTCTTCCGTTCGTTCGTCTCAAGTACAATGCAGGCAAAACCGTATGTACCTTTGTACCTTTTAACGAGTTGTATACTACGATATATATGTTCGTTTCGTTTTACAATTGATTGTTTATTGATTATTTCGTAGGAGATAAGATCGTCCCACTTGCAAACCCGTTAAAACAGTCCTCGAGATGAGAAAACATTTATTTCTTCGCGTGGATCACAGATCACCGGAAACACTTCCATCTTGGAATTTCGAAATTCCGAATGTACTCCCATGCCAGCCCAATATCATTGGAATCGACATAAAAGAGTTACGGACTTTTCGCGGGAAATACAAAAAGCACAAACCTTAGTTCCCACCTTGTAATTGTTACGTGAACGATTTAGAAGAAAAAAAAAAAGTATATTAGGATCGTCTCGTGGAAAAAGAGAAAAAAAAAATTTTTAATTTCGCATAAGTCGAGTCTTCGTTTCGTATTTACAATTTCATACTGAAACCGGAAGTTTCGACGGTTGGTAATGCAAAAACTGGTCCCCGGTAATTCCTGGTTGGAATCCATTACGAGCGTCCCTATCGACAGAGGGGAATCCACTTAGACGTTGCTTTCTCAAGTTTAACGGGAATCCTACGTAGAAGTAAAGGAAAAGAAAAGAAATGAAAAGTGCATAGGTTCGTAACGCGCGAGGTAAACAGTGTTAGTGCAGAGTGGTTTAGGTAGATAGAAGCGTCGAGAGATATTTTTTATATTCTATATGAATTTACAGTTATTTAACGAGATGAAGTTATAGCTACGATTATCATTGTCATTATTATTAAATATTATTGCTATCGTACCGTATATATTAGTGGTAGCGATTAAAAGCCGTTATTCACGCGTAGCGAAATAGTTTTGGTGCCCTACGTCCAAGTGCAAGTGCAAGTGCAAGTGCGCGCGGGAGTCTGTTTGATACACTTAATTAAGACTTTTCGATTTTTGACGGTTCATCGATAACGGATCTTATCGCGAGACGAGGCAAAACGACAGACAGCATACATACAATAAAAATATATATATATATGTAACATCATCTCCTGAGTCCCTTGACATTATTCCATATTCATATACATGTACACGAATCATCCACATCCTTGCGTACAGACACGATATAACACGGATAAACAACTAGACCAAAATAATTGCAAATTAATATATTGATACATTTTGTTGTGGAGAATGCTACTATAAGGACATATACACTTGAGACACATGCTATATATGCGAGTTGTATAAATCGAATAACATATAGGTATAATAGTATATCGTTTAAATACCCTAGTATCGTAATTTTCGTTGACTCGTTTCTTTCGTCACGGAACGTCAATGGCTTCCGGTTAATTATGAAAATTGCATTGTAAGATCGCGGCGCGACTCGATTTGACTTTTGCGAGCGTAATTGTGCTGGCCGCAAAAATTTGATTTGTTAAATGAAAATATATATATAGGATGGGGGAATGTGTAAAGCGCTACTAATGTGACTGGGGTAGTTTCGATGATCAACCGGAAGTCGTTGCTCGAATGGCACGAAGTATGAAGATTTTTGAACGTGTCAGAAAACGTGGCTCATTTGTAGGGTTGAATAAAGCGAATGAAAATTGTATGGAGAATGGAGGAATGATGGATAAGTGAAATGAATCAAATTCGAAAATGAATGACGAATTACGAATAAGAGTGGTAGGAAGGGACGCGTAATAAATTGGCGCTAGTCTAGTGACGAAAAAAGAAAAAAAAAAAACAAAGTCAATGACAAAATTTGTGGGCGTAACTTTAAGCTGTTGCGACGCGTAGAATGTGGTTCACACTTTTGAACATGTGATACGTCCGGCGGCCAGGTCGCTTCCGGTTGGCGAAAGATTGTCAGAATTCGTTACGGCCGCCGCAAGCCGCCAGGCCGGCGACGCATTTTTAAAGGTTTTTGACGTAAGATGCTCTTTTGTTGAAGGTTGATTGTTGTCAAAATGGTTGTGAGGTTATACTATTGAAGTACGTTAAACGAGGCGCTACGAATTTTTGGAAATTCGACCAACGGTGAAATTCCGTTTCGTCGCGTGTCCGATATGTCTTCTAATTTCATTTTAAACACGAGCAAATTCAGCTGGACGGTATAGTCACGAGAGCGAAAGAGAAAAATCAAAAAAGCGAGAAAGGCTGAACTTCGTAAGGACACGCGAATACCTTTCTCGTGCACTGAACGAGGAAGCGGCCATATTTGAATTTCCGAGAGTCCGTATTGCGGGGAAGCTAACCTCGACAGACGTGCCGATTGCATTCTTCTTGTTTCTCTTTTCTGAGATTGATTACGTGAGCATATGTGTGAAAGACAGAGCGAAATGCAGTGAGATATAATATTACATAAGTGTCTAGTGCTACAGGCCAGTGAAAAGTTTTGCGATCTTATCCTCTCCCGCCGCCTCGCGGCGCAATTGCGAATCAACACTAGTTTCTGGTGGCGGCGTTCCATCGCGCATGCGCATTCCCGTACGGACGCGCTGTCACAAAAGTACACGGAATATACGGGAGTTCGAATGCGCGCTTACAATTCGTTGTGCGATTATCTCTGTGTATAATCTTTAAGTATAATCGAATGCACATGGAGGAAAATTAGTGAAAATTATTCGAACGAAATGGCCGAAGGTAATCGCTGTCGCTTCTGGGACGCGCCGGTACGTTTCTCGAGGTTATCTTAAGCTTCCACCACGCAAATAAATATACAACTGGCATTAGACCACGTATAAAGTCTGATTCTAGGAAACTTACATAATGAGGGATTGTGTCCTCATTTTAAAATAATTCACAATGGCGTCTTGCTACGGCGGCACGATCACGGTGTTGAATCTCTCAGAGTAGATGGCGCGCATGATCGTGCCAAGCAAGCACATGGAGAACGATCAGACTAATTACGATGAGACTGATATAAAAACAGTATTCGCGAGCGAAAAAAAATTATAAAATTAAAATTCACTTAGTCTTAATTAGATATGTATTTGAAAGGTGGAGGCGAGGGGTGGGGAATTGGCGGGACTGTAAACAGTTCCATGACAAAATTCTCTTGATTGGCTGTAAAATAAACGAGGGTGGATATAAGCCGAAAAAAAGACTTTCGGGTACGACACAAATTTGGTACAGCGACAATTTTGAATTTGAAATTTTCCACGAGTCACGTGTCGTGACCGATCATGGCGACCATCCTCCAACTTAAAGTTAGTGAGAATAATTAATTAGATAATTTTATCGTTATCGTAAAATGCCAGTTGTAATTAAATGGAAGCGATATCCGATAGGAAAACAATGGAGGAAAAACTCGTCCCAGTGATAACACGCAGTGAAAATCATAAGTAATCAGAGTGAATGGAAACGCGGAGTGTTGATTTTTCTTTCTTATTTTTCCCGACCACTTATAATTTCAATGAGCACGGACGGTCTTGTATTTCAGTCCACGGCTAAAGATGTAAAAGAAAAAGAAATACGAATATATGGGAAGCCACGTGACGATGTGTATACGCAAAAGAAATGATAAAAATTCACGACACGTAACGATTTATTAACGATAGTCCTCAACACGTACGCATGATAAACACGTAAAACGATCCAAGCATAAAATGTATGAATATAGTGTTTGCAGTTAGGTGGGACCAAAAACGACTTTATATCTCTATGTGCATATCCAAGCAACGTGTAATTTAATTAATGAATTTATTAATTATCCATTATTAAGTACTAGGTAAAACAATCCATTGATAGCGATCGAGAACGATGACGAATTATTCACGAGTAATTAGCTCATTACGTTTGTTTATTCATACATTATTCTATGATACAATTATTAACTTTATTGTCTTTATTATTATTATTATCATTATTATTTTATTATTATTCTTATTTGAATGCTATTATTGATTATGATGATAATATTATTATTTAAACGACGTTCTAAGACATGATTATTTAGATAGACCGTAGAAGCGTACGTATCTATAATTATTAATTATTTTTAATTATTATTATTATGAGACATTTTGTTGTATTATTTTCAATAAAATCGATTAAAAATATTCATTTGATCGGATTTCACTTTTTATTTTCGCCACTCGTACTTCGCAGTATATCTGTTATAACTATCGTGAATACCAAAGTGTCTGATTTTCAAATCTATTGCATTCGAATATCGGATGCGAGTCTATAGGAGGTGTCTTGTCTCGTGCTAAATCCTCGATCATGGACGATACTGACAGACCGACAAAATATATGGGAAGTATTGAGAAGGAGAGACGCCACTTGACTTTTTCATACGACGTATCGACGTACATATATGTGTTTTATATATTGAGCCGAACGAGGAAAAACATCTTTATCGACCCGATACGAAGTCGGTGCATCGTAATTTCAGCTTCTGCAATCTTTACGTTATCCTGCACTCTCCTGCCATCTGTCGAGTTACCCTGTAAATTCAAAACGATAGCTCGTATCTTTCTGTTCGACTTCCCTTTCTCATTCATCGTACACCGTTGTCTATGTCCGTTAATGTCCGTATACGATTTCTACTCTCAATTTCTCCCTGTGAAACTCTTTTTCGCGAATTCTCACAAGCCGTGAATTAACTTCGCATGTTTCGAGACTCAAAACAATGAGAGACGACAGAACCGTGTTAGGTTAGAGTAACAAAGTAACGAGCCACACAATTCTGTGGCGAGCACGCACATCAGACATTACACGATGTATACGTACGCGTTGAATACAGAGGTTACGGAAGAGACAGTTACACATTATGCGCGTACACTCAAACACGTACTAGGTAAGTTCATACTGCGTATTGCCTTTTTGACTTCGGTGTGAAAATATATAAGTACGTCAGCCGAATGTGGACCCGATGGATTTTCACGAGGAAAAGAAATTGACGCACTGAACTTCCTGCTGGCATTGGGATGCGAGGTTAGGAAAACTTATTTTTTTTCTCTGGGTTTCTTATAGGTTGACAAGGAACGTTTGTCGTAGGCTTTTTCTTTTTTTTATTGTAACGAAATCCGGTACTTAGAAACTGCCTTTCAGTCGGATTCCACGTACTTCGATTGATATTCAGACATTGTTATATATATATGTATTTTTGAGTTTTTCGTGAAATTTTTGAATGGGGTAATTAGGGGATACGATGCAGCACGCGGTACCAGTTTCTTTGTGAAAGTCCACTGGACCCGGCGACTGTATCTGTTTCATGTTTTTCAATATTTGTAATTTATCGATAAAATTATAAAGATATCGATACATAACAGTCTAAAGTGTGCGCTACTCCACATAACATTATTATATATAAAGTATAAAAACATACATTATATATATACATATATATTATATATGAAAAGTATAATATATATATTATACATACATTGGGATTGGTGAGAATATACGGTTTTTTCGCTTTGGAGTGTTATTTTCTGAAAATATTGAACAAAATATGGAAAAAAAAATTAATAAAACCGATTAATAAAAATGAAACGTAACGGCTCACGTCTTTTTACATCATTCACTATCCATAGGATGTTTGGAAGTTCAATGCCAAAATCACGAAGGTAAGTGCTGACTACCTTCATGTTACCTTTTACGCCATTCTCAATATGCGCACAAACTTTGTAGAGAGGTCGCGAGACTTCTGTAGTCATGTCAAGGTCCAAGAAGAAGTTATTGAGTTCAAGTTCTGACCAGGAGGACAACCAGCATTCAGTGATGGTAACAAATTTGATTTATGCTTGAAAAATAAAAGCGAATCTTACAAAGTATGAAATATTATTCGATCATAGCCCCACTTCAAAATGTATGCAAACAAACTTCACACATATGGGTATGGACTGATGACATTGATGGCTGATGAAAATCATGGAATTAATACAAGAAATCAACCAACCGAGTTATCCTGTTACCTCTTCTGATGAAACGATGCCAACTTTACCGACTTCTTTTAGAAGTCTGATTCGTTGGCCAATTGAAATTGAAAATGAAAATCCACAGTACCTCATAGAGTTAGTAACTGGCGTAACGAATAACATGTCGAAATACACGTTGTCTCGGACACGTTTCCCCTATATGGTAAGGTTCTGGTAATTAAATTAAAGCATATTGAATTAGATTACTGGGTGATATACTTGGAGTCACCGATTATAATACAAATATGGCGGCTTTTTGGTTCTTGGATTTTGTAGCTCTTCAGCTTTTACGTTTCAAAGAAAAACTCGATCTTCTTGAACGTGGTGTCCTTGTCAGTTGGCTTGCTGGTGAAATTTTACTGATTCGAGGTAGATTTGAAAAGTTCTTCTTTCTAGTTAAAATTTAATTCACGTTACTCGTACAGAGTACGAATTTTCTTACGAGGATTTCTTGAAAGCGATGAAGAGACTGTTTAACGATATGACGAAAAGAATAAATCTTAATGAATCAATACTGTATTGGGACGAGATAAATTTTGATCTTTTTAAAAATACAGAAGAACAAATTACACGTGAAAATGAAAGTATCGTAAACGATGACGAATCAGTTGAACATTTTGAAAATGAAAATTCCATGAAATCTCATGATCTCTTGAAAATAATCATTGACGCTACTTACGACATGTTAGTATTATATAATATCACATGATTAATTATTTTTTTCACATTCGTTCTATCTCGTTTATACATCTGACAGGTATGGTACTGATTTTCAATTTACATTGATTTATACCGCTTTTGTAAAGCCAGTCAAAGTACATACGTATCGTCTACCTTATATGGTTCAAATACCACGACCTACAAGGGAGGGAAAATTTGAAGAGAATATAGCAACAAAGCTCAACAAGATACTGTCAAAACGTATATCGTCAAAATCGATATTGAACAAAACCAAAACAGCAAGCAAAAAAACAGTCGGTATATAATCTATAACAAGGCACATGAATATATCCTATGATTATATTGACATATATGATTTAAGACTTTTATGTACATGTGATGTTAGGATCGATGGAATTACATACTATGTATGTATGCTTATTGATTGTTTCAAGGTGAAAGGAAAAGGAGGAATAATATCGACGAAACCTCCTTCAATGCACCGCCGCCGCCACCATCGCCTACCGAGGAAGAAATTCAAACCAGAAATCGTCAATTCATTTTACCGTTGAACGAATCGATCGAGGCTGAAAGTATTTTCAAAATGTATGAAGATACCGAGTAGAAAATAATACAAATTAGTTGTAAAGTTATTTGTCAGCATGTAGCTATGTTTTGGAATTTAATTTTATTATATTTTTGACACCTTATATAACATTTAATCAGTGCTGACAAGCGAACCCCACTCATTACATTTAAAGTCTCTCACAGACTTTCCATCTAAATCAATTTTTAATTTAACAAATATTTTTGAACTTGGCAATTCCTTTCTTGACTGTCCTAGCTGTCCATACTTATTTGATCCAGCACCCCAAAGTGATCCATTGTCTGTATAAAAAACAATATATATTTTAAGCAGACACAAGAATCACAATCTCTTTAAAATTTTTGGAAAAAATTCAGGATACCTAATAGACAGATGGTGAATACATTCCCACACTGAACTTTTTTGACAGTCAAATCTAAAATCTCACCCAGTTCGTCCTTAAAATCGACTATTGTGGGGGTTGCAAAGATTTTGGTATCTTCAGAATCAATTCCAAGTTCTCCAGTTGTATTCCAACCCCATGCATAAAGATCACCCTAAGATCATTACCAGAATTAAAAACTGTGCGAGGTAGAATTAAAAATATTATTCATATAATAACATTATTTTTGCACCTGATCCGTGACTACGGCGCTGTGCCAACCTGCTGCTGATATTTGTATTACTTTCAGACCAGCCAAAGCCTCTATGATTTTTGGATCGTCACAATCTTCAAGATCGCCATGGCCCAATTGACCTCTTCTGTATGCCAAATGTAGACGATATAAAATATGACTTAATTAAAATGTATTATATTCCAGTCGATAATTAAAAATATTATATATGTTTAACTAACGTGCCCATTCCCATTGAATAGATTTCGCCATTATCCGCTAATAATATCGTATGATCAAATCCACAAGCAACGTCAACAAATTTCACTCTCTTCGGTACATTGACTAGCATTGGAATATTAAAAATGCGTCCTGAAACATAAATAACTGTTCCACGTTCAAACTTTCATAAGATTCGCTCATTCATCTTTTCAATATACCTAAATTAGTAAGCGCCACTATCGTAGAGCCGCCATGCGATATTTCAGTAGTATATTCGGGCTCTGATTGTTCGTTCGATGGAATAAAATTTTGCACTTTTCGCCATAGTCGTTCATAAATATTATATCGCCAAACCTCGTTTCTCGAGGATAATATAGTAACGTATTCCTTTCCAGTCACAGCGCGTTTACACCTATTAAACGTAAAATGATTGAGTTAATTACTATAATTACCTTCCAGTTATATGCAAGAGTAACGATTAACAAATTCAGGCACTTATTATACCAGGATGAGTCTTCTGGTATCTCTAACAATTGTAGATGCTTTTCCATTCTAGAATCATCGTCGCAAGCCATTTCCGTAATATACAAATTCGTATCTCGCCACAAGAGAAAATAGTTCCAGCCGATTTCAAGTCCTGTAATTCCTTGAAACGTAATTTTTGTAAAGCTTTCAGCAATCGTTATTACAGTATTGCCCTGTGAGAGCACAGGACTTCCATTAAATCCTGCATAATAAAGGGTCATATTCCTGAAAATGAAATTAAGATTTTAGTAGCACCGATTACGCACACGACCACCATCAATTTGATTAGATTAAGGAACAGCGATATACTGAATTCTGTGTCAGCTTGCTGAATCCATTGTTTGTATTGTGCAAACGCAGTAATGTTACGTACTATAGGTTATGCTCTAGTGTGTGTTTATGTTCAAATCGTAGTACCGGTCGCTTACGCAAGATGGAGCCACTTGTCCTAGCTACGAAACAAACAACACAGAACGCCACGGGATAGGGAACGTTGCGGATCGCCCGCCGACATAAATTGACGTCTTCGCGAGGGTTTTCAAGCGCTCGAAACCTTCAGGAAAATGGTAAAAAATGTATCTGACGTGATGCACCTACGCACTTATGCACTCAAAGGACACGCACCAGTCTTTCCACTTTTAAGGCACTTTAGAAGAATATTTTTACTGCACCGACATAACCTGTTACCATCTTTGACTCCTTCTCGAGTGGCGGATACTGCGCGAAACTTTGTACTGCATCGTCTATACTGGCTGTTTCAAAAGTTCCTCACATTTTATTCGACTTGGTAGAATACACGTTATGCATTAATATACGTTTAATGTACTTTTATTGGAAATAAGTAGCATATTTTCATTGATTGATTTCATAATTAACGATAAAAATTAGGTTTTGTGTATGTACTATAGTTTCAATTGATTTTACAAACTCACACATTTTTTAATTCTCTTTCACGACTTCATTGTCAAAGACTTTGCTTCGTATTTAATACGTTGTAATTTTAAAAAACCAAAGTTATTAAATTTGCCTACTTGGAATCGTCCTATCGCCATAATTAAGTTATCTAGTAAAAAGTATCAAGATAATCACAGAAGGGATTGGATTCTATTGATTTTTCACAAAGCGTGTCTCCTTGAGCTCAATCTTAATTGAGATTACTGCTTCCCCTGAATAGAGAAGGAGAACAAGGCTGATAGATTCTTGCCTATATCTATTTTTAATTAAGTCTTAAGAAGACCTAAAGAATGATTAGTTTCTTTTTTTTACAATACCCAAAAATAGTATAACACATAGGAATCCAAGTATGATCGTTTCAGAAATCATATATCTACGTATGACCCATCTCAACCATATGCAATATTGAAAGGATTCGATCCGTCACACGCTAACGGATTTTCCGACACGATTAATAATATGTATAATTGAATATTCAGGGGCTATTATCGATCTTGCGCAAACTGCGCTCCAACCCTGATAAGGAGCTACGTCTGTTATTATTGGGACTGGACAATGCTGGGAAAACAACTATATTAAAATCTTTGGCCAGTGAAGACATCACTCAGGTAAATTAATGTTAATCCCGCAAAAACAAGATCAGTACAATCATGCCTGATATTACTATCTCATTTCATATAATAGGTCACGCCAACTCAAGGTTTTAATATAAAAAGCGTACAGAGCGAAGGCTTCAAGCTGAACGTATGGGACATTGGTGGTGCACGCAAGATCAGACCGTACTGGAGAAATTATTTTGAAAATACAGACGTTTTAGTAATTAAAAAAATTTTTCATATCTCTTTCTTATGCTGGAATGACATATACAAAATGATTTATCGTAACTCCTTGTTTTTATACAGATATACGTAGTGGATAGTGCGGATATCAAAAGGCTGGAAGAAACTGGTCAGGAACTCTCGGAACTTTTATTAGAGGATAAATTGCGCGCAGTACCGTTATTGGTTTACGCGAATAAGCAGGATCTTGGTCAGGCCGTTACAGCTGCTGAGATAGCCGAGGGTCTTGGATTGCACAATATCAAAGATCGTGATTGGCAGATTCAATCGTGTATTGCCACGGAAGGGAAAGGCGTTAAAGTATGTACTATTTGATTGAGAGGGCAACGATACAAAAATTATATAGGATCAATCACGAAGAACTGATTTAACAAATTTTTGATTACAGGAAGGTCTCGAGTGGGCGTGCAAGAGTATAAAGAAAAAATAATATGCAAGATACGTGACGCGAGTATCCTAAAAATCAACGGCAATAAAAGGAGACGAATTAATTGGAAACAAAATTTTGTACATTCCATACACGCTTTATTCGGCTTCTATATAATATGTACAATGTTGTTAGCCATGTTAAAATAAGGCGTCTACGACAAACCAATCTAGCCGAATAGTCTGTTAGTTAATACAACCACGTGACGCCATTACATACCTATCTGGTCATTAGACTTCCGTCCACTTTAAGTAAAAATTGAAGACAGTTTAGGGATGTATAATAATGTATATCGTGCCTTCTACACGCTGATTTTTTAGACGAGAATTTTGTACTAGTACGAGAATCGGTGTATCCTCAAACGAGAAAGAAAAGAAAGACAAAATAAATTGCGTGAGTGAAAGTGTAAGAGAGACGAAAGCTTTGCGAGCACTGGAAAGAAATGAAAAATAAAATTGTCGCATTGCACTGGCATTAAATTTAATATCTACACCAACGGTAGTATTAATGACATTAAAATTGTCTACGGATACAAAATAAAAATGAGCTTCTTTCTTATTCTCTAAGTACGTTTAATTAGCGCTTTATTTTATACTCTAAACTACGCATACCACTATTAGCTTAACACTTGTCCGGACGTCGTGTTACTTTTTACCTTGTCTATCTTGCAAGACAAGTTATTAATATTTTGTAGAATATCCGGACTTCAAGCACATTCACAACAAACGATCCATTCTCTCTGACACACGTTAAGTCGGACGGGATGAGTTCGATACAGCATCCATTAGGATGCATCGTAGATCTACTGTGATCCACCTTGATATATTTTTAATGTAGAAAGCAATTAAGTCTTTTTCACGATTTTCAAAGAGAGAGGAATTAAAGTTCACTGTGAATACTTTCAGTTGTCACTCGTATTTCTTCTTCGTGAAAAGCTGTACAGTCATCTGGATACTTTTCCTAAATAAATGTAAATTATTACTCACAGTAGAATGGGATTTAAAGTTTACTGGCTCACGAAAAGTTTACTTAACTTTTAAGAAGTCACTGGTGACGTAATGAAATTCTACATAATACTTCTAACTGACAAGATCAATTTTACTTACGAAACATCCTTGCTGTTCCGCAATGGCTCCGTACAAAGACCAAAAGCTTATATCTGCATTTCGACTGATTCCCCAAGCAGCTGGAAAACTTACAAGCTTTATTAAAGCTTTTCGTAGTTCTGCAGTTCTATCAGTCTCTTCATTCTTCTGATTGATAACGCATAGTATGTGCTTTGCACATTTGGGATGCTTCGTGGACCATTTGTAGGCGCGGTATACCTACACAGAAAACGGATAATTTATACGTATTTTAAAATAAATTTTAGAAAGTAAATACTTGTAGTATGTACTGTGGGATTACAAACCTTCAGTATTGGTGCTAAAATGTCATTATTTATTGCTTCACTAAGTTTGTTACTAAGCTCCATAGCATTTACACGAGACATGATGAATCCCTTTTGCGAAGCCAGATTCATGAGCTCTTGAAGATATGCGATAGCCGGTTTTATATATTTGGAACTGTCTATTTTCATATTCAGATGTCTCTTAGCCACCGCGTTCGCCAATCTGCATATTTTTATTACTCATAAAAATTGTATAAGATAGACTTTTTATTTTGTCTATATCAATTTTAATATTACTCACCTAGAGAGACTGTCACCAGGCTTAGAAGGATCGAACATAACAGATTTCGGGAAGCCTTGCGACTTTAGGAAACTGTTAACCATAAATTGTCCTGTAGCTAAGTAACGTTGCTGAGTGGCAGGATCAGAAACATGTGAGATCCACTCAGATATGAAATTAGTCAATGACTTGACCCATCTACGTCTAAGAGTAGGATTTTCAAAACTATTTAAAATTTTCTCATATTGAATATTTCCCTCCTTATCGGTCATCAGACCCACAATATTGGCTAGACCACTGTTCTTCCACAGAGTCTGCCCAAGTTCAGAATTGCTGAAAATAATAAATAAAACAAGTAAATCAGCACTGTGATTCCTACATTACTCGTATGAAAATTTCTAAAATACCTAAAGTGTTCCCACATGACGTGTAGGTTCTCCAAGAAGGGTGGAAGAAACCAAGAGTGTTTCGAATGATCCTGTTTCTTAGTTCCAACATCATTATTCGATCCTGAACTTCCAACATTTTCTAACAGCATAGGTAACAAACCCATAAGGCCTTCGCTATTTGCATTATGCCCTAAGAACATACTAGCCACATTAAGCATACTCTCTAGATCAAAACCACCCCCATCGCTGCTAGCGTCCCTTTTCGATCTCTTCTCGTCACCGGACGACGCAAAGGTCTCTGCAATGGTGCTTAACATGGATAGATCAACACCTTGACTATTAGTGGATGCTGAGATCAGATTACCAATCCCTGATATAATCTGACTGACTCCATCAGAATTGCTCTTACCACTGTTCAACATACCGCCGACCTAAAAGAAAATAAAAAAATTATACAATCTATATTACAAAAATTTCTCCACATTACACATACAAATTTTAACTAAAACAGCATACCTGTTTCCCAGCATCCGACTGCATAAAAGCACTAGCCATATTCTGAAGACCACCCATGGTTTCTTTGTCATTGAAAAGCGCCTGAGCCGCTTCCATAAAAGCACTAGCTGCATCGCCTTCATCTTTCTTGCAGGCAGCAAGCCCAACAAAGAGAAGCAAGATCTCTATCCTTGGAAGTCTCATTTTTCAAATTCTGAAAGTACATACCAACATTACACATTATTCTCATCCCCCACAGCTCTACTCATCTATAACCATATAAAAAACCACAGTCAATCTCCGTCCTGTAAACGGCTTGTATCTGCTGTTACACTTTCGCACTATACATTCCCCAACGTATAAGCTTCGTCATCCATCCACGTATATACCTATACCTTAACAACCTTTTTATATACCTCGACATATTCAGACCACTCTTGTCCTTGAATAACGTAGCGGAAGTGTTTCGGCTCACGGTATAGGATACCGTTGTTTCTTTAACGGAGGTATCACCTGCATGTCACTAACGTTAACCATGACGCAGTGCCGTTTTAACGAATTCCACCATTACCCTGTAGACTATCTCATACGTTACACGGTCACCAAATTTTGATTTAACGACTTTTTACTCAAATTTATCACTTCGTATTGTAAACTGAATAATCCTCTAGATCTGAGTTATTCATTGAAGTGAATCCGGTATTGGCATAACACATAATTTTAGTACCGTAAACCGCACGAAATTGACATTCTTTAGCTCACGTAACGATTCGGTGTAACGGTACAAAGTTAGTCATCGTATAGCGATGCCAAGAAGCACATCCACGAGCGATAATCGGTTTACGCGAATCGCGATAATATTACACGATTTTTTTCCATATGTAAAATCCTCTTTCCTCCGACCTCTTTACCTTGGTATATACATATCAAGGAAAAAAATGATAGACTTTAATACAATCACTGATTACGAAGGAAACTTTTGTGGTAATTATTGTAATATGGCGCCTTTTACCTTTTAAATGTGTTATCAGTGACTGGCTTCGGTTAAAGCTTATTACGATACTGATAAATGCTTGTAGATATATATATATATGCATATGTATTCTGAAACGTCCTGCACGGCGAACACGTAAAAATATCTTGTGTACACTATGGATGAAATTGATCGGTGCACTTGTAATATGTTTGAATGACACTTCGCCGGGAGCAATGAATCACGGAAACGTTGAAAGTAGATTTTTATTCGTAAGATGATTCACGGCGAAAGAGAAATGATGTAAGATTTTTCTACAACGTCCCGTTACTTCGGCTAAAAGCCACGGGTCACTGTCCCATGTGGTGCAAACTCGGCTTAACATTTTTAGTTTGTAAATTCGCGACAGGTACTTACATATCCGCGGTGCCCCATTGCATTGACTACGCTAGTCAGAATTCACTACCGACGATATCAAGTGAAAGACTTATGTGAAAAAATGTGGAGCTTTTGAAATTTTCATCGTTAAAGGAAAACCTTGTATTTGTTTATCTGTAAATTCTTATAGCTCTTATTTTGTATGCTAAAGGGTATAGATAGTCATCGATTGCAAATTAAGCTCTTATCAACGATATTGGATAAGAATGAAACCTTGAGCAATTATATGTTGTAGTTTACGTAAAATTGCCCTCGTCATTAACACAGCTAGTCCACTGTTCTTTTAATTGGTATATAAATCATTTCTTGATAAATATAAAATTTTACGACACAAACAAATATTCTGTTTGGTGAAACTCAGCGGTAACTGTCCGCTCAAGAGGAATAATGTTCATATTATAAGAAGGATCTGAATCAATTTGTCATTATTATCACAGTCGTATGATTGCATGGAAAATATTTTAAATCTAAAATGCTTAATACTTATCGGTAAACATTAAAAATCCTCTAGGCCATTCATGCGAATGAATCAGAAACAATATTAATCCTTTAATTAAAATAGAAAACACAAGTTCGTTCGAATGCAATCTAACGGACTTTTTTAATGCTGCGCTGTACATTTACGCAAGGGACACGCAGTGTCTTCTAGGTTACCGTCATGACTCTTCACCAGTATACCATTCGATAATCGACATACCTGCTAAGTGATTTTCCAAAAATAAATGTCTACCGAGGTGAAGATACACTTTGACAATTCTCGAAGTTCTCTCGGAGTTCATGCACCTCACGCAATGGACGTTGTGGCCTGACTGAGTCTGACTGGCGTCGATCGTGGCTCAGCAAACGGTACTTACCTACCTAAGCAGTTCCGTAGCCAGTCTTAAGCCGGTAACACAATGTAGCACATTCAGCGACAGCCGGTTAATGCGCACTCCTTTAATCGTCGTCCCTACGTACTACGTAACAGTCAGACAGAGATAACGACATCCTGTCAAAGATCGACAGTATATTATATTCTTACAATTAAATGCAATAATTATGGGAGCGTTAATGCTTGTTAGAGAAACAAAAAATAGAAAATATTACGTGACGTTGCATTGTTAACTGCATAGCCTTATGGAACGAGGGGGGGATAAATACGAAGTCCACGTTAAATCCTCTTTCGGTTTTCAAGAGTTCGGCGTCCTTCGGAATTCCTGTGAAACCTTCGACGTCGAAGAATTCTTATTTCTAAATGCTTTTTATATCAGGTAAAACCGGCTTTGCTCCTACTTCAAACTCCACTTTCGGACTCGCTCTAACAGACAGTCACTGACCCGATGAAAATTAGGGAATGAACGAAGTACCGTCTACCTGACTAATGTCAGGAGGCTATGAGTAGGTATGTGTATGGTACGACAAGAAATGTTTTTCAGGATAGAGCTATGTTGGGATTGAGATAGGTTCCGTTGTAAGGTGTGGTGCCGTAACTAACAATTTCAAGCCCCCATAGTGCTCCTTTGCGTCACGTTTCTATCTATGGTTTACAAGAGTACCTGGTATTATATATATTTTTTTATTAAATTCCACATATGGAAATTATGATATCGATGATAACAATAAGCACCAATACCAACTTTGTGGTATCAAATAAACTATACAGACAGTTGCATAACATTTTCAAAAAATTATATTTCTAATTTATTATCTTTTATACGTTGAATGTTATAAATGAAGACGAGTGGATTATTAGGAATAAATAAAAAAATATTTTTTTATAAGTTACGAGCACGTTTCATTATTATCTTTGAAATTTAGGTACTATATTATTGAGACGAATTTTGGCATTGATCAAACTGTAGTATCTGAATAGGAAGATGTATATTCTAACAGGGTCTGTTTTATACATTCTGATTATAATTGCTTATGTATCATGTGCAGGTGTAGAGGCTTGACAAATTAGCTAGAAAATCAAGAATGATTTACCATCGTTATCACGTATTCTAATGATACCTGAATAGCATAAATAAAGAAGGTATTTGGCTTTTATCCAAATTCTATTCACGGTACTGTGCAAATATCGTCACGTATCAATTGCAAATGATTTTTCTTTTAATGACATACTTGACGCTGTTATTTTCATTGTTGTAATTAATTTCTAGGATGTGATTATTATTATGAAATTCATATCATAACATGTTATTAACATTGTTGAGTGAACTGTAGGATGATTTGAATTTCATCATATTCATTATATTGCTCATAAGTGACATTAGGACTCGCGTGACAGGTAAACATCAAAATTGATCCTCGCTATGCGATTGCACTTGCACGTGCACTTGGAATTCCTATGATTGAAGAAATGGTAAGAACACCGGTAGTCATTTTATGGTTATAAAGCATAGAACACATGGATAGGTATTTCGAATTGCATACTCGTGCCATTGAGGTTATAATTAGTTATGAATTTGACTCGGACTGTACCGCAGTCCGTGTTATGTAAGAAATTCATCTTTCATGGAATTTTAACCGATTTGTATTATGACCCTGAACTTCATTAAGTATATTCTCGTAATGAACCCTTTTACACGCGAATTATTTATACCCGCTGTTTGTGGACTTATTTGTATATCAAAATAAAGGCGTCGACTTCGTTATACGATTCGCTACTAGGCTGGATAAAACGTCCATACAGGTCATAATTATTCTACCTAACGAATTACAGTCTAAGAATTTTTTCATACAATTGTAATTACACTTTTTAGTATTAATAAATCATAATATTGTACACGATCCTATACTCATGCTTAAAAATTATAAATCTTCCATGTAAACGTATGTATATAAGAATCAACTATGGTTATGCTATTAACGGATGTTAGAAAACTAGTTTTGCTCCCATAAGCAAATACCGACGGAAATAATAGACCTAACAAAAGTAATGTGGCCCATCATCCGAGCGATGCCAGGTTATTACGGAAGGTTCGATCGATAAAAAATTATTTGATTAAAACCCATCACCATCATGAGACTGAGATCAGAATAGTCTCGTATACTATTTTATTATTCTTGACAAACATACATAATCTTCCACTTAGGCGAAATGCATAGGATGGTAAGTAAGATTATATTACCGTTAGAGCAAGAGATGTTTCTTTCGAACTTCAGGCTAGTGATTTAACCGTCAGAGTAATTTTTTAAAACTACTTAATTTGTCATTCGTTTTGTTAATTCAGTGTACCTAACACTCGTGGCATGCAAGTGGTCAAAATTGAAGATAAATACGTTTACGAGTTTACATAGATAGGAATATTTCTTATGACATTTACGCGTTTTCGGACGGCAGATAAGCAGACTATTTTTAAAGTTTCTATTCGTTACGTCATGCAAGGTCGAATATGTTACGTTCGTCAAAACTTTGATAACGAAGAATACTTTATTGTTACCATTGTTCTTGTGTGTCTTCGCAATTGGTAATGAGAGAAATAAATGTATTCTTTATAATTGATTTGCACCTGAAATTCTTCTACGTCTTCTTAGTTGCCGATTAGTTTGACTCCTATAGTGAAGATGGTGCGGCAGCTGTTTATAATTCTAATTGGTATGATTGGTTAGCGAAATGGACAAGGGATTTATTATTCGTTATGAATAGGGTTGGTAAGCCTGCTCAACTTTCAGCTAGTAAATCTTCTTCGAGGCTTTGCCAGTGTTACTAGCATTAATTGACGAGTTATTAATAAAGTCTTTCGATACACGTACGAATATTATTGACTCGTACGAACTCTTAAAATATTTGACAGCACTGCATACCATTCCGTATACCTCTCATGAGTCACGAAATTTTAAAACTATAAATGTGATTATGTTTTATTTGATTGTCCGAAAACACGTTTCGGCTGGACCTCAAAGGTGTGAGGTCAACAAGATTCCTGACTTCAGTGTTCATACGGTATTTTTTCAAGTTCCGTTTGAACGGAAGATTTTTGGATATCATTGTCTATATTATATTCTGTTAGTCGTCATCCACTGTTTTTTTCAATATTTATAACCTCGAGTACTAATGTGTATAAGCTATTCAATCTCTTCGGTCAGTGACTCCATGATGGATGAATCCTTATTGTAAATTGTATATGTGTAGGATGTACTGCATGACATTAATGCACGGCATCAACGGGACGTTCGCAGTCTCATTTCTGCATCCCTTCCATTAGCGTTTACATATTTAAAAGTATTACGACGCTGAATATCCTTTTGTATTCGAGACACGTATGCACGTCAAATAAATCACAATGATCGAAATCGACATAACTCAATGGCCAATAGTACAATAATGACAGCGATGGTCATTGCTTGTTTTGGCTGGCTGTCAAAAAGTGAACCTCAAAAATGTCTTGCTTGAAAAATCATATAAAATAAGTGACCCAACCTCAAAGTACAGTTACATTCAGTTTTGTTATTCTTTATGTTATGATTGTAATATTGCTTTCAGTCAGCTCGTTACCGAATTCATCTGAAATTAAAAATTACCGCCAACGAGGATGTCGCGCGAATTCACTGAATTAAGAAGGCATAGCACGATCGATCAATCTTTGTTCACATCGATTGGAAGAAGAAGCAGTGCAGTAGGAGCTTTGCTTAAAAACAAGCATCCGGAACTTTTCCACGTTGCACCACGTCCCGGCGGATTTATTAAACGTGTCATAAAACCACCACCTGGTTCAGTACAAATTGAATTTAACGAAGATGACATATTTTCGTCAACGAAAGTATGAAATTTTGGAAATCTTATTTTCCTGGAATTGTTGATCTACTGATATCATATCTTTACGCAGGCATCGATTCACGAAGGAGAAATTCAAAATGGTGTGGAGTCTTTTGATAATCAAAAGATGTTAAGTGTCGATGGGCAATCTCAACACGATAAAAAATTGACGAAAGTGGAAGAAAGGAATAATATGGTAAAAATTTATTTATTCTTGTATAAATGATTCTTTTGTATTTTCTTTACCGTTTGTATGTACAATTCTACATATTAGGTACAAATGTGCAGTGTTGCTATCAGTACAGTGATGATGATGGCGCAGCATATGTATAAGGATATCACTGCTGAACATGTTAGACACACTGAAGAATATTTTCGAAATTTAAAACAGGACGGTTGTTATCCGCCAAATATCGGTCAGTTACTTAAAATTTTAGCAAATCTTAAGAAAATAGGAAAAATTGCGACACCTGTATATATACGTGATGATCCCGAGGATGAGAATGATGATATACAAATAAGTGACCTCATTAATTGACTCAAATTGCTCCAAATTTCTATATGACTCTTGACTCTGTAATCTATAAGGAATTTCACTTTTAATTAAGGAAATAAAATGGAGAAAACAAAATTTATATTTTATTAATTATGTTAGTTTGCCGTGTGCAAAAAGTAACTTTAGTACTTTATTATTATTCGAAAAACAGGTATGGATCGAATGACTCTTTTTTTTTTCCGACGTCACCTTCTGAGAAACTTCATGTTACTTTTTTTTTTGGCCGAACATGAAAGTTTCCTGATTACTATAACCCCTTAAAATTTCTTCAATAAATTTTTGTGTACAGAATGGAATGATGATTGTAAAAAATTAAGAAAAAAAATTAAGTATTACAAGTCTTTTAACAAAATGAACGCCACAAGTTCAAGAACGTCAGGACATTCTGTTCGTTCTCCCAATAAAGCAGGATCGGTGCAGGTTTTTGAGCAGCAAAATAAATTGTAAAAGACTATATAAATTTTTAAAGGGAGTGCTGAGTAATAATGAATTTACGAATTATAACTACGTATTTTTTCAAAATTCAGTACAGAAAATGAAACTGAAGAAAATATCAGAAATGAATTCAAAATTGTTGATGACACCTTGGATATTCAACCACTTTTATATTCTTTCAAAATTCCTCAATATCCATCACGGAGTTCGGTGATGACAGCCATGCTTCCACCTTATTGGCTTTACCAGGACCACGTTTTCGGTGTTATTTGGATGCTCTTTCATAAGGAGAAGAAATATATTGGTAGGCAACATTTACTGCCATGATTTCATCACATATGACAAGTACGTTGATATTTTTATTTAGGAATACCGCAACTCCACTGGTGTCTAAGGTTTCTGTTGGATTTAAAGAATGCAGAAGGCATATACGCAGAAGATGTAAATATTTGCATACAAGCAATCCAAGACAATCTTATTGAACAATATGCAGATCTCGGGTCGAAGCAAGAACTGGAACGGAAGGTTAATCCAGAAATTGAAACAGACTTTCATATACCACATGAAGATATTGTTACGGAATCAAACAAAGATTATAATGAGGTACCTGGAGATGATGAGCGTAATATAGTTGAGACCAATATTATAGAAAATTATATTGAGGAAAAGAAGAAAAGTCTAGAAAAAACTAATGCGGTTCGTATTCCTGCAGTAATAAATATGTCCAAATCTTTTTAATAATAGTGTTTCCCCTTATTGAAAATTTCATAAGGTAGCGGATCCAGTCGTCAATACTACACTAGTCGTGAACACCTGTATAGACGTACAATGTATGCGAGAGAGACGAAAATATGATTTCTTATGAAGCTTCCACGACTGGTAGTGTCAACGACTGAGCCCTTACTTTATGCACACTTTATGCATTTTTTTACAATTACTGTATCAATCTAACTTTACGCATGGACGTAATTTCTTGTAGCAGTTTTCCACTAGTGCGAAGAAGAAATTTGACAAATGCTGTTCAAAAACGTGTGCTATGAATGATCAAAACACTTTAAAACTCATAAAAACTCAGAAAATATTGAGTTTAACTTATAATGAAATGGTATCAAGAGGTCCTAGTCCTTGCACAGAGCCACTTCCTCTGGAACAGCTTTTCAAAATGGATGCGATAAATAAACCTTCAAATCCTGAGATCGCTGCTAAACTCACTGAAGACTTGGAACCGCCGAGTAACTTTGAATCACTTTATCTTTAAATTATCGACATTTAATCTGAATTGCTTTTGGATGAAATTAACAGCGTGAAAGTGAAGCTTAACGATTAAATATTTTCTTCTAAATCCTCTATGTACAGAAATATCCCCATTTAGGTATTCCTTTTGCGGAAATGGGTTCGGATGACTTGGTCAATTTTTTAAACTCGTCAAGGCAACAACATGTGGAGAGAATAAAAAAAGAAATCGAAAGGCTCTACAATCTAGAAAAGTACATTTATTTTATACAAGTCTCTTACTCATGTTGCTGTTGGAACTATTTCGTTATTCATATTAAATAATCTACAGGTTTATGGAAAATATAAGCAAGAGATCATTTTCAGCTTATATAACAGACGATTTGGCAAGACGTTTGGATAAATTAGATGGTCATGACGTTGTTAATGGCGTGGAAAGTATGATAAAATAATGGTCTATTGAAAAGGTGCAATAAAAAATTGCAATGCATAAACGTTGTGAATAATTGTACAAGATTTATAGAACAACGTTGATTATAATTCATAACAAGATATGAATAAATATGTTTAATTCTGTGAGCACAGCAATTACAGGCGCAAGATGATTTACTTCACATATAAAAAATGTATAAAGATTCAATATTCATAAACATATCGATAGTAATGTTGTCGGTACTGTGAATTTCTTCTCATATCATACTGAATCGGTAAGACGTTAAGTAGACTTCACATTTCGTTACTTAAAACATGTACGAGTGCATTTTGTGTTGTGCCAAGTATTTCTTGTGAAACAACTCGAAAAATGCCTGCCAGGGCAGAACGGCCTAGTTTGATGTCATTTCAAGATGCTCAGCACAGTTGGACGGATGATTTACCAGTCTGCAAACAATCTGGTGAGTATCTATTGTTTACTCATTTGACAGTGCAAGGAAACTAACCTTATGCATCACAACTTACATATCTTAGAAATAATGTTTGTATTTTACTTGTTAATGTAGTTTTATATGATTTGTTAATTCCTACATACTATCTTTTCATATTTGTTTGATAAACAACTGAAGATATTTTGGGAAATCAATGATATGCGATTGTGAAACTTTAAAGCATGGTTTATATGTCTTGTATCAAACAGTATTGAAATGTATCATATATATAGAAAGGGCTGAACTATGTTTTCTTCATAAATTTTATATTGAATTATATACAAGTATTATACTTTATCAATGCATCGACATAGGTGTTGGGTTTTCAACAAACCAAATATATCGAGAAGATGGATACCGTCAAGAAGAACATCCATTTGAAGATCGAAGTTTCCATTGTCGCTATGATGATTCTACATTTCTTTATGGAGTATTCGATGGACACGAAGGTACCAAAGCAGCAAACTTTGCCTTACAACGAATGGCTGCAGAAATTCTCCTGGGACAACTCAATGGTAAAACAACTGATGAAGAAGTAAAGGAAGTACTTAGGTAATAATTTCATATATGACATCATTAAACTTAATACACAAAGTATAGGACCATAAAAATCACAATATTGAGTAAAAAATGTACATTCTTTATTGCAGACAGGCTTTTATCACAGTAGAGAGGGGTTATTTGGACTCAATAGGTGATCTCTTGGCTGAGCGTACTAGTTTGCAATTTGATATTCCTGATGGCTTAAATTCCTACGAAGCATACCAAAAATTTCCACATCTGGTACGAAAAGCGTAATAAAATATATGCATGGCTTGGAGAAAAAAAATGAAATTGTCAATCCTATCATTTACAGGTCAATAAACTTAATTCCCTGAATTGTGAAATCTCTGCTGGTACAAGTGCAGTAGTGGCTCTAATCTATGGAGGAAGATTATACGTTGCAAATGTTGGAGACAGTAGGGCTCTGCTTTGCAAAACTGATAGCAATCAGGTACTCAGAGTTGTTCAATTAAGTGCTGATCATGATTTAAGAAATGAGGATGAACTCTTACGACTCTCCCAATTAGGTTTAGATATCGAATCTATTCGACAAGGTAAATATAAATAGCTTTATCACACAATTACATATTCAAGGTATGATTTATTTTCTTAAGGTTCTCACCTGGGAAATCAGGAGAACACACGCTGCTTAGGAAATTATCTAGTCAAAGGTGGATATAGAGAGTTCGAAGAACTAGCATCAGCAACAGCAGAGCCTATAATAGCAGAACCAGAAATAAGTGGTGGTATAGAACTTGATGATTCATGTAGATTTCTATTACTAATGTCACGGGGTCTTTATAAGTCATTAGAAGAAGCCACAAAATCCGATCAAGTGAATAAAGACTTAGCCCAAATGACTGTACAGCAGGTAATTGTACATGGAACAATTATATGTACACTACTATAAATATTCAAAAGACACATACGTATAATTCATAATTGATTTCAGTTTAGAGTACAGTCGACTTTAACAGGAGTAGCACAAGCAGTAGTCGATAAGGTTGTGCGAATTCATCATGACAGCAACATGAGTAATTCTCAAAATACTTCAACCACAGGAAAACGGGACGATATAACGTTACTTGTGCGCAACTTCAATTTTCCTCTTCCGCATGCATTGAAGAGTCCCACCATTCCTTCTGTTAGATTCAATCCTGTAGTACAGACTGCACCAATGACAACCATACCTGATGAGGATTATTCTAGCACTGGAACAGGAGCAATTGAAGACAATGTTGATACATCAACCACAGAAACCTCTACAACCTCAGATATATATTCTCCAGGCGCCAAACTTCTTGACAGAAACGCAAAAATTAAACCGTATGTTGACTTCACCGAATATTTCCAAAATGTTGAAAGAAGACGGATAGAAGGTACTTTACCAGAAGGTATAGATTTTTGAAATTCTGTACCTTACTGGAAAAGCACTTAGAATTCTATACGTTTAATATATTGTATATTGCTATTGTATGTATGCGTGTGCGTTTTGTTATATTTCGTAATAGTTGTTACTATCTGAAATTATAAAAATTCGAAACTTCGAGTTTATTACGGAGTCTAAGTGATGTTACGCATAGTTCTTTCTTTTTTAATCAGGCTTCATCGACCGACCTGTTGGTCTTCGTTGGTGTTCCGATATTTAATTCCATACTTTTTTCTTTACTATCGATCGTTGCACACTTTCGAATATTAATGAGATAAAAGTTTGATGCTGTGATGTTATCAATAATAAACGTTATCACGATTAAATTACTACATAATATTTATGCTAAGCATTTATCAGATATTAAGGCGTAAAAACGTCTTCAGAATTATATTGTGTGCCGATATACAGATATATATATGTTATAAAAGTGTAATGTATATTTGTTCTTGTACAAAAACACTTTACAAAACGAATACTTGTCCAAATGTTTGCTGTCATTAAAGGACATTATAAACTTGTCATTACATTTGGTTTTAGATTGATATTCGATTTTTTCATTATCATTTTAAACTATCTTGCAGTATAGATACGGCGATCATTTTTTGTTTTAAATATTCTTGTAAAAAGATTTTAAAAAACCAGGAAGGATATACTGTCGTATTATCAATTAAAATAATTGAACGTAAGATGAACCATATTTCCAAAATCAGCGTTACTTTCCACGAAATTCAGCACAAGAATACATTATTTTTTCTTTATCTTTATGTCGAAGAGACGAGGTTTTTGTAAACGTTTCAGAATTTCACCAAAATCATTTCTTTGCCTTTCTCTAAACGAACACCAATCCGCTAGTATTATGAAGAAAAATTGCGGTCTTAACTTTGTTATCTAATCACTGTTACGTTCGTTACGATTACAAATGGTTCTAATTCACTTCTAGAAAATTAAATACTTCTTTGTGTAATCATAGATATTTGGTTGGCATTGATTTCAGTCGTTCGTATGCAGCTTTCTCGAGACACTCTCTGTGATCCGGATGTGCAATTTGAATAAGTGCATTTGCTCTCTGTCGTAGAGTTTTACCAAAAAGCTGAGCTACCCCATGTTCCGTAACAGCATAATGTATATGAGCTCTAGTTGTTACTACACCACCGCCTATTAAAAAGAGTTTCAATTAAGTATCCAATTAAATATAATCGTAGTGTTTATTAAAACATACCTAGCTTTAGGACCGGTTGAATTTTACTCTCTCCTTTACTGGTTACTGAAGGGAATGCTATAATCGCTTTCCCACGACCATCCTGACATATTGCTGCACCTCGAATAAAATCTAGCTGCCCACCAAAACCGGAATACATCTTAACTCCAAGACTGTCAGAACACACTTGACCAGTAATATCCATTTCAATGCAGGAATTTACGGCTGTCATTCGAGGTTGCATTGAAATCACTCGTGGATCATTAACGTAATTGATTCCAAGCATTTCTATGCACATTGAGCAAAAAAAATCACGTCAATGACATAAAATAGTATTAAAAAACTGTAGTACTACATAATTCTTATTTTGTAAAACTCACCAATAAATGGATTATTATGCACGTAGTCGTACAGTTTCTTAGTACCAAGCACCATAGTACTAACTGCCCTACCTCGATGCTTTATCTTTTTCTTATTAGTGATACATCCTTTCTCAACAAGGTCTAACATTCCATCACTGAATATTTCAGTATGCACTCCAAGGTTTTTATGATTGCCCAATGCACACAATATGGCATCTGGTATATTACCAATACCCATCTGTAGGGTTGCTCCATCCTCAATGAGTCGAGAGGCAATGATCTTGCCAATTTCTTGTTCGATATCTGTAGGTGGAGTTCCAGCAATACAAGGCAATGGACAATCATATCTTACAGCCCAATCAAAATGGCTAGAGTGAATAACAGCATCCCCAAATGTCCTTGGCATATGTTCATTTACTTGTGCTAAATTATTAAAAATAAATAATAAACATGGTGATATAAAAAAGGGTGTTTAATTAACACAATTATAGACTGACCAATGATAACTTTTGCTGTACAAACAGCAGCACGAGTGCAATCCACACTGGTACCTAGTGAACAATATCCCCGAAAATCTGGAGCACTGACGTGAATCAGTGCTATGTCAGGATTAATCCTCTTCTCGAAGAAGAGCTTCGGTGCTTCATGTAGAAATATCGGTATGTAATCTGCTCGTCCTTCGTTCACTGCCTCGCGCAAATTCGAACCAATGAATAAACTGACGGATCTAAAATGCTCTAAAAGGAAAGTTCTTTAGTCTCCAACATTCATTGAAGATGAGGGTAGAATTTAACAAAATTTTAATACTCTCGAATTCTGGATTAGCGAATGGAGCACTTCCCTCCAAACCCATATGCAATAGCCGTACACCACGTAAATTATTACAGACACCATGCTCAGTCATAGCGCGTATTAATTCCATCGGTGTAGCTGAACCACCCTGGATAAATACAAGATGCTCTGAAAAAATAGTTTCATCCTTATTTAAAGTTCACTATAGCCATGAGATTATTTTTACCGGAATTGATGATTTTTACAGCATCTTCCACGCATACCCATCTTGGACAACGTTTCAAAGGCTGACAGGGTTCACGCAAGTGTCTAATACCGCAAAGATTAAATGGTTTCAACGCTCGAATCCTATCGACTCCTGCTTCAAATTTACGGAACATTTTTCCTGTTGGTTCGATATCCAACGTTTTATGATTTTTTGGCGCAACGGGACGACACGTTGCGTTAACTGCGAATTTTGATCGCCCAGCGATATGTGTCGTTGGAGATTACATTAGAATTTGAATGATATCTAAACGCTACATTTGGAATACATATGTCAAATAATCAATATAAAATCCGTTGCCATCTCCACGATTGGCAATTGGGCTCACGTTCGCATTCTTGCGACTGTCCGTTTTTCCTGTATGAAGAATAAGTTTGACTGTGCTGCCTGGTATTCGTATAGATTTTATAATCGATACCATTTTCATGAAATCTATTATATAGGAATTTGTATAAGACGGAACGATGGTATTTATCTGGTAAAATAACAATAACTTGCTAATCTTAATACTATATTTCATTAAAAATAAAATACGTTTCGGCCCAACGCATGACCCTCTTATACAAAAGAAACATAATTAAATACATTATAAAAGTTTCTATTCCCAAACAATATTAATCGTTCACGTACACTCTCACAGTTATCCATTCACTGACCGTTCTGAAATTCGTTACTTATATTCTCAGAATATTAACACCAATTTTCTCGTCAATATTATTCTAATGGCACTGATCTAGTAATAGACTTTTCTTCACAGTATCGTCTCAATTTCCTTTTTAAGATGGAACGATTGTCTTCCAAAAGAAAGAAGAGATAATAGTGGCTCCTTAAATATACACATGGCATTTTGTTAAAGGAGTGACTATTATAAAATACTATGGATTTTAGGCCTTTAACATATATACGAAGCTTAAGGTTCGGGCATCGTTTTCAAACGTTCGAAAGCGGCTTTTTCCAATTCTTCTCGATGATCAGGATGAGCTACCTGTATCAGAGCATATGCACGTTGAGCCAGAGATTTACCGAAGAGACTTGCAATTCCTTGTTCCGTTACAACGTAGCGAACAAGTGCTCTTGATGTTACGACACCAGCACCTGAAAGAAACAGTAGTATTGAGAGTGAACAACCTAGCAAGCAACATAATGAAATATTCTTACATTCGGTTCAATATACTAACCAGATTTAAGCACAGGTGATATTTTACTAACTCCTTTCGAGGTCGCAGAAGGAAGTGCGATAATTGGCTTGCCAAGATTATCTTCACCCATTGCAGCTCCAGTAATAAAATCAACTTGTCCACCAAATCCAGAGTACATCCTTGTTCCGATACTGTCTGAGGAAACTTGACCAGTTATATCAACCTCGATACAGGAATTAATAGCAGTCATCTTTGGTTGTTTAGCAATGATTCTTGGATCATTCACGTAGTCCACCACCAACATCTCTAAAGAATAAATATTGTTTCCCGTGAATATTTATACAGCAGCAAAGCTACTTGTATTTTTTATACCAATATAGGTTGTTAAAACGAAGGAGATGTATGTTACATATTGAACGTACCAATAAATGGATTGTTATGCATGAAGTCGTAGAGCTTCTGAGAGCCCACGCAGAATGATCCTACGATACGTCCACGGTGCATTGTCTTCTTGTTGTTCGTAATGCATCCCTTGTTTACTAGATCCACTACTCCGTCACTGAACATTTCACTGTGGATTCCCAAATCCTTGTGGCCATCTAGCGAAGCTAGAACAGCATCTGGGATACTACCAATTCCCAGCTGCAGAGTGGCTCCATTATCAACTAAATTATTAGCGATATTTTCGCCAATTCTTTTTTCTACATCACTAGGCGACTTGACTGCATGAGCAGGCAGAGGTATGTCATGCCTCACCGCAAAATCAAAATGACTGCTGTGAACTACAGCATCGCCAAAGGTCCTTGGCATGTGCTTGTTCACTTGTGCTGCAGGAATAAGAATGTTATATTTTATCATACCAGAAACAAAACTTTATAAGCATTTTCCACAAGAAGGATTTGTTCAACTCACCTACAATGATTTTTGAGTTTATGATAGCTGATCGTACACAGTCTACACTAGTACCAAGTGAACAGTAACCCTTCTCGTCTGGCTCAGACACCTGAATAAGTGCAATGTCTGGTACGACTATTCTGTTATTGAATAAACGTGGAATTTCATGAAGAAATATTGGAATGGCATCTGCTCGTCCTTCATTCACTGCAGCTCGTACATTGCCTCCAATAAATGTGCTGATTGATTTGAAGTGCTCTGGATATAACAAAAGCGTCTTACTTTAAAAAAGTTAATGGTACGTAACATCTGTATTCTTAATTTCAGTACATCGCACACTGACACTACTGTTAGCAATTAAATTTCCCTAAGATGAACTATGCGACTGTCATTGCTGCAATATAATTACGCAGCACATCTTATACAAAATACTATAATATTATTAACATACTTGCATTTTCCTTCTTAGCAAAAGGAGCCTCTCCTTCTAAATGCATATGAAATAGGCGCACATTTTTCACATCTGTCTTTACTCCATAATCTGTTAGTGCCCGAAGTAGCTCAACAGGAGTTGCAGCTGCTCCTTGAACGAATATTATATTATCTGAAAAGAATGACAATATTTAACAGCCAATCCATTATCATTCAATCCAATTCTCAATATTTATCTCGTAATTCTATAAAAGTCTCTAGCCTTTACTAAATGGAATTAATCATATACGATAAAACTCTGTATATATCAAATGCATCATATGCTGATATAATATCAGTAAAAATATCTTAATTACATAAAGTTATAATATTTTATTAGACTGCACTTAATGGCCTTGCTTATTCTAAGGTAAATAACTGTACCATTCAGGTATTCATACGATCTTCCATCTATAACGAGAAACATATGTTACGTAGTTGCATCTCCCACCAATGTGTACAAAATAGCATACCGATTGCGTCACAAGATTCACACTTATGTATGTATATCGTTTCTCTACCATCCAGTTGTCTTTATCGTAATACATGAGAAGTGAACTTTGATACCACACTGAATTGGATAAGAACACATCTTCTTTTGTACATGAATGATGAAAAAATGTCGAATTTTCTTAATTTCATGTCTATAGATACATCATCGTGTTTATAGCACGAAAACAAAGTCCACAACTGCGATAATACAATAAATATTATTATGAAGATTAATCACAGAATAAAATTAGTCTTAGGAGTTCGATAACACATAGTTCCATATACATAGTTGTATTCGCTTACAATTCCCCTGAACCACACCCATCATGTAATCTCGATTACAGACGATATGACTATCCAAACATCTAATAGTTATAAAACACCATACTATTACTGAGTAGGAAATTGTAACATTGATATGCGACTCTTACTTTATATTGTCTGAGATCATATTAAATTATAATGACTGAAAAAATTTTTTGCTCATAGATGAATTCTTACTAGAGGTCTAGTTGGTCATCACGTTTTAAAAATGTCTGGAATAAATATCAGCATACGTTCAGTATAGCGTGTTTTTTTCATGAGCTAGATTCATCTGTCACAATTGAACCAATATCGTAATATATTCGACTCTTGCGTGCTGAATATTTTTTTAAAGGTATTTACTGTTATAGGCTTCACTCAATTACCTCAGACTTCGTGAGTCTTCACCACTTCATCTTCCTAAGGTGCTGGGTATTATTGCAGACTAATAGAAGACTATCCGTTGAACGTAATCAGAAAATTGATATGACGTATTGACGTACAAATAATAAGACACTACAGTGCAAATGTGTATCCTCTTTGGAATTTGATAAGAACTTATCAATGGTGCATTATTCTATCCATGAATGATGCAATCATTACAATAACAATATTTATAAAACGTATGTAATTGCTAGTAAAAAATATATTTACTTCTTAGCAAAACTGTATCAGTATTGACATCTGTTCAGATGTTTCGTACAGTATGTGTAACAAGTATAAGCTCGCCCAGTTTATACCGTTCCACTTTCACAATTTGGCACACTTCTGATAAAAGATTACTCATGATTATTGTACAAGTGGGATCTACAATTGTGTAATAAACCAATTTTCAATATGCCAAATATGAACATCAACATATTCGGATATTGTTTTTAATAACAAGAGTAGCGTCAACGCTCGATGATTTTTAAAATTATCGAGAATGCTCTTTGGCCATTGAAAAATATGTTGTTTTTCTAAATATTTAGAATTCCATCAGTAGAAAAAAGTTCGTAGGCAATAACGTCTCATATGTTACATCTTATTTTTTTTTCCTTTTGATATGAGTCGCGTCTATTCGTGTCATTTGTAAAAACAATAATCGCGAAAGTATCAAGGCCAACATTCTATTTTGGATATGTGTATTAGATGCACGACTAAAATGAAAAGTCTACATAATTATTTTGTATTGCAAGTCATGGAACAATGGTATTTGTAAATTTATTTAACTTACAAACGGGTTGCGTAATCGAGCTCTTTTTATTAGCAGAAAATTGTTTTTGTTTATAATGCTCCAGCAAGGCGCCACTACTTCTGCCAACAAACTCTATATTTGTATCACAACTATTAATCTAAATATATATATTGCGCATGCAAGTGTTATTATATATCGAAATGAACAATGAATAAATATATATATATATATATGTATAAATTGTGTTATTGACACCATTTTATAGCAATCAATGCAGAGTACTGTACCTCACAAAGGACCTCTAATTCGCTACCAGTTTGAAAAAATAGAATAATTTTTTTATTTTCAACTATCGGATCATATCGGTAAATAATGTTTTTTACTTCATGCTAAATATTGAGTAGAACTTATCACTTTTGCAAAATCAATTATATCTTCGTTAATGCAGTTTACAAAACACTTGAATGATAATATAATGCATTGTCTATGTACGTCAATGAGTTATCAACTTGCTTCAATGTTTACTTGATCTCTATCAACGCAATGAAATGCTAATGGAGATAGATAAAAATATATTGTATGCTGAACATGGCAGTTAACAATATTGGACACACAAGGCTCATTCTATGAAGCAATGAAAAATCATTAAAATGATCTCGTCATGAAAATACGACGCAGCCAGCTACATCTCGTCTGTACACATCCGGATTGTGTCTAGTAGGTAATTGCTGTCAATTTATATACAATTTATATAACGAGTTTCTAATCTCGATGAATTTTTTATGAAGCAGAATGATTTCGATAATTTTTTAGATTTGTGATAAATATTATTATTTGTTAGAAATGAATTGAAGTAAGTTTATACTTTTACTTTTAGTGGAGGACAGTAACATAATTTATAGACGACTTCAAAAATTTTTGTTCTAAAAATTGTTAATATGAGAACATTGATAATTATAGAATTTTTATTTCGCTATACTTAGATTAGATAGATTTCAGCCTTATTGCAGATATACTTTATTGGACCAATATATTACACCTGATATTAGATCAATATTATCTGTTATTTAAATGCTGAGTAGATCGTATTTTGTAAGTTCCTATTTTACTAAATTCACGATGGAATATTCATTGTAAGAATTCTGCCATTTCATGGTATCAGTTTACTGGACATGATAAATGACTTCAATAATAAAGTTCTTATCCTCTAGAAGAACAGCAAAAGGTTGAATTTTAGCCATGTGGATGTTTGCCATCTGCCACTTTTGACACTCGTAACAAACATAAACATAATCTAAACAAACGGTTCATAAACTGAATTTCTTCCAGGTATCCAGTGAATAGTAATGACGTAGCTCTAAATCGATGGTGAGACATGGAACAAAGTCCTGCAAAATACAAATTACCTGACTTCAATTTAGCTTGTTCCATGGCTTCATCGGCTGTTTGAACCCAATGAGGTTCCTTATTTGGAATCGGCATTGCTGGTTCGTTCACATAGGTGAAGTAAGTCTTAGGCATCTGAAGGCGATAAGACCAGGACGTCGAGAGTGCCTTGGTAAGGCTCGTCATTCGTTTCAACGCTGCCATTTTCGTTTTTGTTGCAATTTCACACACTCGTTATATTTTGTTTAATTAAGGTTGAATATTGTACGGCGGGAAAATAAAATTTATATGGGTCAACACTACCGAGAGGATGTCACTAATCGTCTCTCCGACCAACTGTCCGACCGAGAGACGGAGACCTTCTGCGTGTTGAGTAAAGAACAGAATCTCGGCACGCTTGCGTCCCCTCAACATTCGCTACTCAGGGCCGCGTTGTCTACTTTCGGCTCCTGGTTACACATATTTCTCATGTGCCTCGGAACTATTAATTTATCATTTTGGCAGAACATGTTGTGCAAAGGCACTCCCACTTTTTATTCGCGCATGCTTGATCAGCGCCTTGTATATTCAGGTTATGGACACAAAATCATTCTTTGGCGCATAAGTATACGTCATTTTTATTTTTAATTCATTACAGTACATAGTTTTACTAAGAGATGGCTGTACTGTTTGTATGTTGTTTTGGTTATGAATTGCAGATACATACCCAATACCACTATACGCAATGCCCGTTTAGTTTCCTTTGTTTTCCATACTACTACTGAGGCTTATAATTAGGCTGGGATATCTGACTCTTACACAGTAGTCCAGTGTTTATTCTTTAAGTGAGAATTTTACAGACTATAATGCGTATATCACTTTAAATTTGTATATAATAATGTTATAAAAATATAATAACGTAAAGTTTAATTAATATCCCATTAAAATTTTATTTCTGCACAAAGGCGTATACTATTTGAGCATAGCAATAATAATTCTGTATTAAAAGACTTAAACGATACTTAATAAGCCGCCATATTTTAATTCTAACACCACGTGAGTCGACATTCATCAATTGACTATCCACAACATTAATTTTCTTTTGGGCCACGAATATTTGATATAACAATTAATTACAGTAATATTCGTAATAACTTAAAAGGTCCACTAAACCTTATAAACAATATATGTATACCTAACATATGTGTAACGATCACGAAGTCGAGACCACGTGATCCCACGTGCCTCTAGCCATCTTTCTCTTGCATTTCCTCTGTCCTTTTTCTATCTTTGATTTTATCTCTGTCTAACACAAAGTGTAAGATAACAATACATTAGAGTCAAATGCATTTTATATAAATGTACCTTTATATTGAAATTTAGTAATCTCTTAACGAACCCAAGAACTGTATTAAATACTAAATATACAATCTTGCAGTGTACTTTAAAAGTATCTCCGTGGTGTTAGATACTTTACTTCCATCTTTGTCTCCCCCACTCTTCAAAAGCAGACTATCCTTATTCGTTGGCGCAGTGGCAATCTTCAAGAACCAGTCTCTGCTTTCTGCTGTTCGGCTGACTTCGCAGAGCACAGACACACACGACCCGACAAGATGTACTCTAAAACCATTGGGGCCCGTCAGGCCGTCCAGGAACACGTCCTCGCTGTTTCTCGGGATTTCATCTCTCAACCTCGTCTCAGTAAGTTTTCTTGTTTAATTTGTACGAAAACCTATTGGGAAATATAAAAGTATTTGGGCATCCCAAAGACCCACCGAAGTGGGCGTAGCACCTGATCAATGCGCAACTGGGTCAGCTGATTCTAGAAATTTGACTTTTATCCTTGATTGCATTTATTGTCAATTATGGAAAAACGTTTTAATTGTTCCCTTTTATTGTTTTCGTTTGTATTTTGGTGTCAAATTTTATGGAAACTCAATAAAAATTAAGATATTGGGAGCGCTTTCAGAATGTCATGTGACTGCAGACGACGAACCTCCATCAGACATTCAGACGATCAGGAGGGGTCGTTCGTTTTTGTATAACATCATATATTGGAGTATTCATACATTCTTATTGATTATTTTCTTTATAATTACTGTAATTGCAAAAAAAACGTTATATAATTCTGCACCGTTAGCTGATATGTCAACAATACGTGTTCTCATGTAATGTTTTGATTTCATATAGTATATCAATTTTTTAAATAAGAAGGGTGCTTTTTACGAGTATAAGTTTTTTAATAGATACTGTAATTATTTTGTGATGAAAAGTTGGAAATAACGTATATATGAAAAACTGGGCGTAACCCGTATTTCTATAATCTAAAAGTACAACCAAGCTGTGCTTATACATTTAGAATAACAATGTTTTCTGTATAAAATATATGACTGTAGATTTAGGCAATTAATTGTATATGCAAGTTATACCTATTAAATATGTAAAAGCTTGTCGTTGAGATTTGTTTCTTAATAGGAATATCCTTTTTTCTTTTCAGCATACAAAACTGTGTCTGGTGTAAATGGACCTCTAGTAATTTTGGATGAGGTGAAGTTCCCTAAGTTTGCTGAAATTGTACAACTGAAGCTTGCCGATGGTTCGATTCGATCAGGTCAAGTCTTGGAAGTCTCTGGCTCCAAGGCTGTCGTACAGGTTTTTGAAGGCACCTCAGGCATTGATGCTAAAAACACTCTCTGTGAGTTCACTGGTGACATCTTACGTACTCCCGTGTCAGAGGACATGTTGGGTCGTGTGTTCAATGGATCAGGAAAACCTATTGACAAGGGTCCTCCAATTCTTGCGGAGGACTTCTTGGACATTCAGGGGCAGCCCATTAACCCATGGTCACGTATCTACCCCGAGGAAATGATTCAAACTGGTATCTCAGCTATTGATGTTATGAACTCCATTGCTCGTGGCCAGAAGATTCCTATCTTCTCCGCTGCTGGTCTCCCACATAACGAGGTAATTATTAAATACTTTGAAATGACAAAAAGGATTTTCCAAAAATTGTTATTGAATGTGATATCATTATAAACAAAATCAAAGTTGTTTCTGTGACAATAATTTAAATACCGTCTACGTGCATTTCTAGATTGCCGCACAAATTTGTCGTCAAGCTGGTCTCGTAAAGCTGCCAGGAAAGTCTGTGCTAGACTCCCACGAGGACAATTTCGCCATCGTATTCGCCGCTATGGGTGTTAACATGGAAACCGCCCGATTCTTCAAACAGGATTTCGAGGAAAATGGTTCCATGGAGAACGTGTGCCTCTTCTTGAACTTAGCTAACGATCCTACCATCGAACGTATCATTACTCCACGTCTGGCTCTTACCGCTGCGGAGTTCTTGGCCTACCAATGCGAGAAGCACGTCTTAGTCATCCTTACTGACATGTCCTCTTACGCTGAGGCTCTTCGTGAAGTATCAGCCGCTCGAGAGGAAGTACCTGGACGACGTGGTTTCCCTGGTTACATGTACACCGATTTGGCCACCATCTATGAACGTGCTGGTCGTGTAGAGGGTCGTAACGGATCCATTACACAGATTCCCATCCTGACTATGCCTAACGACGATATTACCCATCCAATTCCCGATTTGACTGGATACATTACTGAGGGACAGATCTATATCGATCGTCAACTTCACAACAGACAAATTTATCCTCCTATTAATGTGCTACCTTCTTTATCTCGTCTCATGAAATCTGCTATTGGTGAAGGCATGACCCGTAAGGATCACTCTGACGTGTCTAACCAACTGGTGAGTACAATACGATTTCTATCCTTACAATTCCATAATAAATCTAGGACAATTTAGTCAGTACTTCACCTTAACATTATGAAATTTACAATTCTCCTAGAATTAAAAATTTAATCTTCAGAAATTTAATGCTACAAATACATCTTTACGTTTCAGTACGCTTGTTATGCCATCGGTAAGGACGTACAGGCCATGAAGGCTGTCGTCGGAGAGGAGGCTTTGACCCCTGATGATCTTCTGTACCTGGAATTCCTGTCTAAATTCGAGAAGAATTTCATCTCGCAGGGTGGTTACGAGAATCGTACAGTCTTTGAGTCTCTGGACATTGGATGGCAGCTTCTGCGTATCTTCCCCAAGGAGATGCTTAAGCGTATTCCAGCCAGTACTCTGGCTGAATTCTACCCAAGGGATTCGCGTCATTAATTGCTCTTCAAACCGTAACTCAGATCGCGTCGTACCGGAGGTGGCTTGACGAGCAAAAGTACTCATTTGCAATTCGACTCATTATATGAGAATACAACAATATAAGACGCGTTGGTATATGGCCCCCTACTTTGTCCCGCGCTTATCACATCTTAGCACAAATAATCGGGAGAATTCAAATCCCAGGAACTACGTGAACTCTAAACGATGATCTCCTGAAGTCCTTAGTAGATTCTTGCTCTAATGATGATAGTATAGCGAAGCAATTAACACCTATATAAAAAGAGATAATTCGCAGTGTTCCTAGTAAATAAAATCGTATCCAAAGTAGGTAATGCCTACCGGAAACGCGTCACGTTGTATTTACAGAAAGAAAAGGTTTTATCAAAATTTCAATCATTTTGAATGTCATATCTAGTTTCCGTAAAAAGTCGCGAACGAATGGATACTGAGTTTGGGATATTCGTAGGAATCATGGCAGCGACACCAAGGCCACAAGTGTTATTTATCGTCTGATAAAAGTGCTGCGAACTACATCACGATTTCGTCAAATATCCCCACGCTCAGAATTTTGCAAATATTCGTGCATTGTTGTAACTATAAATTGTAATATATCGTTCAGTATTATTGTAAAGGAAAAAGAAGTGCATCCGCCTCTACTTCAAATCGTGCATCCTACATTCCAACGCGAAATTTTTATTTATGAGATACACTGCGCCTTCCCTTGTGACCGAAAGAAAAATGATAAATGTGAGATATACCCATCGTTACCGTGTACAGCAAATTTTCCTTGGAGTGTATTCAAAGATATGGAAACACATTTTCTATTAAATTTAGAGTGTGCGTTACTGAAGGTAAAAAATAAGTGAACACCGTTGAATCTGCAGTGTTCAATGTAGTTAATCTGAAAATCCTTGCACGCTCGTGATCCTCGATAATATCGCGATTGCGAGGCACTTAGATAAATCATAAAAGAAAATGGTTGAAATCATCTGAAAGTTCAGATTTTGTCGGTGTTATAATCTAAATGTATTATACCTGTATAAAAAAAAAACTACAAAATTTTTCGGGGTATTTTTTCTTTCCTTTGTGCATAATTGCTTTTTCTTTGTAGACAGGCAGTATGTAAATATATAAATGCAATACATATTCCATGTATATAACTTATTAATCGTTAATGCTTTATGTTATATTTATATTATTGTTCCCTTTACACTGATTTAAATTTTCCGAGAAATACTATATTAAAGTATTTTGAAAGTACTTAAACTGAAAAATCTACTCTTAAGTATCATGAACAATTATTACGTGAAACGTCTTTCATACAAACAATTTTTCATATCAAGGCCAATTTTGCACATGTAAATATTTGATTTTGATCACTTCTGGATGTCATTCCCGCCATCTACCGTAGTGCCATTTCAACGAGAAGAAAGAGGAGCGAGCGAGGTCAGAAATGTGTGTGGTGAATATACCACCTGTACGACGTGCCTTGTATAATTATACGAATGTTAAATAGTGAAGAACAGTGAGCAGTGTTCTATCATAAGTGATTCTTCGCCTGTCGACATCAACGGTAAATCTTTAAAATTCACATAGTCCAATATTTTCACAGAAGCCGATCTTAGGTTATGTTGCATCAATGCGACCAGAACGAGTATGTTAGAATTATTCAGAAAAATGTGTACTAAGAATGGGTTTCCCGATCAGTACGCTAGAGGGCATCCCTTTTTTGCTTTGACTTCTCTTTTTATATTAAACTGATAAAATGAATGCTCCTGATTGTTAAATATCTGCAGCAGATAATAAGAGAAAGGTCAAGTGTAACATGGCTTTATTTTTTATTTGAAGGTTTGGAAAGTTTCGTACAAATGTTTGATGGACTTTGTTCGTGACTTTTCCATAATAGATAACTATTGTGAACAATTATTAACTGTTACATGCGTCGGTACAGTTTATAATGAATAATACATTTCCAATGTCTCGTATACGCAATATTCTATTTAATAAGAGAGAGAATGATGCAAGACTGAGGCTGGTATCATATCATCCATTTTACGTAGAGGTCACGATCTTCACTAAAGAATTAAATCGAGTTAACCTAACTGTCAACGATGTATATCTTTGTGAATACATTGCGACATTATTGAATAGCACTTCACGCTTCAAGGGTTAAATTATTCTTTGTAATTATTAATCTATCCGATGTAACGAGTTTCAGTTGCGATACAAGTCCAACATATAATTTACAGAGATTTACGCAAATTATTTATCATATTCGTTAAAAAACTTTATAAGGAAATTAACGTAATTTTCTTTGATTTACGCATTGTTCATTCTTGTTTTTGTCAATCGAAAAACCACGACTTTTATTTCACAAATGAAGAACGTTGCCAAAACTCGGTATTGCTTTATCAACATTCAGTATCGTTATGATCCTTGTTTATTAGATAGAAAACATGATTACATATTAAAATTTTAATGTAACTGACGTATGTACATAGCTCTGCGTTCACCGAGACTCGTTGAAACAGTAAAAAGTATACGACCATTGCCTAACAGGTACATAGTGAAATTATTAATACTATATATTTGGACCCGTTAAAAAAGCGTTCTACAAAAATAATAATTTACACGAATAAAAGGTGTCGATACAATTTTTAGATAATAAAAATCTTGTAATTCTTGAAAAGTACTTTTAGTGAATAAACGATAAAGAACGTACCGTCAAAGAAGTGGAAAAGAAGTTGTGATCTCTGAGAACCGTTTGTCGGACATGCTGCATTCGCGTGGGAGAGATATTCCTCTTAAATTTGTCACGCTAACTCGTGTGGTCAGTTGCGACTCATTGCTGATGCTTAACTCATGGTATCGTATTATCTCCATTACCAACATGGATGATTCGAAGGCACGCCTAATTTTATCAAGCAACTTTAAACCGCCTCGCGAATGACCCGACTCACCGATTATTGAAAATACTGTCTTTTTGATTTCGCAAGACATATTAATGAGATTGGAAGGAGTTTTATCTGAATATTTTTTAAGTACCTCGTATATTGCTCTGTTATCATGGTTGTTATTATTATATATATTTCTGTTAAACCAATAGGTGCAACGACACGACTGCTGTTGCATATGTATAACTCGTGAATTAATCCCATTGAAAGCCATTAACGTTTTTTGTCAGAGCTTATTGTACACCAATTTGTCTACAACCATTAGGATTCCCTGGTCGTCCAACTGTAATTTGTTCATAGGAGGAGGATATATAAATCTCTTTGTGAATTATTCATTGTTATTATCACATAGATCGATTATTCATCAATAATAAATCGGAAGATAGTCTAGTTTATCACGAGTTGACCTATTAGAAAAAATAAAAATTATACGCAAAAGTTGTCTCTCAAACCCCACTAGTAACGGAAGATCTTGATATTGTACTTGAACTCTTGTAAATGTGTTTAAATATCGAATTCTTATCTGGAATACAAATTGAAAAATGGACTATTATCCAATAGCCACAGGGATAAACATGTGACGTTTCTTGATGCAGGAATCTTTACATCGCACGACAGTAATATGGCTTTGCATTATGCGCGTCAAGTGCGGTGCCGTCATGGTGCTCTAAGAACAAACGTAGGACACGATTTTGCCAAGTAAATTGATCCATCATTGGATCTCGTTGGAAATCGTAATAGCTGGTACGATCACGCACATAATCGTTGTATGCTTGCGTGTCTTTCAAAACCGTGACCAGTTGATAGAGCATTTCGTAATTTATAAATTTGTCGTTATTCCATCCAAGAAACAATATATATTCTCTCACCGCACTTCGTAATCAAATAATACTTTCGATGTTGCTATTTTAGTACATTTATATCTCGCTGAATGCATTATCGATTATTTTTGAGAATTTTTTATTACCATTTGAAATTTTTATTTCGTATTTTTATCGTCCCCTCACTCCTTCGTTATAATCCTGACTACCGATAAAATTCGATATTAGCTATCTGACCTCTAAATTGTTCAGGGGTTCTTCTGCAATGAAAAATGTACAGGACGTGAACGTATTCCGACATTATCGACTGAGCTTACTCGCTATGCACTATAGAAGCCACGAGTGCCGATAGCACAGTTGCGGCTCGGTCCTCAAATCGGCTGGCCACGATTTTGCGTTCGGTGATCTTTTGCGATAATTGCTGACTGTTCTTGCAAAATAACAACTGGCAATCTTTTGGTTTTTTAATTTTCCTTCTCTTTTCTTCCTACGGCTCTTGCGTGATCCATTTCTCGGGAGGGAAGTTACTTAAACTGGAATTAGTTCGACTACATCGAACAAAGATTGTTTGGTTGCGGTTACGGACGGAGCAAAATATTTTTGAACAATCAGTATCGTGTATTAGGATTTTTTAAGTGGATTTTTGTAACATCGGGACATTGTCACATTGGTATACTTCAATTCTAGTATCGATTACGTTAATACAAAATTCAGGTCAACAATTAAAGAATAACGTTATACAGTAACGTTATACAGCATATAATAAACTTTCCGAATGTTTCCTCTGAACAACGTGTTATTTCGCGACTGTTCAGTTTTCCTTAATAATCAAATTTCAAGCAATTATTTGATAAAAATTAACTAAGCAAGCGGTCCTTGCATCGTTATTTTCATGAAAATCTCAGTGAATGTACAGTGCGCATACACATAATTTTTCACCAAAAAATCCGTTAATTAACGTGAATCATGGAAGCGGTATAATATATTTTAAAAATCGTTATTCGTTGAAACTTCAGTTTGTTGAAGACGCACAAGGGAGCTCGTTCAATCTATTGTCAAAGCATGCTTTCCATCGTTACTCAACGTCGTCCATAGAAAGTTTGTTGTGACGATGGATCAATGAACTGACATAAAAAGAACATTTCCACAGTGTAACTCAAAGACGCTTGCTGATTTTACTTTAGTGCCAGAATGGACCAGTATGAAGTGATAAACAACGTATGCTTCGTAGCCATCGATGCTTTTGGATTAAATATTTCATGAACACTTCTCGCCAGACACAACAATTACCTTTGTTACAAAATAGTCATCAGTCGCTCCCAATTTTCTTGCCAGTCGCTTGTTGACACGACGGTAACGCATTCGTCTGAGAATTCATTTGTTATGAAAATTGTTTACGTCATATAAAAATGGACGGACTCGTCGAAATCTTCCTCTTTTGCGGCGTTCTATACTACTTCTTCAACTTGAGGTAACGTGGGGCATCTTCTTATTCTTTGTCCGTTAATAATATGCAAACAAATATTTAACCCTTTGCACTCCACATTTCTCTATTTCCAATATATTTCGGTGCATGAGAGGGGACAGTAGAGTGCAAAGGGTTAAGTTAAAAATATAAAAAATTCTCACGATTACCACTATCGTGAATCGTGTGATTAATGAAATAATTAAAAGAAACATTGAGTAAAAAAAGTAATAAAGAAATTTGCTATTTCAAATGTAAGCTTCCTGCGTGAAATGAAAAAATTTGTAGAACTTTAATTATAAGTTTGAATAACAGGCTATAGCGATAAGGAAGAGGTCAGCTGATCTTTGCTCCTTAAGATGCATCTAACGAAGCATAGTCATAGCAAACATTTGGTATATATAGTAACATACGTTCCGTGATTAAAGATAAGATTCGGAAACGCACCACTATATCAAAGAATTATTAAATAAAAAAATTTCATCAACCGATGATTCTCCAGCAACGTTTAATCAAAAGTTCAGATGAAAAAAAGTTTTCCACGTCCGGCATACGTGATATTTGCGTTAAAAAGTAGAACTGCGCATTTCGATCAGCATGTAATCAGCTTTTGACTTCACTTTTTTCTTTCACTGTCGTACAATGGATCAATTACTAATGTTGTCAATGCAAATTTCTATCAAATTTTATTGGATTCTTAGACCATAATTACACAAATCGAACTATGAGTTTAAGCGTACAAGCAGGATAAAATATATTATAATGACCGTTTGACAGGCTCAAAGAAAATGTTTAGAGATTTCTAAAGAAGAAAATATAAAAACATCATTGCACATTGAATCTATGAATTATTGAATATTCAGTGTTAATTCGTATACCTCATGGACATATTGGTTAAACTGAATATAGATTATATAAGAAATAGTAAAATGATATGATACAGATTGACTAACATATTGACCACCATAGTTGACAGTATCATAGCACAGACATAATGAAACTCAACCTTAGATAATTTCTTAATCTGAATAGATATTTACAGAAGTTTATCCTACATACTTTTATTTAACTTTTATTACCATTTTGTAATCTACGAATTGCATGGTGTTGCGCAACATTGAAACGTCCTCGATGCAGATACTACGTGCCATTGAAATGGATTGAGCTCAGGTCATGTCCTTGAAAAAATTCGATGACTCTTATTGTATGCCAAGAACAAAAAAAGAAAGCCAATGCATTATTACACAGAGAAAATATATAAGGAATTATAAATTAAAGCAAAGACAGGGTTCACTTTACTTTGGATTCCTCGTGGAATATTTGTCTTAATCGACCCTTAATTCGTGAAGAATGCCACTTGCGACGCCACTGTAAGAATCAGGCGATCCTAACAAACGGTAACTCTTGGTAGTTCTCCTCTAGGGAGGTTCCTTGGTGTACAGTATATATCTATACATATATCTACATCCCATTCGTGTAGACCATAAACGTACATAAGAGTTAAGAGATTTACGTTGAATGACCAAACAGCAGACATCCAGTTTGCCAAGCACGTTTGATGTTAATAAGTTAATTTTTCTTTAATATCGTAGCAGTCATTCCAGCAGTTTTTAAAGGCGGTAGAAAGGTGAACCTGTCAAGTAGAAATGGATAATATTCGAACAAACTGAAAAACGATGATAACTCATGTCAATGGTACATGGTGCATATATCTCACTGTCAGAACTAGTAAAGCTTTGTAGATGGTGAATATGAGTCTTTGGTTAAAATATCTAATAAATCTAATGGTTCTTATTCGACGAACTATTCACGCGAAGGTTGTACGTTTACAGAATTCTATCATTTTTATTATGCATAGGATGTGTAATGATGACACGAAGGTTTTGTTAGCTTTGAGCACATGTCATTGACTGTGATAACTTTTTAGAGTTATCGAAGACGAGGATCTATTGCGAGTTGATTATTATGAATAGATTCAGTCGGTGTGGTGATTCGGAGTAATTGGTGCCATTTGGGTTGGTCAGTATATAGGTGCGATGTAGCAACGGTATTTATATAGGTACCAAGTCGAATCTAGATTATAAGTAAAATCTTATCTTAAGATCGATAATATTCATTGTGGTACATTGATATATTTTGGAAGAAGTATTTATAGAAATGAAACGTGTAATATCTGTTTTTAGAGCGAATAATATGGTAGAAGTCTTTTCTACTCGGTTGCAAGAGGTTTACGCAAAATGGGAAACACGGACGGACGTGACGCGAAATTCGGAGCCGGCTGCATCGCGATTCTCATTGGACGGTAAGAGAGAAACTTTACGTTAACAGATTTTTTATTGCCAGTGAACTATCCGAATTGGTGTCAATTTACGGGTTGTCAAATCAATGCAATTTTTGAAGATATCCTTAATAGAGATATTTTTATATAATAGAGTCGTAGAGCAATCGAGTGACTTTTCATTCAATGAATTATAAAGAAATATTTGTCAGTGTAAATGTAGTAAAATCCAGTCACATGAGGTTCTAGGAAGTTGAGAAAATTCAGTAAAGTGCAACACACGTATCTGTTGCGCAACGAGAAAGTACAGTATGCATGCAAAGGAATCGGCAGAATAGAAAGAGAAAAACAAAATCAAGATATCTCTCGAAGGTCTAACGTAAGGAAATAATTTGTCTTTAATAATAATTGTAATCACGTATTTTTAGGATTGCGACGCGCCGGGCAACAAGTAACCCAACAAAGAAGACGCGTCAGTAGCAGAGAGCAGATTCGCAAAGTCCGGGAAAGTTCCTTGTACAGGATCAAGGAGACTGAACCACTTACACCAGCCTCCTCTAGAGCACACACCTTTCTCCACTTATGCTGTAACAGTTGCACCCCGTCCTCCAAGGTGAGTTTTCACTGCCGGCAAGGTCATCGAAAAGCCTGGCGGATTTCTAACGCTTAGAGAGATGTCGCTGCGAACGCCATCATACCAACGAAAATTGCGCGCGCATTTCTGTCTCATTTTTTCTTCTCTTCCTCCTTAACGCAGTACGTTCGCGGTTATTAAAATTACGGCTTATAAATTGCGTACAAGGATCGACGTCCTATAATATTATGCAATGCGTAGGTAGTACATAGCTGTTTATTATTTCCACAGCGATTCACCAGAACGCGTACCCCGTTCTCGATTAGTACCTACAAACACAGCATGATGTATCCGTCAAAGAAAATTATATAGTTCAGTAAATTTGCAAGGCTGTGCTCTTGGCGCATACAATTTATGTACCTTTGACATATATTCTGGTTTGAATACACGATTATATAGTTTTACTTCTTTTGGGTAAAAAATAGCATTCAATGAATCCTCGCCATTAATATTAAATTAATATGACGAACTACAGTGTGTAGTGTATCTTGGGTATAGATTTTAGAAGCAAATTCACACGTATGAGGAGTGTTTGGTCCGTTCGTGTTTTCTGCAAGATTTGCATAACGGAACGTGATATCCTACCAAGTGAATCGCGTGATTCAGTAATCTCACTAAGCTACAATTTCTGTCTACATATCGGTTATGTACACAAGTTTCTGCGTATGGGTCTCCACTCTTACTCTTTTCTGGTAACAGTCGACATCTGTGTCTTCAAGCTATTACCTATGTAGCTAACTGGTGAGGCAGGCAAGTCTGACTCTTCTATCGATGATAGAGAGTGTAACTTCATCTCTAAGATAAGATGGAGAACGCTGATGAAACTAATCTAAAAATATTGTCTCATCTAATACTCGTTACCATTCAATCGCGGCTGCACGTGCAGAAAAGTGTGTTTAGGTTTTAGATCGAAAAAAGATTGCCTCCCAAAGGCCAGGTCGCGACTGTCTCTCTCATGCGGTTTACTGTTCCTTGGGTTACGTAAGATCTCGACGTCTTCGTTTCAGTGAGAAGCGAATGAAATTCACTTGGCTGAACGGACTACGCGATTCGATGTGGTGTTGAGAGTAAAATTAAGAGCTTTTGGTTCGGTCTTCACGATTTTAGATTTACGCTGTATGACGTTGAATATTTTCGTTGCTAGTCCGCGGGTCTTCATATTTAGGATTAGAGTGAGGATCTGGGGACATTATTTATTTATCGCTATGTGTGTTTGGTTATTATGCAACTGTCTGCGTTCGAAATGCTCCACTTGTCAACAAACCTTCGAGCATGTCCTAGTGGCAGAAACACGTTTGTATCTTAGTAATTAATTTATTGGTCAAGTTTTAGGACAAATTGTGTTAGAATTGTTATTTATTTCTACAGAGAATTCTGTTGCGATACAAAATTCTAGATAAATAGGTGTTATGATTTTTGACAGACTGATTTTGATTGATCTTGTTAGGGAATATTTTATAACCGGAGTATTACTCGTTTCTGATTTTCATATTGTTCATATGTATGGGAACAGGCTACTGTTTCTGTTAATATTATCGGGGTAGCCAGGAAGTTTCGCGAATTGAGCCTAGGTGGCGAATCACTTTAGTCGAGCGTGTTATAAATAAACTGTTGCACGTGGTTTTTTGCGTATCGATATGCACACTGCGAGTAGTATTAATGTTGTTATTAGTAAAATTGAGTTTACATGACTGATTGAAATGCAAGACGAGTCACGGAGCTTGTTGACGCGATGGCTGCGAATTGTTGTTGTCCGCGGACACGTGGGGCACGTAAGTATGTCATTTTACATTAAGATATATAGATCTAGGTCGATCCGTATTAATTTTCCACGACGAAACTTATCAAGTACTAATCAAGATTATAGGAATAGTCCCTAATAATTCGTAATTCATTTTCAATCTTTGAAAGTTCTACATTATAAGTCTATACCTAATGTACTGGAAATTTGATCCTTTGCAGAATTCTCTAGTGAACACGATAAGCAAGCAGTATCAAATAGGTGGATCAGATATGCTTATAGTCGATCCTGGACCGAGTCTTATTTCAAAAATCTTCCGTCACATATCACATGTCTACAGCTTCAAGAAATACGACTATCCCAAAGTCACTCAAACGGTGAGTATTTGAATAATTACATTTGCGTGTATCTAATTTTTGACAAGTTATTTCACTATCTTTGGTATATCTCGTTACCTTTATTTTCTGCTTTAATGTGTTCCTTAGGTATTGAACGACGAGAGGCTGAAGGAAGCTATCAAGTTGACAGCTCGTGACACTGTGGCTAATGATGGATGCTCTGAAGACAGTGCAATGGCTAAGGCCGAAGCACGGGCCAAGACAATATTATTACAGATGCAAAGTAATATCAGTGACTTTTTACTCAGGATAACAGTATGGGTTCTTTACAAACTCCTCCCGTGTATATTGCAATCCGCTGTCGTACAGCCGTCTCAAATTGAAATGCTCAAGAAGGCAAGCGATACCGGTTTGCCATTGGTTATGTTACCGCTGCACAAAAGTCATTTAGACTATATAATGATCAGCTTTATTATGCTGAGCAACGATATTAGAAGTCCGCTTATTGCTGCTGGTGACAATCTAAAGATTCCATTTTTCGGGTAAGATTGTCATGAGTTCTGCTTGGGGTTTTGTCGAGTCGGTCGTGCTTGGAATAATGTTTTTGTATTCGCAGGAAACTTTTGAGCGGCCTAGGTGCCTTTTTTATTAAAAGACGCATCGATCCTGTTTTGGGACGTAAAGATCTTTTGTATCGTGCAGTTTTACATACATATGTAATGGAGAATCTACGTGCTGGACACAATATTGAATTTTTCATGGAAGGTGGCCGATCGAGGACTGGCAAACCTTGTATGCCTAAGGGTGGTATTTTGAGCGTCATTGTTGATGCCTATATGGATGGTACGATAGAAGACGCTTTGTTGGTACCTATTGCAATGAATTACGAGCGTCTAGTCGATGGAAACTTTGTCAGGGAGCAATTGGGTCAACCAAAAAAAATGGAAACCTTTAGATCAACTATCAGTGCTATTTGGTCCACTTTAATGGGGAGCTATGGTATTGTTAAAATTGAAATTTGTCAACCGTTTTCTTTGAGGGTAATATATTTATTGATCTCTTTCACGCGAGATACTAAATGAATGTTAAAATCTAATAAATAAAACTGTCAACAGGAGATGCTAAAATCCTTCCAAACGCAACAAAATAAATTAACCGTCACTGGTACCGTGGAGAAAACATTAAAATACACTATGTCTACTTCATCTTTGTATGGAACTGACGTCGTTGTCGAAGAACATCGTCAGCTGGTTGATAGCATTGCTCGACATGTTGTCTATGGTAAATAAATTAAAATATTATGCCTTCCCAAAAAGTGATTTTAATAAGGAACAATTTGCATTTATATTTTACAATGTATTACAATTTTAGACTCTACTAAAGCTATACCCATAATGACGACGAATGTCGTTGCTTTCCTGTTACTCAATAAATTCCGGGATGGTTGTACACTGGATAAGCTCATAGAAGCATTTGACTCCATAAGGCAAGAGCTGGATTGGCTCGATAAAGTTGTCGCCTTTTGTGGAGAAAGCATTGATATCATCAATCACGCAGTCAGTAACAATTTATAATCATTGTGCAATTGTTGAAATCTTATCATTATATATTTTAATTCAATTTTCTCGTACGTTATCATTCTCCAGCTGAATATTTTGGGACCGGGTTTAGTCCAACAACAACGTCAAGAAATTACAGAAACCATTGAAGGACAATCCATCAGAACAGAAGTTATAACGGCGATTAGGCCTGTTTCTATTCTGCCAAACGTAATCGAACTGTCTTACTACAGCAATACCATGGTCGTTCATTATATCCTGGATAGTGTAGTAGGTAAGAGATTTCAGTGATTATTATATTATACGACGTTGAAACTGTCTTGACTTTCAGTAACTGGATTGTACGCTGCCTTACAATCGGAAATAAATGATCCAAGGGCCATTGCCGAAAATGACATTAGCGTTTTTCAGGATGTTCTGTTGGAAAAAACGCTCAAGGTCTGTGATATTCTTAAAAACGAGTTTATTTTTTGTAAACCTTGCCAGGATTTGGAGCAGGTCATATTAGAGGCTATAGGTAATCTTGCGGTGACGGGTATCATCACGTTGAAAGAGGTACGTTTAAGGTGTAAAAGACAAAATATTGTGAACCGAAATTTGTAACTGTTATCATTTTATATTCAGGAAAGTTATTTGGAAGATGAAATTTGGAGTAAAAGATTCGCTAAAAATTTCGACGACAGTTCAGATGAGGAATATAATCGTAAGAAGCAAACGAGGAAACTCCAGTACAAGGTATATATAGTTTCGAATATACAACATGAAAAACATTCATTTAGATTTATACTTGTTGACTATTTTTATATGTATTTGAAAATACACTTTGCAGCTCAGCTTAGATCCCGAACACTCCAGTCGCATGGAATTCCTACATACGTTACTACGACCATTGATAGATACATACACTTATAGTGCCTTTACATTGAGAAAATTAGTCGGACGATCCTTATCTGAAAGAGATTTTGTGTGTGAAGTACTTGCAGAGATTAAAACAAATTTGGATCGTGGAATAGTCAGCTATGGTAAATAAAGTGTTATAAATAGTGTAATATAAATTGTCTATGAGGGATAATAATTTCTAATGAGTGAATGTATTTATTTTCAATAGGTGAAAGTTTGTGTGTAGACCCGATAAAGAATTCTTTTAAACTTTTCGAAAAATGGAGTGTCCTCGAATGCCATCCCCAGGAAAACGTAAAAATTTTCTACTTAAAGGACGAGTACGATGAGGATTCAGCTGCCAACCAAATATACGAAAGCATTGCGCAATTCAAATGGACAAGAAATATCGACTGAGCGGGCACAACCCGTGACTCGTATAATGATTAATTAAACTTTTTTTTTATTTACACCGAAAGGTAACTAATTTGACTTTAGATTTTTACTTTATCGATACGTACAACAAATGTTCTTCCGGGTGATGATTGATGCATCGATGTATACTTTTTTTCTCAAAAATGTTTCACATCGACTCTAGGCGAGTCTTGTACAGTTATGGAAATGTATATGATAAGATCTGCGATGTCGGACGTTGTATTATATAGTTTGCCTAATATATTACCGTTATACATATTCAACGTTACTAATATAAACTTCTCGCGTAGTAAAAGGTAATTTCTTGCTATTATTATGTTTATTATTAGCGTGCTGCAGAGATGTAAACTATCAAAAACTAATTTTGTTATGGATTTCGAAAATATGAGATGGTTATAATAAAAATTTATTTTAAAACTTACCACAGGGTATTCTGAAACTAGATCTTTGTTGCATCGATGAGCAGGAGTATCTTTTAAAGACCCATATCTTCTTTTTCCATCGATAATAAATTATTTCGATGATCCACGTAATTATGGCGAGATTGAGACCAAAGACAAGCAAAGCAAAAACGCCTTTCAGATGATGTAATTGTAAAACGCGCCGCTCTGAAGAGACGCTGTTTAATTCTTTATATTTCTGGGTGATATTCTGAATCCAATGCATCAAAATCCCAGACTCTGAGGCCATACGAAAATATTTATTTAGTCCAGAAATCATTGGATTTCCTTTGCGCAGGACTAGTACTACATTGTACGTAATTGATGGTTTCAACAGGCGAAAACCATATAGCTCTGAGTAGTTCTTTCGATTCAGCTGATATTGCGCAGTCATTTTATTTGTAAAGACAGCCTGTCTTCCGTCTATAATGACACGCTTTAAACAGTCAGGAACATACGAACAGGGTATATATCTCTTCAGGATCTCCTTGTCGATTGGATCCGTATGATCAAAATATATTTCAGCTAGTTCCATGAAAGCTGTAAATAACATTAATTTATATTAAAATATAGTGAAAGGTATGGTCGCTTAAATTAAATAATTCGAGCATGACATTTCCTATTTTTTATATTGGCGAGCACTGTACGCTTTCTATAATAGCATAATATTATATATTAAAATATACATTTAGAGAATTATAACATTTTTGTATTTTGTCGCATCCCATTCTTTGTTTGCAATCACATAGTATTAATCGTAATGTATCATTTCATAGCATATAAAGGAAACTGCTCTACTTTTTTAGAAATCGTACACAGCCTAGCCTTGTATATGTTCATTGCATTTCATATAATAATTACTCATTCGTAATCCCGAGTTTAAAAGATCTTCTTGACTTGAAATTTCATTTTTGTATATATTTGTCACTAGCAAGCTTAGTAACACCATTTTGTATGCATTACACAGATGTAAGCAGGCCAATATCCATGGTGTTTTCAAGAAGCTTATGACTGCTGATTGATATACCATTCCAGTGCCATTTTCCAAAAGAGTTCCCCAGGTCCATAATAAATAGTTACGTTCTCCAATAATCTTTAACATAAATGCTACACATATGAGAGTGCATCCTGTAGCTAACCAAGTTTCAATGTAAAAGCACATAATCCAACTGGACCATTCTAAAGACTGTTCGACTTGTGGTACTATCCACAACAAAGAATCCTAAAAATAGAAAACTGAATGTTTATTTATCATACTTATGATAGTTTATCGATATACGTACTTGTAAGTATGGCTCTGTAATGTCACACTTTTCTAAATGCCAGAGTTGTGGTATTATACAACCAACTACTCCATCACGTGCAATTATTTCGTCATTCGTATGAGGCTTCATGGCAATATAATTAAGTCGGACTAATAATTTGCTACAAGCAAGATTCATTAATAGTTCTTCAAAACCCCTTTGTCCTGGGTCATTTTTATTTCGTAATATGTATGGCTCCCAAATATTGACGTCTAATGTAAGATTGCAATTTTTAAACTTTTTTGGAAATACTGGTAGATCAATTTTATCGTCGTATAAGTATGTCTTATTTTTCATGGTTCCCCCGAATCTTATAATATTATGTATTTTCGGTGGCCCACAATATCCCTCTGGATAGTAAGGACGCCACGTGTATGTCTCGTATACAAAGTTTTGTTTATCTACAAATATCATAAACAGTAATATTAGTGGATAATGATAATGCTATTTTAATTACTTTGAATTGTTATTTCACCTGCATGTATATTTTTTGTAGGAACAATCACTGTGATATTGTACACGAATTCTTTCCACAATTCAGTCATTATTTCTACGGCAGATTCTTTAGTTTCAGCAATGGAAATATAAAGTGCTCGAGGGTTCCATGAAGATGAAATATTATGTCCTAGCAAATCCAATATCGTGCTACTGAACATTGGTATAAAATAAGTTTTGGGTTTTCTTTGCCAATACATACCAACTGTACGTTTAACTTTTCCATCTAGAAATAAGAAATTCGTTTTTCTCCTAGTCTCGCACGCATATTAGCTTGTATTTTATTCTTTATGTAGAATACATTTGTTAAATTCATACCGACAGTAATAAGAATAGAAGCATGATTAATGGTTTTCAGAACGTGATCAATCAAGCCGTTATTACAAAGAGAATATTTTTGCAATAATAAAATCTCCAAAACTTCCGAAGCCCTGTCATACAATTTCACTAGTTCTCCAATAATCTCAGTCACGTGCTCGTTACTACGATCATCCCGTTCACAGTTGACTGCATTAAAAAAATTCCTATAACGTTCTTCAGAGTTGTCCAACAAAATTTTACTGGCATTCCCATATAGTGAAATTATCCAAAAGGACACGAAGAGTGTCCCAAAATTACGAGGACTATACATGCTTTTGTTATGAGAATATACTTTCTCTCAAAAATTAATAATTGACACTGCATAAAATTTGTGGCTTACGAATTATTATTAAGTATTCGAATGGTTCATATAAGACTTATCAGATCAACTTCTTTAATAATACTAAACCGCCACGTAGCGTTTCACATTTTTATATCAATATTTGATGAAACGATCACGTAAATACTTTCCGATTACCATTATCAAATAACAGTGATCGTTCCATAAAAGAAATGCGAAACATGGAAACTGACTAGTTTTACGTACTGATAAGAATTTTGGTTTAATGCTTACGCATAATTTTTCTTTTACGTTTATTATATTTAATTGTTTGACAAGACACGCGATGTCACTTTCTTGAACCAGACTTACGCATTTATTCGTTATGTTAATGATTCATTCGTGTATAGTAATCAACTCTCATGGTTTTAGATGCGTTATCTTCACTTTAATGCAGAGACACTCATTGATATCGGGACGTAAATTACTCCTCAGAGAATCGTTATTTCCTACCAAACGCAAATCAACGTATCGGCATTATTAAACTTCCTAGTAAAGGATGCAATTCTCATAAAATGCCAGCTGTATGTATCTGTTATATCTTTGAATATGAAATTGTAACATTGCCCATATGTAACTGTTCTGTAATCATTTTTTAAGTTATACTATATATAGCGAGTGATAACAATATAGTGATATATAAGTAAGTATATTATACAAAGTACATGTAAATCATAACTATAAAACAAACCCAACGAACACACAAGTTTCCCATTGTTCAACCATTACTTGACTCATTGATTAAGGAATTGGACCAGGAAGGACCCAACATTGGTCCATTCTTATGTGTTTGTTGGGAAGAGTATCGATGAGGTGTCAGTATACAACAGTGGCTGTAATAGGATAACTTCTTCGCATTCCCATGCATTTCTCACGATCCACAAAAAGTGCATCAACCTTTGCTTTAAGATCCGTTTCCAGATTAGCTCTTGTGCGTAAAAGTTGTTGATGCTGGGCTTCACTCTGTTTCATCTTAATATGCATTTCTTGAATCATAGAATTAATAGTTTCCACTTCTGATATCATTCTAAACAGGGAAATAATTTAATTTTATTATATATAATAATTGTATAACATTACACAGAATATACCTGAGTTGTGCATAGTCCCTACACAATTCTAATTCTGGTCTATAAGTTCTTGCTTCCAAACGTGTATGTGCCACTTTCAGAGCTGCACTCTTATCAGCTATAGCTTTGCGCATCAATTCCAAGGTTTTCTCAACATTAAAAATTTCCTGCTGAATCTACAATTGTAGCGTGCGAAATTAGTCAATGTTAAGAAGATATTAAGATTTTATTGAGGGTCGTCAAGGTTTTTTACCTTATATAAATGAATCTGAAGTTTATTCTTGGCTTCGAGCATCTCTGTAGATCTTCGTGCCAAAGCATTATTCGTATTGCTCCAAGCATTCCACATTTCTTGTGCCACAGCATTTATCGTAGCTTCGATGTCGATGCGTAGCTGGCATGATCTTGCTCTTTCAATTTGAGATTTTTTCACAGTGCTGTTCGAGGCCTCTGCCCAGGACTCGGCTTCCGTGATACTGGAGGACATCAGAAATGAGAGTTTTATAAGGAAATTTATAACATTTTGTTTTTAATAGATATTGATTTTTATTTTTTACCAGGGATCATATTTCTCGATACCGCCATAATACTGTAGACCTCTACTGAAGTTATTTAACTGATGACACATGGTATCAATACCTAAAGCACCTTCTTTATTCTTAATATCCATCTCTAATTCGTTTTGAGATACTCTGCCTCTTTGAAGCTTAAATATATTTTTAAATGCAATTATATACAAATATCACTTTAATAGTGATGAAGATAGCGTTTTTTTTAATTTATAGTTTGTTCATGAATGTGAGACCTACCTGGTCTATGCACTTATTGGTGAATTGTTCCAATTTTTTTTGGCAATTTAGCACCGTCTCAATTTCTTTGAACAGTGCTTGCTCCGTTTGATCGTGCACGAGTTCAGTACCTAAAAACATATCAGAATTGCATAATAAAATTGTCAACTGATGACAAATACTATAAATCGTAATTCTTTCTATAATGTGTACCTTTCCGTGACTCGCGATTATAAAGACACTCTTGAGCGATGTGCAATGGAGCTTCGAGATCCTGTATAGCTTTTTTAAGTGTCTTTCTACATTCTTGCATTTTCTCATTCTCAATAATTATTCTTTCCAGTTCGGAAGCTACTTCGTTGCGCCAGAATGATATGTCAGTGATTCTTTCGCCGAGTTTTCGACCTGTTTCCTTCTGGCCATCCTGCACCCTCTCATCAGCTTCCCTGTACGAAATCAATGAAACAGCAACTGTTATATTACATTAACTAAACCTAGTTTAAATGGAGTATTTTATTAGGAGTATTAGGCAAGGACGTAAAATGGAAAACGAACCGCATCAAACGAATAGTATCTTTCCGTAATGATTCAGAAAAATGTCGATTTGAATCAGCTTCGTTATAAAATCTTATTTGATTTTGCAACCACTCGTACGGTGTATATCTTGTATAAAGAGCAGCCCTTGCGGCATGACCTGGATTTCTTTCAAAGCCATATTTATCATGCATACTTTCACAGGTTGTTCGATTCATTGCGGAATATCGTTTGTAATAATTAGAAACTTGTGAATGATCCCAATATTTTGGATCATAGGATTTATTATAGGTCGTCTTCATGCCCAAATTTATTGGCTTCAATTCTTTCATTTCTTCTGGAATTTCTTTCGTTCGATCAATACACATTAGAGTTTGATCTATCAATTTTTGCTGATCAAAATTATGGGCATATGACGTTTTATAATGATCAGCTATAAGGACAGATTTGTTAGAAGCCATAACGGTTAAATCTGTTTTCAAGATTGTTAGTATAACGGATAAATAATTTTACGATAAAAGTTTAGGACTAGTAGTGTTAAGATTAAAATCACTTCGCCGCCATAACGCGGTGTGAAATGCGGTACAATATTTATATAAGAAAAATCATCATTAGTAGTCAATTGTTTCATGTTATGTCATTGCTTTATATATGAATCTAAAAAATGTTAAGATTTATGACATATTTGGTTGCAAATGAATAAGGTACATAATAATAATAATAATTACTACACGAACACAACCGCTGCATCTTTTTCTTTATTACACGTTTGAAGTTATTACATATCTTTGTCCAGAAACCAGACACTTTTGTATATTTCATTTTTTTCTGTTTTTCCTTGTTTTCTGAAAGCGTAGAACACGTATAATTTTATTGCTCGCTCGGTCACGTACTCAGCGAATTACCAAGTGGATTTCGATTGGCGAGTTTATTCGAAACACATTAAGATCATTTTAAGTAAAATGATGCCACACAACACCATGGACACAATTTGTCGAATCAGTATCACTCTTCCCGTAAACAGGAATAATTTCAGGACCGCAGCTTCGATTTCAGATCTTAAAGAAACGCTTTTGACTCTTTCTCCTCTTGTAAAAAAGAATTAGGGAAATAGAAAAAATTCGTTACGTTCAGTTCAGTTCAGAACTGTGCAAAAGGACATGGAAACCATGAGAAGGCTTTTCAAAAAACGTCTTTCCTCACATAAGACTGAATGCGAAAACGCATATATAACACATGGACCGTAAGTAACACCATTTATCCCATTGTCCCGTTTAGACGTAAAACAAGAGAAACAGACGGCAAATTGAAACTATTTGCCTAAAATCCTCCTATCTTGCTGCGTTTAAAACAGAAGCCAAGGACCCGGAGTTACCGACGCAACCGCCACTTAAACTATAAACGCAATTAAAAAGTCATATAAAATTAGAGTTCACGGTTCCCTAGCTAAGTTGATACTCAACAGATAATACCTAAGAGGTAGTAGCAATCTTTTTTTATTATCGTTCGATTGATTATACCGTAATCAATTTTTCCGTCCTCCACGCCTCTTCATAGAAGATGTACACTGAGGACAGTACCACTTGCCCTTTGGTGGAGCTGTTATACCCACACATGGATAATGGAACCACTCGAATGGACACTACGTACAAGAAATCAGTGATTGTAATAAATTTCAAATGCCATTCATAATATACTCTATATATGCTCCATACTGGTTCAAAAGCTGTACTTACATCAGAGTTGTCGCAGGCGACCATATCTCCATAGGATACCTGATTACAAATACAATATCTTGGTTCGTTAGGATCATAAGTCCAATCTGGATTATCTGGATCTGTACCCGCAGCAGGTGCGGTCACTACTGGGGGTGAAACAGGTTGCTGAACTGCGGCAGTAATAACACTTGAGCTGGGAACAGTAGTTGTTACTTTTCTGAAAGCAAATATTTTTAAGTTAATTTATCCTGTAATGTTTTTCTTTTTGAGGATGATATAGACGAGATAGCGCACTTCTTATGTTTTTTAGTTGTTTCCTGAATAGCTGCTATGGCAGTTTGAGCGGCGCCAGCCAATTCTCTACTAAACTCAGCTGCATGGACACCACCAGTGTTGATGGCTTCGTAACTAGCTTTTAGACTTGCAGTTCGTCTTCCTTGTTGCATCTGCTGCGTGGCAGCAATCGCCTGCGAAGCGGCTGCTGCAATAGCATTACCACCTGCACCAATATGACCGAGATTATAGCTAACTGAACCGACTGAGTTGGCAATTGCGTTAGGGGTTGGTGGCAGGCTCGTGGCAGCAATAATGGGACCAGAATTAGCTGATGCTGGTCGAGACTCAGGAAGACTCGGAGGAATTTTTTCTACCGCTAATCGTTTCTCTATTGATGCGGACGATGCATTTGAGTCTCTCCTCTTTTCTGCTCGTGCTGCTGAAGAAAGAGATATAATTTTGTTATGCGAATACTCTTTGATATTAATTTCCAGTATGTTGGTGCGGATTGACTTACAATGACTGTGATTATCACGGGATCTGCTTGGTGTAAAACTATAACGATTTTCCTTTTGACTACTATTTGTAGGCGGTTGATCTAATTCCAAGGAGCGCTTTTCCAGAACTTCAGTAATGCCCTTGTTATCAGCCTCAAGTTCCATTTTAAATTTGTGCAGTTCTTGATCTAGTCTTCTTAGGTATCTATCCACCAAGTCGTACATCTGATTTGCTAGGTGCACCTTCTCGTCCGCATCCTCTAATGTCTTGTAATACTCTTTCCTAATTGTTTCGTATTCCGCATCCTTCTCGCTAGGTTTCATTTTCTTGGCATTCGAGAAGAAGGTTTTCACCTTCTTCTCCAAACTGTCCATCGAGTCTGAAGAAAAATTTGTTGATCTCTAACATTGTATTAACAGAAGGACTTAATTGATCGTATAATTGGCATACTTTGAACACCTAAGTCCATCTCCCTCATTTCAGTAAAACGGTCCCTCAACTCCTGTGGGAGATGCTCAATCACTGAAATAGTAACAAGAGGTTACTCAACATAACCAAAAACGTGTATAAAAGGAATACTCATATAAATAATCCAATGAATCTAAATATAATGCAAACTTATACGAATTATAAAATTATACTTTAACTGATCTAATCAACATCAGTAAACAAGAGTAACTTAAAAATGCATCATTGAAGATAGATGGGTATACTAGTCAGTCGAAAAACATTAAGTTAACCAAAGAGTCTGAAACTAATTATCATAAAAGTTTAGTATAGTGAAAGTAGCTGGTGAATTCACTGCAAAACTAAGAACAAAATTATTTCAATTCATTTTAATTGCATGACATTGACAAGATAAGTAGCATGAGAATCAAATTCCCAACACTTGCAAGAGACTGTATATTCAGAAAGAGTAGTACTCTTCTCAAAAGGCTGAGTGAGCTGACTCCGCTTCGTTTTTACGTACTTTCAACATAATCTTCCAAGTAAAGCATCCTTTCGTGCCGGCGTATCCTTTCCGAGTCCTTAAATTACAGTTATTTACAAATTTCTACAAGGGGGTGTGTGCCGCTGAGCCAGATTTCGTGAAAATTGCAGCCGTCGATCGGAACCGTGTTTACAGCAACTGAATCTCTCGTTGCACCCGCATTTTCATGGGCTTGCCTGTATGATTTCCAGTTGTTTAGCAATTTTTTTATCATTTTGCTTAAAATATATTATTACTCAGATTGGAAATCATTTTAGCTTATAACGAATCTTAATATAATATTTGATTTCTCGAATATTATCATAGAGTTACGTTTTTCGGAGTTCTCAGCCATGTTGTAAGTTTGCATCAGGGACGACTTTAATAAAGGCACCCAGACCCAACCTCTTTGTACGAAATTTTTTCCACGTTTTTAAATGATAATTAAAAAATGTTAATAATTTGCCCAAATCGAATCAGAAGAATGTCTCTTAGTTCATTCAAGAAAATTCAGTTATGGCAAACACTTTTTGTTTAACAGGATGATTCGACGTAGTCCAACAAGAATTGCCCTCAGACTAGATGATCTTCAGGAATATGAGGCAATGAGGAAAGAACAAGAAGCAAAGAAGGAATCTGAAAGGCATGCAAGTTTCAATACTCCTACTTGGAATCAAAAATTACCTCAAAGTGTAATACAAGAGAGAATTGGCTATGTACCGCAGGTACAAGTGGCTTCTCATTCCAGACCTAACATCTAATTCTAATCTTAGATGCACATGAAGTAATTACAACTTTTTTAATGGACTTTTTTACGGAAATAAAGTTTACCAGTTAGAATTAATTCACAAACAGTTATCTTGGAACATTTATTAATATATTACTAAAATATACATAGCAGTATCTTTAGGAGTGACACCTTGACAAAAGGAGGTAGTTGTTACATTGTGTTTGAAGATACAATCTCGAATAAAGTTTGAGGTACAAAATCATTGAGTATGCATCCATAACAGGAAGGCAACAACATATTGCTAAGAAAAATATTACTGCAAGTACTTATTTTAATAAAACTTATTGCCAAATCATCTTACATTATAAAGGCAATCTCATTCAATGAAGGATCATTCAATATTGTCCGTTATGCAGTGATAGAATCCAATAGTATACCGTTGTAAATGCAACTCATATCACAATATATTTAAACGCAGATCTCTTAAAGTGTTAATCACTCTATGGTTCTCACGTGTCATCAACATTTAACTTGAAAAATAATGAAATAAAAACACACAAATGCTGGACAATGGCAGTTATACATTATTGCATTAACAAAAGGAGGATATGTAAATCAGTACCTAAATATTAAGAAGCTCAATTAGGATTAACATGAGCAGAAACTCTTAAGAAAATTTACACGCACATTAATAACTCGTAGGCATGAACTGATAGACCAACGAATTTACTAGTAAATTCGTCTTTCGTGCCTTGTTCGCTTATGTATATAAATACATGAGCTGTATCCTCACATCATTGTATCGATGTCTTACTCTCATACCACATTAAACAGAGTCAATAATTTTTATGAAGATAAACAAATATTATTCTTTGTCTACGCTTAGAACTTTGTCTACATTTAAATCAGTGCATTTTTTACCCTGATTTTTATCAAGACTATTGCTTTACGGGCATTACAACCCTTTGTTGAAGTACAGATACTCTGGTATCTTTCCCTCTGGGCAGTTTTTCTTCAATATCTCATAATTTTCTGGTTCCCATCGTTGCAATGTGTTCACTGCAATCGAACTGAAAAAGCAGAACCAGAAAGTTGTAATCATGAAGCACTCAAGACATTCGCCCGAATTTCGTAACAAAACATTCGTAACAATACTATTCAGTTAACAGGTATAAATACTTTGGCGATCATTCAAAGTGCCAATTTAGTTCTCAACTTTACGGCCAAATGCTATCAATAGTTTTCGACAACGAATAGTCGAATTATTACGTAAAAGGGGAATAAAATACTTAAAACATTGTCGCGATAAGGAGGTATTGACTCATGCATTTATCACTGACATTTTTTATAAAGACGAATTACACTTTTCCTTACCATCTTTGTGGAAATAAAGCACACGCCGTGGGTACCATAAATGTCAGGCTAAAATATTGAATAAGATTCAATAAAAATGACAATTAATGTATAAATATTACAATAGAAAAATTATACTTACAAACCGCCGACCATTATAACTTGTATAGGTGCATGAAGTGGCTTAATCTTTTGCATCCAAGGATATGTTTCTAACTTTTCCATAATAGGAGGTAGAATAACTGTATAAACATAGAGTACAGATCATTAATCTCCACTGAAATTACCATGTACCATAAAATCATGCAATGCAGTGTAAAGCCGTACATCATCGATGTACTATGGTGTACTATAATGATACATACGCATGCCAGGAGCGCACATAATAATCCTAGAGATGACCACTTGGCTGATACCTTTCACAGCAGCAATCTGAAATCGATTGCTCGATCAAGCATGAACCATTCAGGGGATTACGTTAATTTTGAACGAATGATTGGAAACGATGGTAAAACTTGATAAAACGTAAATTACCTTCGATCTCGTGAGCTTGTTACCGTTCTCATCGCTCAATTCAATACCACTTCGTATCTCATTCTGTCTCATTAAAGGTATATTGGCACAGTTCGCCGCAGCTACAGCCGCAAATGGGACGTATCTCTGAATATTTCGACGAGGAATGAATTAGCACGGAATTATCATCGTGCATTGATTATCATAAAATAATCTAAATAAAGTTAGAAATTAAATTTGAGCGACTTACAGCCATAAGGGGGTTCGCCCTTTTTTCCCAAAAGGTCTTACATCCTATTGCTGTTAACATTGCTGCAGCCGTTGCGCTTACGTAGGCTGTACCTAATTGTGTCGTTGTTATAGGACTGTTGGCATTTCTATTTGTGTAATTCACTAATGCATTGAATGACTGGTTGACCCATTGCCAAAAAACTACAGCCGTGGTGGTTCTGGAAAGAAAAGTAAGAGATTCATAAGATTTTTATTTTATCCTAAACAAAAATTAAATTCCTTGGATACAAATCTACCTATAAAATTGCAGCATGGCTCCAGTGACAGCCATTCCACCTGGTACTTGGAAGGACATTCTACCAAAGACATTCTGCAGGTCACCGGTATCCGGATGAAATGCAGATTCGTACAGCTTCTTTGCGTATATTATCTGCTCCCTGGTTGTACCCGCTGGCTCCTTGCCAAGCCTGCAAGGTAAAATAAACGCAGCTGTTAGGAGACTTGCAGAAACGCAAAGTTCTAACTCCAAAATTATCGTTTAACGATGGGATGTTGTTTTGAATTTTTGGTTGCGCTTAATAAGACGAATACAGTATTTTTTCACATTTTCAATATTCAATAGCTATATATACTATTACAGTCATTTAGACAAAATTCCTGAGAGCACTATACAATTTTTTAGAAAGTTCAAGGCTTCTGATTGTTTCTCTTCCGCAGATTTCTATTTTCGAATGCAAGTCTCTTAATGCTTTTGAAAATACCTGGAGGAATTTCTTCTTTCGTTCTATGCGAACGTTGTAATAATAATATGTGCAAGGTACAGCTGATTGAAAAATATCATATATGAATTAACATACTGCGGTCCCCGGTTTGACCTTTCAATTTTTATGTGCAACCAACACTCATCGCAGTAGTGTAGTAGGCATTGTAGTAGCAGCAAGCTAAAAGAAAATAATTAACAGCAGAACAAAAGGCAATTACGTAATGCAATACGTATACAGTGAATACAATACAGAAGTACGTATTTACGTTTCGAAAAATATTGTATAAAGGATCAGAAGTTTCTGACGCAATGTCACTTTAGAAAATTTTGTAAAACAATGCGAGCCGTTAGACAAAATGAGATTAGATACGAGTCGTGTCGTAAAGTCTTTATCATCTTCATTCTATTAATACTCTGAAGCATTAAATAAATTTCGTAATTTTTACTCTTATTTTCTAAAGCAAGGGAAAGAGATTCACTGTTCCTCCTACATTCTGTGAGATAATCGAATTCGTCGAAGACATCATATATTCCATGGGTCATGGGATTAATCACTGGCTCATCGTATCCATGCGAATTTCCTTGACTTCTACGATACGAGTCATATCATATGAAGAACAGATCGTCATTGGTACTTTTTATGATGATGTTTACAATTGATTTTATTTAAGTTCAAAGTTCATCATTATGTCCATGATGCATCTAGTGATGACACAATACAACGAGAGCACCTTGAAACTATTTGAGCAGTTGTTGGCAATTGTTGAATCATTTGGCTAACGTAAGAAATTATTTCTGGAATCACGTATGTAGATACCGTGCTCTCAAATTGTCTAGCAAATTTTCTGATGTTCATATTAAAAAAAATATTGTCATATTTTTTCTTTATAGCATGATGACAATGTTAATAATCAAACATTTTTTTTACGTGGATTGGGGGTAATACAGCCTCACCTGTAATCTTCGCATAATTTCTTAGCGGCATGCAGTTCCTTTTCGGATACGACACAAGTACGGAAATCGGTAACCCAAGCGAAGTGCCGCCATCTGCCCAGGAACGTGCTCTGATCCCAGAGAGGCTTATCTAAGTCCAGTCTATCGGTCGTCATTTTCTTCGCAGAGGATTTCCTGGACGCGTTTCTGGAAAAGGCATAAGCGTCAGAGAGTTCGTATAGGGGGATTACGTTTATTCAACATCAGAGAATTCGACACAGTATGAGCCGAAGCGAAAGGGGAACAGGATTGAAAAGTAACGCATTCATTTTGTGAGACTCTATATCGTACAGACCCAGAGAATCTTATCAGGGCCTGTATAGTGCAAGAGATCGTGAACCGAGTAGAAACGGGTTCGAAGTGCAGTAATGTCAAATGGTAACGTAGTTTCCAACAGATGCAAAGTAACAGTTACATATTGGCAATGTTATAATTTTTTAATCAAGAACAGGACATTTTATAACTATTAAATCCTTGAATATGAATTTCTAATATTGGCTATATGAAATTGTTTATATTTGCTGTGTTACTAATAAAACTGTACGAATATACATTAGATTGTCAACTCACTATGTATATAATTACGTCATGTTGATTGTATATCATCGTTAATTAATTAGAGCAAAAGATCTGATAATAAGTCTGTAAAATATCAACTACCCACGTGGCAAGCACCTGAAGAAATTAATATATGTCGGGAATAGGAAAATAAATCTATTATCATATACGACAGTTGTTTACTAGTGTGAGATACTGAATAGATTTTATCGGGAGGGAAAGTAATCTGTCTCGATTAGATTCATGCAGCACACAATGTCCCTGAGATATCCACAAGGCGTCTAGACATCTTACGGGATGTTTCTCTTGGACTTTCTCGCGCTGTATAGGAATTATTTTTCGTCGTTCCTTGGACTGCGTGTACATATTGCTTTTACCTTTAAACAGCATTATAGAAGAGAATAAAAATTCGATATCGACTATGTCGTAGAAGAGCGACTGTCAGTTACAGTTCGTGTACACAGAAACACAAGTTGGTGTTGTATGGACGTGTATTAAATGAGGAATTATATATTGATATTTCTGATATACTATGAACATTGGAAATATATTCACTAAAGTCGTTGCCTCACGATCGTTCTAATTCTAAGCAAGAAATAATGCTTATCCAAAGAATTGTGTAAAGATATTTACATATTTCGTCTGCTTACCGTCAACCGCAAACCTCCTCTGGCCTCTGACAGTGAACAAGCAGAGCGCACACGCAAATCCTAAAGCCGGTGGCACCAAGCTTGTCGGCACGTTACTGCCATCTTCCCAATATTATTATTATTGTGTCCTGTACGTTAGAATTATCAGAACTACTATCGCGCATATCTCAAAATTTCAAAGCGGATATTGTTACTGTAAAATTCTTTACTGGGAGACGCAAAACAAAGTAGTTTAAGCATAGAGTAAAAGAATAAGAAAAGGAGATAATGTATTTTATGGTAGGTAAATGATAGAAAATGCAAATTTTTTGAGAATTCTTGAATATCGTGGTATTAACAGAATGAATTAAGTTCAAGGTCATCCTGTTTAGGCAACTCGAACATGTGGCATTCACAAGAAATAGTTTTTCCCTCCCGGTACAAAGTACAAGAAGTCGACGCGACAAGCGACTAAACAATTTCATGGGCTAAAGTTATGCTTCGCTCTTCAGATGTGACCACTTTTTAGTGGATGAATTTACAGACGTTTTATTAATTAGAGTTTATAAACGTGAGAGTCGATTCTGATGATATTTTGAAAATTCCCACGAATACTGTAAGGGTTCGTTTCTAACTCTTTCATTGAATCTATGATTGATCTAGTGAAATACATTTCAAGTCTTAGTCTTTCAAGTCTCGCTAGATTAAAGTAATATTTGGAATAAGAAATATGTTCTTGAAATAAATTCATAGTAATCAAGTAATCTATGGATTGGATGAGCACTTATAGAAGAACGAACTCGTTGTTATTCCAGTCCATTATGCATAGCGGTTAGTAAAGCCACAGTATACTCAAACATCCATTAGCATTCCAAAATTTCATTTTCTACCACTTCCAAAAACTAACCAACCTTCGAAAAGCGAATACCATCACGTCCTTATTTACAGGGTAGTCCAGTCATGGTACTAAGCAAGCATTCAACCCCCAAAGCAGTGCCGTACATACTATTCCAAAATGATACTATCAACAAGAATCCTATACCAGCATACTACATTGCGATCGTCTGAACTGAATAATATAGTAAATTAATTTGAGTCGATTATCAATGTACTCTTATTTTAAAGAACACCTTTAAAAGGATCCCCTCTTACAGATTTTTCTATATAAGTTCTGTGTATGTATGTAAATAATATAGCAGAGTCTCAGAAATTATTCTTCTCAACGGTTACTCGAAAAAGATTCTTTTCGTCCCCAGAAAAATTTTGTCCAACTGTCACCCAACCCCAGGAATCCCACGTGAACATCGCTCGACCGCAGGGCACTGTGAGAAATCTGACGGCACTGAAGACGAAAAGCATTTGCGCCTGCGTGAGCCAGTCGCAGCCCCAGCTCACAGCTGTGCATGCGGCATCGGTGGGCCCTCTTCTCTCTGCACCCCGCGCAACGAGCCAGCAGCTCCTCACGTCATCCAGACGGACTACAGAGTCGAGCAATAATTCTAACGAACCAATATGGCGGACTCGGAGGCCCCGTCCGCTCCGGTCCTTGTCAGGGGTGAAAAGATCCTCGTGACTGTTGACTCTGCTCTACCGGATATCATCGTCGTCTCGTTCGATCATGGAACTAAATCCTTCCAAGGAGCTCTGCTCGATGCCACCAAGAGGTAAGCCCACGCTTCATAATGAAATACGCCTTCCTTCTACTGTACTAACTTTACACAGAGTCCTATCTGTTGTCGGGCTTTCCTCTGGAACTGTTTAACTTAGACAAATTTTGTGTATACCTTTGGAAAGCTTGAATTTTTCCGCAGTCAATGATATATTGCTTATCCTCGTAGGACTTACCTTTTAAAAGTTTTCCTTTTCTCTGTTTCAACTTCTCCATGGACAATGCAGTGTCTATGATTCTTGTATCGTCGATTATTGCAAATTGTACATGGTGGTGTTATTTTTATCCTGTGTAACATATTCGTGAATATTTTCCCCTGGATAATCATGAGTTTTGGAATGATTGTTTTTGATGTATACTCACATTAGAGATGGATTTAACGTGTGTCATCGTTCCGCTTACAAGGCTCTTTTGTAGCGTCGATATGTCTTCGATTTTCTAGATCTTCCAATGATAATCCATTTTTATTTTATTGCAGTGACATTTGGTTAGCCCATACCCACATAACAAACTGATTTCGGGAAGTCAGTTGTCGTAGAAACAGACATTCCCATGAGGCTGTCCTCGTTAAGCCTGACGTCCTGTCGTGCATTGTCAAACAGCTGTGAGCCTTTCGAAAGCAGAAAATCCTCGCCACAGGCTTTCAACCAGTGATACGAATCAATCTCACGCTCTCACCATTCCGTGGTAGATTTTCGCAACTTTTCACTGATCCACCATCATCATTCAGTACTTTGTGAATTTTTCAATAGGTCTGATCAAACGTTTCGAGCCTTCGTCACGGTATGCGTTTTACAATCTACCGACGGCACTACAAGATTCTCATTATTGTCAATCTTCAATATCTTTAGATACCTTCTACCTTCGAAAATGCATCTATGATATCATTGCCACAATCCTCTGCAAGTGCTTCACTCACCAAGATTTAGTATTACCAAATGCCCAATAGCAAAGAAGAGAAGGAAACCTTATCGCTATTCCAGACCTGACGAATCCTCTCATTTCCTAAACGATTACTAAGGATACGGATCAAAGCTGTTCTCTATTTTACTAATTTAGACAAAATTTCCTTATATATTTTTTATGATTAACCACAAAAGTCTACATCTCGTGTCCAGACCTTGTTGAATATACGCCTCCAGAAATTCCAGATTCTTCGCCTCTAGCGAGACTGCGATTATTCATGACTCATGTTTTTTTTTTTCTAAAGTTGGCTTAGTATAACGGCATGAAGGCGCTTTTACAAGTGAGGAGTTCGAATCGTGACGATGATTCAACAATCGCGTATTCCTCTTCTGTCACAGGAAGGGTAAATAATGGCGTCCCTCCTACTGAAATTATGATGATGCACTAGGCGAATCTTGTAACGAAAATAATAACCAAGTAAAAACAAGGAAAATGTACAGGAAGAGAATTACTGTAGAATTTATTCTCTCTGCTAGAAGGATCAAACGATCGTGCGACACGCGATATTCTCTACTCAGTCATGCGCTGAAATTGGTTTGACGAAATATTCATAATTTTGAATTGATCGGAAAACCTGTAACGTTCTCGATATATGTCCTAGCCCTTCGGGCATATCCTCCCACTCTGGCTTACGGCTCGCTATTTATTTTTGTCATTTGCCGTGACACCGGTGGCTCTATTTGCATTTTACCGACTTGATCGATTGTGAACCCAGGGTATCCGTGATCCCGCTTGTATGACCAAATGAAATTTAAACAGTCATCACGATTCAGTTAAAGTTACGTAACATGGTCCGTCTCTACATATCGCGTAGTTGTAATCAATGAAAGCTGTTTTTAACTCCGTGGTGAGACTGATTTTGGATTTTGGTGAATCTATCGGAGTTTTTAATTGGACGAATGAATCGGGGGAACTGTTATGTGGAATTGATAAAATCGTAAACGCCTAACTAATACTATTCGTGCTCGTTCAGTCATCAGAATAAATGTTCATTTACAATTTAAATTAGAATATAGGACATGAATTAGTGCAGTCATGATAAATATAATAAATAATTTATTTAGGCTGCATATGTTGACATGTATCCGTATGTTCCACTTTATATTCATCTATCGGTCAAGACTAAATTTGACTTAATATTCGTTTCGAATATCCGTATCTGACATTACTGCAAGTTTAACCGGGTTCGGTAGGGAAGATTTCATGAAATGTAATATCGATGAAGGCGATGCAATTTTACAAGTCCGGTAAGGCACGTCGCCCGGAATCGTGCAAGAACGTAGATCGAAGGTAGTTAATGTACCGACGATCATGAAATTCCTTTCTTTCCTTCACAGTGACGCAACTACGAAGGTCTTTCTTTCTAGCAGCCATCTTGAAACCGTCCACGTTATTACGTCGGTCCGGTTTCTTTCGTGCCTGTCAGGAATCGACCCGGGATAAAACATTGAAAGCTCTTCGTAAATCGCAAGAGCACCTTTCCTTAACAGCGTCCTCCTTATTTATAGCTGTTCTTTATCCTGAAGTTATTAGGAAATATAAAAGTCGTACCGCGAGCAGTATCTCTCATAAATCGTGCCTGGATGATGGGCGGTGGCCGTGACTGTGTATCAGGCATGGTGCGGGTTGGGAACCATTTTGGAATTTGATTGATGGTTGTCCTAATGAATCACGGTTCGATGGAAACCGTAAACGCCCCTCTTCACTTTCTAGGATATGATCAAACCAGCAATGTCGAAGGAATTCGCCATCGCCTCAAAAATGGATATAAATAGGATACATTGAGTATTACAGAAATGGCGTCTATGTTAAATCCACCATTGATTATATGCCGATTCTTCGACTGAGTTATCCTTGTCGTTCGAGACACGTATTGTAGCTAGGCATATTACCTGGGTACTACGCTATTCAGGAACAACACAAAGGCTTTACGTAGATGCGCTCGATACCGCACTCGTGATGGTCGTCAAGCCAGAAAAAAGTGACAAAGAACCGTAGCGTATGAGTTAGCTAGGTGAGACTTCCTTGGATTTCTGAAAGAGAACCGAAGCCAGAAGCTCTTATGATTTTTAATAGAAAATACCAATCTTATCCGTGACGGCGGTAAAGTACCGCAAGACATCTCTGGCAGTCATCCGAAGGGGAAGCACAGTTGACAATCCTCTTAATTAACCGAGCTTAATGAGTCGATAGTCAGGAATATTTCAGGGAGCTCGTTTTGTTGTGAATCCTTCGATTCGTGTATTTCTCATAGAAAGGGAATTCCAAACAAAGGCCTGATACCTGGTGCACAAGGCGAAAGGCTATGCTGGCGCGTATGCCGTTAAAACTCATTATTCATTTCAGAAGAATCTTTCTAATTGCATCCTTGCTTAAATACTCGCCACGTTTACAATGCGAGAATTCACCGGTGCTGGTGGGAAATTAGGTGTCTAGCCAGAAGCCATAATGCAAACATCATGTGGCGTAATACGGGAATCTGTGAATTCGTAAACAAGCAGTGATTGACGAAATCAGTAAAAGAACTTCGGAGTAACGGATAATCTGTATCTTGTTAAAAGATTTGGCTGAAAGTACTTTTGGGATCTGAAAACATAATGGGTATGGCAACCGTCTGTCGTTCATTGTCTGCCTCTCGAATCAATACTTCATGTGGGTGTGCTGTTCGTACTCCAGCTAGCAAATACGAACGTGTTTGCCCATTGCCTAATAACCACTTACCCCAGGCTACCTTCGTGATCGTTATCTCGGCATCGTCGATTTCCTTCTCCTGCCTCGAGGATTCGTTTCTTCCAAGAATATACTCACCTCGTTCTCTCAGACGAACAAAGGTCCGCCCTATCGGACGAGTTTACATAAAGCACACGTACAAATTCTGTGCAAGGAAGAGATTGTTGCGAAGGGAGCGTAGGCCGGTTCTAGAGCTCTTCAACCATATACGCATAATATTGAAATATTATATATGTATGTTTTAGTATATGCATATTGTATATATTAGTCCTTTTCTATGAGAGACGTTTAATGTTCCAGGGGACTTCCTTGCGGTGTTCAACCTCCTGAACCTGTACCGGATCCAGACGGTGACAAACTGGCCACGATAGCAGCTCGATTTAGTTACTTTCAGGAAAAAAGAGGACCTCCTATCACGGCGAAGATAGATCTTCGACGTAATATTAATCCCCCGGCGAGATATAAAAATGCCAGACCTACCGTGAGACTGAGACCGAGACAAGTTCTTTGTAGTAAGTGCAGGTCGATCTGCAATGAGAATAGCGAGAACGTTGACGTCAGTCGCAAGAGGAAACACGAGGCTCAAGAGCATTCTCAGCCAACAAGAAGAAGCGATCGTCGTTGTACTCAACAGCAACCGCAGTCCCAAAAGAATCAAAGGAGTTTGTTTTCTCAAAGTCAGTCGGACAATACCTCGCAACAGTCGGCGAAGATTCCTCTTAGTCCAGTCGCTGATTCCTCGAAAATGACGCCGAGCCTCATTCCTAAACTCTCTAGGCTTCAGCCCAACGAGATAAGCAGCGCTATGCAGTCAGCAGGTGAGTACATGCCTTCTACTTTATGGATGGAATGGTTGTTACTTATATGCTAGGAATACTTGATGAGTTGGGAAGTGCTCTCGACCTAGAAAATATGAGAAGTCTTGGTGCTTATATGTCATTTCAAGATAAGTGCACTTTACTGGAAATTGTGCAGAGGCATTATATGAAAAAAGGATAGTGAGAGATGTTGGAGAGAAGTGGAGAAATGGGTGGCGTTATTTTTGTAGGTAAAGTTAAAATGGCCTCAGGAGTACAGTCTGCTTATTGGACAAGGAGCGAAGAGGATTCTTCTAGGAACGCCGAAGAACCCATGGAGAGTCGTGCGGAACCAACGGAATTGGACATTAATCCGTCAACGGCTTACTGTGCAACACCTCGGCGTCTTAGCAGTTCTTCAGTGGAAAGTGCTAAGGTTCCTGATGAGGATGACAAAAAGACTCTGGCAGCAGCGGATTCCACCATGAGGTTAAGAACAGGTCGTATACCGAGGAAGAAGAGATCTGTTGGTTCTATGGAGGATCTATGGGACGAGTCTGTTTTCGAAGATCCTACGAGAACGGCCAGGACGACTCCTGTTATAAAGATATCATTCGGGGCCCAGGGCGAAGGTACTGTTCTGAAGATACCTTCGAAGCTTCAGAATCCGTATAATCAAGAAGGTGATACGGATACCGAGGACACGCAGGCGGAAACGGAGACAGATCCCTTGGAACTTCCTAAAAGTTTAGAGAATGATTATGAGTATCAGGAAGATGGCGAGAATGGTCAGGAACAAGTGGATCCACAGAGACAGGGCGTGAAGGATGCAAGTGCAAAAGCTGCTAAACGTGCCTTGAAGAAGGCGAAAAAGGAAGCTAGAAGGAAAATGTTAGGAGGCGTCTCACCTGCAAGATCACCCTGTAACGGCTCACCCAGGTAAGATACTCCAAATTTCTTGGCTATTGTACTGTCCAGCGACATGTTGGGACCAATATGCAGCTGAAGAAGCTTGCTTTTGCTAGGTACAACCCAACTTTCGACCCTTTGTCCTATCATCGTCGTAAACACAAAGTCAAGCACAAGAAGAAGCACAAGGAGGAACGCAAGCACAAGAATCAGCAACAACCACAGCAACCCTGTCAGAAAGCAACTACAACGGATGCGCAACAGCAGCAACAAAACTGGGACGTGTTACCGGGTGGAGACTCTTCGTACACGGCCATCAAAGAACAGTGCCTCAAACAGAAATTATCCATATCCCTCAAAAGGCTAAATACTAATGCATATGCACGATGCGACTATCCCGTGAGCAACGCTTCTTCCGGATGTAAAAGTCCTGGTGCAAGTAGCGACGAACTAAGCGAACAAGAACCAGAAGTAGATGCCGGTGAAACCGCTCCAGACTTTCCACCCCCTGCACACCCACTAGTAATGCGTTTAGCTGCAACCCCTGTCGCACATTGTCTCACAGCCAGTGGTAGAAGAATGGACGTTGGAGATGTCGTATGGGGTAAAATTCATGGCTTCCCCTGGTGGCCTGGCAAGGTACAGACTTTTTCACTCATCCGAATCATCATTAAGTCACTGTACATCACCATCATATCAATACTGCATTTTTCCATCAGGTGCTGAGTATTACCGTATCCTGTAAAGAAGATGGATCGTCTCCAGGACCACAAGCGCATGTAGCGTGGTATGGTTCCTCGACGAGTTCTCTGATGTCATGTGATCAGCTCAGTCCGTTCCTCGAAACATTCAAAGTACGTTCACCAGGCTTCTACTGTACTATTAATTTTCATTGTAAGATCGATCTATTTTATCTATATTTTGCACAATTCCACAGACACGATATAACAAGAAAAAGAGGGGTCCGTACAAGGAGGCCATTCGGCAAGCACAAAGCGAAGCACGGAGTCAAATCACACCGAGTACGACAGAGAGTGTTTTAAATGTATGTGGATCACCGCGAGAGGTTAATGTTCTCTCGTAAAGGTTCTCTCCCAAGCCTACTCTTTACTGCCGGGCAACTCGTTGATCAGAAGGACAGCGGGTCGGAATTGTAATATAAAATATATTTTGTACATAATAACTAGCACTAATGGTATTAATTATTAGTCGATGTTCTGTGCGAGCCGCGTCGTCGTCAAAGTACGGTTTTATAATACACGTATTGTAAAAGATTTGCGTTTGCCGTGTCGCACATGGCAATAACGCAAGTGAGCGTCAAGGAAGATTAATATACGAAAGAAGTGACGGACTACCAACAATTATTGAAATGCCAGTAGGATTCAAATTTTCAAAAAAAGAAAGAAACGTCCGACAGTTTATCTTTATTCGAATCTTATTCTTTGAAGTGAACTTTATGTTATTGACGCCTACGCGATAAGAAATCGACATGTTTAACGGCTGTTCCTCCATGTTTATGTTTTATTACGGCCGGACCAAAGTTCTTTGTTTCTTATGTTCTCTTTCCATAAGTAATATAACTTATATATGTTAGCCTGAATTTTTTTAATCGCGTCGTTACACTTTGATTTTGTGCTATTCTGTTAAATTAGCTTTTTATTATCTTTGTTCTATTGTCTATTATCGTCATATCGATCACGTCCATTGTAATAGTTTTTCTATGAGATGTCCCGATCTCGTATTTTACGTTTTGTGCCAAGACACTGCTGTATAAAAATAGAGCCATACGTTCGTAATGATTCATCACTAATTAGTGATTACATGAATCACAGTTCACTTTCGTGATCGATCGATATTGGCTCGGTGGGGTTGGCTTTGTTGACGAGGTGCACTCGCGCTCCTCGTCACGTTTTCATCCCGATTACGAGATTCTCACCACTGGTTTCAGAACGTGCCGCGTTTTATCGCAATTGCACAATTCAAGACTAATGCAGTTTCAAGAAGATATTCCTCGAGATTTTTTTACCTTTCCTGGTAAAAGTCTCGCTGCGACTTCTTAACAGGCCGTTACTTTATCGCTGCTTATTATCGATCTCCAAGCCAAGCTTTAATCCGGTCTGTAATCGTCCTACCTTCTTATCAATAAGTAGTCAGTTCTATCACAGATTCACTCGGGTAATCGTCCCGGCATGTAAACCTTCCTTCGTGGACGAATAAAATGCGCGTACATATATGAAGATTCTACCAAGAAATTATGTTCGCGTGTGTAAAAAATATTGGCGGTTTTCTGAGAATGCAAGGTAACGGCATGTCAAAAAGTTGTATACGGTACAGTTAAGAAAGTTATAAAATGAAAAAAGAAGAAATCTTTAATAATTCTTATATAGTATATATATATAGCATTGTAAGAGTATAAGACGCATATGTTTTCTCGTGTAACGAGAACATTTAGCACAGTCTATCCGGCCGTTTCGTTATGAGCGGCGAAACAGACAAATCTACATAAATAAATTAAGAGCTGCAAGGTATTTCTCGACAGCCAAGCCAGTCTGCGAGGGAAGTCTCAAGTGCATATGTACCTATGTACATACGATACGCTTAAAAACATTGCGAACAAACGTGAGACATCCAAGTTCTGTGTATGCATGTGAATTGAGGACAGCGTTTCGTTCGTCATGTATGAAAGCGATATAAGGAAGAATGATGTACTAGTTATGAGTGTGTAACTGTGTGGTTAATTTCTTTAAAAAAAAGTGAAGAAAAAGTATATTGGGTGATAAACGTCCACGTAGCATTCCTAGCATATATGTATCAAAGACTCGCGACATTAGTCGACAGGGACGAATCATCACAAATGATCAGGATTTTTCGTGAAAACAGGCTTAAGGATGAACGTTTCGAACGTTGTAGGTTCGAATTTGAATGTTTCGATTTCTCGATTTATCAAGGGCCATGGAATTTCGAATTTTCGTTTTATTTCTTTTTATTACAGAAAATTCAAACACTGGCTCGCGTGCTTTTAGCGAATTTTATTGAAGACATTGGGTTATACGTGAATGCGTTTAATTCTTCAAATAATATTTCGGATTCGCCTTTCTTATGTTATTATTATTACGATTATTGCTATTTTATTATTAATAATATTATTACTGTCAACGGTGTACTCGTCGTCGATGAAACGTTTTAAGTAACTGTGATTTTTCTCAAATGTTATAATACATATATTACATGTATATTATGTATATGTGTATATATATATATATTGCAATGTATACACATATATATTTTACATGTATTAATGATTTCTATGCATAATATAAAACATGTTTCAATGTCGCTGTGTTTATACGAATTGTAGCTTTTCTAGAATAGCATATCTGTAGGGTTAGACAACGTGCGAATCGTCGCCAGTTCGTTAAGAATTTTTAATTGTTGTTTAGGATATAATGGATTGTGTATGAATGATATATCAATGCATACGGCTAAGCAGGCCAGGTTATCCTGTTCTGCGAGTGACACGAATCTATAAGTAATTTTTGTTTTCTATTGTAATCGATCAAATTTCGCGGGCTGTTCCTAAATCCCGTCGACTTGGAACGTTGCGCTAGCGGTGCTTCGACGAAATCTTCGCCCGTGATGTTTTAGATGAGAATTCGCCCAAAAACAAAGTCATACTTTAATCTCTCGTTTCGACTTTGAACGAAGAAAAAAAAAGCAAAGTGCGTTCTCACGACAAAGTGTTCATGTTTTTAAAAATACACGTTGGCTGAGTGCGTGTTACGTGTATGCGCTCGCGAGTTGTACCTCAGGATGAGGAAGAGAAAAAAAAAGAGAAAATGAAAAACAGATACAAATTTATGACCGTCTTGTAATGAATGTTGTAAGATCATGTAACAAGGATTTATAGGTCCATGCTAGTATATATACGTGTGTAACGTGTATTTTTTATACTTTGCTGTTAATTCTTCTGGTACTTGTTTCCGGTGGACGCATTCGTACCTTGGAATCGTACGTTATCGAATTCCTGACTGTATATTGAGGTTTATCAAATTCGTTTTTATTTTCTGACTGGTTGGGAAAAACCTTTTTAAAGTCTGCATCAAAGACAGTACGAATTGGATAGGTACGAGCATCATCGAACAGTACACTGTCTTCCATTTAGAATGATTTTGTTTAAAACCGTTTGAAAATTATAATTGCCTATGGTACATTGTATGCACTGTACATTTCCTTTCGTGCGCGTATAGTTGAGAAAGATGATGGTTGGTTTACGCGTCGACACACTGGGTACGATAATGTTCTTATTTAATACGTATACATAGAGTACGGCGAGAATTGAGCCGAGGTGTAGTAGGAAAAAGAGTACGTTGGAGTAAGGGGAAAAAATGTAAGAAAAAAAAGTGAGCCTTACAACATTTCGATTTGTAAAAATTATAAAATATACTTTTCTTCATAACTTCAGCGAGGGCAAACATTTACATGGTAATAACCAGTCCTTCCCATCCAGTACAAAATAGAGTACACGACGACCTCCACTTTTTCAATAAATTTATCTTGACAAGTGACGTACTCATAATAATAAATTCCATAAACCCCAGCTCATCCACATACGTAGTTTTCACCGTGTCCATGTCATGGTGACAAAATTCAGTTGCTCGGCGGGTCCCTCGATTATGTCGTTTCGCGCAATTCGCGTGGGCGGGTTTACAGGGAAGGATGCGCGAGCCCGCGACTCCTTGTCCTGATAACCATTATCAACCCCAGGAAGACAGTATAGAGTCGAATCACGTAAAAGGGGGAAGCCTGCTAGCGATATTTAAATTCGTGGCCGTGAAAATCCACAAGATGTACGGCAGTGCAGTGCGGGGTGGCTGAAGTAAGTGACTCGAATGTTGTCAGCGAGGTTGTTAAGAGTCCTTCAGGTGTCGATCGATGAGGTTCATGGGAGAGGTCGGCTTGCAGGAGAACCCTTAGCGTGGGTTTTCATATATCTACGTGGAGAAGCCAAGGGCCATTGTGCTATAGAGACATACGAGAAAGAGATAGGGATAGGGATAGAGATAGAGAGAGAGAGAGAGAGGGACAAAGCATGAAAGCGTCTACATAGGTGTACTAGATACAATGTAGGTCACGGGGAGACACTTGAACCATCCTCTAACAGTGAACATGAACGTGTGAACGTGTCGTCGTCGAGACGCGTCGGTACGTCGCGACGCTCACAGAAAAACCGAATTTTCGGTGAAAACTCATCATCCCCAGTGTTGGGTTCTGCGCATACACGACAGGTTCGATCATACACTGCGCAAAGTCTAGTGTAGAGCTTTCGAAGCCACCCCTAGTCAGTCCGACGTAGAGGGTAGTTGTGCTTTCAGTAGAGACTGCTGACAGTGCTGTAACGACCCTCCGCGTTAGTATCTCGTGCTGGTCGCGAGCGATGGGTCGTATTTCTTTAACGTGGGGTAGGATATACATACTTTTTATTTTGGTGTGTCAGTGACTTTGACTAGGGTGTTGGTTTTCATTGCTCTCTATTCTCGTTTGATGAGTGCAGGTTGTACTGATTGTATAGGCGGCACTTGGGCGGTCCAATTTGTCCATGTGCTTTGGGGATATTGCACTTCATTTTAATTGGCTATTACTGCTCGATTTCTGATTGTGTATACTATATAGATATATACTCCCGTGTATACGACGCTATTGGGATTGCACTGGTACAGCATGCTTGGAATTTTGTTTGTTACGAAGGGAAATTAAGAAGGAGGCAATTAAATAAGAACTGTTTGACCTCATTCGTTATGGCTTACAGATAATAATGATACACGTACCGTCCGAGGACGCTCACAGATATGCTCAAATAAAACGCAAGAGCGTAGCATTTCTCACGAGTTTGTTTAAAACGAAAAAATTGGCTTCAGGCATGAAGATCGAGGACGAGGAAATGGAACGAGCACCGAGAATCGAGTCTCCTGGTAATCATGCTATCTATTCTTTTTTGTCTGTTTCTTGGTTACATCTTCCTTGTGGACAAATAGACATTAGAATTATTTATTTTTAGCTGTAATTTCGACAGCTTGTCATCGGAGTGGCGAACACGACAGGGCCGTAACGAGGATACCGTCGACCCTGAGTGTAGCTGCTGTGGATGTCGTTGTAGCATGCCAGCCGTCGCCTTCGCACTCCATCCTTACATTGACACCAGGAAGGACTAGGAATATAGATCAGGATATGGAAGCTCTAAGGCTGAGTCGTCAAGACAATCCATTTTTACAGGTTTGATTCAAATTGAGGTTATGATCCTTGTCATCTTTATACAATTATGATAAAATATTCTGTTACAAGCTCATGATGCTTTTCTAGGTCTTGGCCAGTAGGGAAAGTCTAGTGGAATCCATTGAGGAGTCTGAATCCGACGATGCTATCCTAATGTCTCAGGTATATCAATCTTGTTAAGTTTAATTGTTCCTTGTACACTTTCAAAAAAGTCACCCACTAAGCGTCTAACGTTACTGATGAATCAGGAGCTGGGGGACGCAGATCCGCTTACCCTGGCCCAGGTACACGAACACCTAGTTCGTAGTCCACCGCCAGCATCCTGGCCACACACACCAGTCTTTCATTTCCCACATCAGAATAACTTGGGAAAGTCAGACGCCAGTCCGCATTTTACTCATCATCACAAGAGTCCAACAAAAACGCCCATTCATCGTGGTATGGAGAAGGAACTATCGAAAAGTGAACCATCCAACGATATGAGAGGTATCTATTTGGTAAATGGTAATTAATTAAGTTCTATAATAAAAAAAAGTTTAATGAATATTCGCACGATAGGTAAAGTCAGTTAATCCTTGAAAATTTCAAGTCATTCACTACAGGTACTTTGACCTCGACCTTGCCTGATGAACTACCGTTAATTTCCGTACCTTAAACTCGTTCTATTTTAATTACTCTAATCAAATTCACCAGACGCGGGAGTGGCGTGTACGATAATATCACATTATATATATACAGACATAGAAGGAGCTTCTTCTGCTATATCGAAACACCAGCCGCAGACCCTATATTGATCTTAAGTTATATTAAGCATCAATCAATAAATCGATCCTTCTAATTTTGATGGTTCTACAGACGCATATGTACGGACATGCGTACGAATGATAAATTTTATATATTATACTATACGTGTCATTCTCACGAATCGTCCGAGCGACAAAATTCTTGCGTCGCCTTGCGTGCACATTTAATAAATAATTTCCATCGGTTACACGAAACAAAAATGTATATATAAAAGCAAACATTTTGTGTTGATTTATACCGCCATGTTGGGTACGTTTATAAATATTAATTAAAAATTTATTTTCAGATAGACACTCCCATCCGTTCTCATTACTGAATCCAACGCCAATCAGATCTCTTTCTGAAGTTCGACGACTTCATAGATCAGCTGATGACAACGTACAGCTTATGTCATCAGAGTAAACCTGACTTACAATCCGCGATGAAATGCGGATTTAACGGTAATGAGCGATCGACTGAACCGCGAAACATTCACCTATATGATTCTTGTTGGATTTCTTCATGACGATTTGCGTACCCAGGTACAGCATGCAATTAAGTAAAGGATGTTGAGGTGTATCGCTAGAAGATTCAGAATTAATAGGAGCCAATGGAGATTCGTTTCCTTATTAATTAAAATCAAACCTCGATACGCCCATCTTATATGATATATACGACGAGGGTGAGACCAGAATAATTTTACTCCACGAAAAATAGAGATTGAAAAATCATAGGCTGATCAAACCCATCTGTTAGTCCTAACGAGCTCGAGAATAAAGAAACTAAATGAGACACGAAGAACGAGCCGTCTAGAGGGCAGCACGTGTTATGATAATTAGTGGCTAACGACGATCGCTTACGAGAAGAAAATATATTGTAATTAATATTGCACAGAATCGTATACACTGTTACTACAAGACCTTAGTGACTTGCGATCTAGAGATCTAGAGTCTGCGATCGATAATACCTAGAGATCAGGACGTGAAGCGGGTGTCGCCATGATTTTTGCGATTAGCTGGGCCTATTTTAATCTTCGTAAGCCGACTAGCTGCGTGTTACGAGTGCTCTCTAATAAATAATATCTAAATGATATTCCAGTGGGTCAAACGTCTAACTCATAGAAGCTAATCGACTTTATACTGTCTATACCAACGTATGTCCTAGTGCTTAGGCGTAATCGCGTACCTGGATCCGACTGTGAATATTACGCCTTGGTATATTGTATACGTAGAACAGTATATGTAACATGCATAGGAACCCACCTTAAGCGAATGATGCGATTATATCAATGTATGTACAAGGACTGAAATGATGGGTTTAACGTACATAAAGGGTCACTGCGTGTATCAAATGCGGAAGCCTTACGATTGCCTCAAGTTTTTTTGCGTGGCCGAAATAGTTTTTGGAAAAAAAATTAAAGAGAGAAATGAAACTGCGAATTCGTACTGCAGTCGCTGGGTCGTAGAATGGCGATACTGTTCCACGTGTTTATTTGCAAGTCGAGATAACATTATCGCATTCGATAACAGGACATGGTCTACGTAGTAAGTAAATCGAAAAGGCAAAATGACGTCTAGTTCAAGCGACGTATTTCTTCGGTTTACTAAATCTTGTATTTCACTTATGAATTTATCCATGGGAATGTACTATGCTTGTTACTTAGACTTGGCGCATATACAATGTACTGTTTTGTCGCGTCTAGTCCATGATAGAGACTGCGTTTCATTTGCCAATGATGATTTTTAGCGGACTTTTTAAACCGCGATGGTCGGTTGGTGAAAATTGTTGTGCGACCTTCGACATCTTTTGCGCTTAGAGTCGTTTACTATGAGAAATTATAATTACGTAACTGATAATGATACTGTGAATTTCAAAAAAAGACTTTTAGCTGTGTACGCGTGCGCCTCTGAAAATGCAATTATCGCACGAAGAATTTGTAACGCGTTATGATATAGGTAATTCATGAAAATCGACACGAATAATAAATCCGATAGGATGGTGTGTTGAGATTTTGCGAGTTTATAATACGTCGAGATCATTGAATATGAAAGTGGAGGTTTTAAAAATTAATTTTTAAAATTTCACTTTGCGTGTCGATCGTAACTTTGATCTTGTTCGAATTTCTCTATAACAATTAAATTGTTAAACAACGGGTACGATTTGTTTCCTCGTGTCTCTTGTCGCCTTGGATTTTTCGATTGTAGGATCATTCCTTGGGATAGAGTGACGCGTACGGTGAATGGCTGAACTAATAATTCAAGACCGTATCGTTTTATGAGATTGCGACCGTTTATCCTTCTCTCAATTTCACACACTTTATCTCTTTGATTCTTCTTGTCACGAGGTGAAAGGAGATGCTGGGAAATCGTATGGCATGCATGTAGCAGGGTTTATATGAATATTAAAAACTAGGGACTAAGCAAAAGGGAACTTAGAAAATTACAAATTAGAGTCCAATTGACTTGGCCAATGAGAATTGACATTAATTATTATATATTATATTGTATATTCGCGTACGTTACAATGTAAAAGTATGCTTCAGGCGTTCGTATGGGAGTGAAAGAATTAGTGGATTTAAGGGGAGAGATATTAAAGGCAGCAAAAGGAGGAGAAAAACAATGAGAATAATTTATTAAAATTCAAGCTGGGAAAACAAAGTGGAATAATTATAGTAGAGAGAATTATTGTATTCTAGTCAAATGTCTCATGGCGAATTGTACCAATTCATTTATATGCTACTAGCTTAAAGTCGACATTAAACTGACTTAATGTCAGCTAAATCGTAATAACCAGAAAACACCGAATGGTTCTCAAGAGGACAAGATATATTTCTTCTTCTCGTTGCAACTAACGTACACGAAAAAGATGGCCTATTTACTTTCTATATCATGTTATCTTGTCTGCGCTCGGCCAAGCGGGATGCACAAATTGTATTTGAAACTGAAAATCCATAATTCAACAAGGTGCTCTGAACATTTGTACGCACTGTAGATGGGAGACAGGCTGAATTACTATTTCACGTATAATATAGATCGTTAATGGTAAACGTAATTCGATTTCAACTGCTGTACGGTCTGTTACATGAAAATAACTTTGGACTCTCGTATACGTAAAATACCCTATGATTTATTTTGCGGTTGTACGTATGTCGCATTTTACGCATTTACATTCTTTAGATATGTACGTTGTTTTTCATTAAATGAAAAGTTACAAATATGAGAAAAAAAAAAGAAATATATTTGTGTTACTGTAAATCGAATTGTCGTTATACATATTTTCTCGTCTCCTTCCTGTCAGTCGTTCATTTTAGGTTCATTTTCTACGCGCGAAAGAAAATCCTTCGAAATTCTACCTCTCTTAATTATATAACGTTTTTACTTTATCTTTCATTATTTCATTCCTTGAACTCTTGCCCGAAGCCGCATCTCGACCGCGGGTACTTTTAAACTTTTTACCAAGTTATAATTAAAATTCGAAGCGTCGACGTGTATTGCCAAGGAATCGAACGAATCGTCCAGAATTTTTATTATTTTTTCCCCTCTAGTAATGCAACACGCTTGGGTAGTCAGACTAGTCTACCTCTTGTCGGGGTAGAGTAGTGAGATAGAAGAGCTTCTCTGTTTCTCATTTATAACTTTCGAGAGGCTGAACAAGGTGATTTCCTCGTCGAAAAGAATATCTCTGATGGTTTGAAACTTTTCTAAAAGTTCGATAATTTTTATGAATTTCCTCACAGACGTTATAACTGTACTTGCGTATAGCTAAAGACTACATTTTTCCATTCTTTAATTTCTCCCCGAGAAAAGA